>OZ025293.1:240182644-240546014 GCA_964019185.1 Maratus speculifer | reverse complement strand
TGATCCTCCCTCTCTCTGTGAGGTGGTGGCGGTTCCACTTCCACCATCCACCCGCCACCAGAACCACCACGCTGAGGTTGAACTCCCACTCTTTCCCTACTCATATTAACCATGAGCATCTTAAATAGACTCTTCTATATTTGAGAATAATGCTGATGAGTGGATAAAGAGTACAGAGAAATGTCTTAGATTTTTTATTAAAATGTCTGAGCTAGCCTGTATGTTTCCCCCCATTAATAATACACGCAATTCTGGAAAGAAAATTATTTTTATAACATTTAATATTAGGTTAATTTAGTGTGTGGTAAAAGAGAATTCTTAACTCCCCCTCATTTTTTCTCTTCTTTTTCGCCCAAGATTTTCCTCTCACATATCTGCGAACTTTTACAAAGGCCATTATTTAATAAATTAGTTATTTTAAAACTCAATTTTCATTTTTATAATTATTTAATATAGCTTATAAAACTGAAGACATTCAATGGGTTAGTGAATGAATAAAATGAAGCGAACAAAAATAAAATTGCAACGAAATGTAAGTCATTAAATATATATATATGTATATCGTACTATAAAATTGTAATAAATTAGTAATCATTTCAATTACAATCACGGCGAACATTTTATGTTTACATTCTTTCAGTATCTTTTTTTTAATTATTTTTTTAATTTAATTTAGAATGGAAGGCCTTTCTATATACCGCTCCGGGTGAGACTTTGTGCATAAAACACTTTTGTGAACTATGCTATTATTGAAGTCAAACATGGCACTCCAGAATACTCTTTTTATTATTTAAAAGAAATTTCGTATTTTTGTCAATTTAATGGTTATTATTATTATTATTATTATTATTATTATTATTATTATTATTATTATTATTATTATTTATCACTGACATTCATAATATTTTTCGGAATTCAATTTTCTTTCTATTTTAAAAATCATTGCGATTCATAAATGATTCAACATTTTAAATTTTATTAAAACAATTTTTTCCGTTCTTAGAAAAAAAAAAAGATTATTTATAACTTCGCTAGTTTTTTTTTATTTCAGATTTTCAAGAAATATGTAATTTAGGATTTTTTAAAAATAACTTGATTTCAACATTTTTGATTTATTTTAAAATTAAATTTATTGGTGGTGCTATCTATGTAAAAATTTAATAAATATAAATTAACAATTTGAATATATTAATTAAAGGATAAATTGTTTCGAAATAAATATTAAACGAAACCCTCTGTGCAATCTGAGATCGCACTTACCCACTTGTTCCACATAAACACAGCGCTAACCTCCCGAATCTATTAATACTACTAGTGATCTCTTACAAAAGTGTTCACTTTATTTAATTGCAGAAATATGCGTAACAAATGTTCCTCCATAAAAATTTATTAAAAAAATCAGAAGGTTGACAACTATGTATAAAACATAAAATTTGTTACTTAAGACAAAATAGAATCTCTTAAATCCGGATGTCCGTCTCCAAAATCCACACGTTTCCTTAATCAGTTTTTAAACAAAACTGTATCAAAATAAATATAAAAAAAAACCTCTAAAAATCGAAGAAATAAATAGAAGAAATGAAATAATTTCAAACAATTTAAGAGTATAAAATTTATATTATGGTAAAAGTTTGAAACTGAATTCTTTTTACGAATGCCAAAAAAATTGCCGCGAGACTCGAAAAATATCTAAAAGTTGTATAAAAAAATCGCGAAACATTCAAAAAGCACTACACAAATTCCAAAAAAATCTTTTTTAAAAAACAACAATCAATATATTCATCTAAAAATTTCCCTTTTACTAGTCTGTAAAAATCGCCATGAGACGCAAAAGAAAAAAAAAACTTACTAAAAGCTATAAAATCGAATGGGCTAAAAACATTTGTGAAAAAAAAAAAAAAAAAAAAAAAAAAAAAAAAAAAAAAAAAAAAAGTCATTTTTTTTTTTGGTATTTTATTACAAATAAAATGTAAATTATCCAAAATTCGGACTTTGTACTGTATTTGTAGATTATATTTTATAATTGCATTTAAACATAAAACAATATCCTTTCATTTCGGGTTCCGGTAGAAGTATATTGGGTTTCGAATGAACAAAATTTATTTTGTCGAGTTAGAGCTGGATTGTGGATTGATTTAAAATAGAATTTTCAGGTTTGGGTAATATGTCTATTTCCGAGAAATTTGCGAGATGCAAGCGTTTCAAATTGCAAAAAACGAAAACTTGAAAACTGGTGCGAGTCAAGGTCCACTAAAAATGTATTTTGAAATAAATATATTATTATTATTATTATTATTATTATTATTATTATTATTATTATTAATTTTATTATTATTATTATTATTATTATTATTATTATTATTATTATTATTAATGAAGCATACCATTGAAACCAACTGGGAAGGTAGAACAACAAGCTTCGTGTGTTTCATCTTAAGTTTACAGATATGCAATCTACCGTTGTGATCGAATTTACAACACTTGTGAGGGAGTGACCTTTGTGATAAAGGCACTCTAGCATTTTTGTGAGATCATGACGTCAATGATTTAACATGTGTAGCGTGGAACCGACATCTATCTTCTCTTTTACTTTAACTTTCTAGAGCGTGTGTGTCTTCCTTGGATCTACAAGTTATGTCGCGGTTAGAAGCAATATGCAAATTTATAGTATCTCTGTTTGCAGCATATAAAAGCTTTGAGTGTGAAGAGAGTGGAGTGTGTGTAGAGGCGCAAGCCAGCTAGTGGAGTGAAGCAGTGAATTGAATTGAATTGGACTGAGCTATAGCGAGTTATTTAGCGAGGAGTTTCAAAGTGAGATAGCTAGCAGCGTTTGTCGACTGAGTTTATTCAGAGCAGAGCTAGTCAAGAAGATTGCCGTTGGTAAGAGATAGTATTAATTACGTTGAGTATTTCAAAGATAATAAAGAGTGTTTTACCGCCACGGGCTGTCTAATAAAGATTTTATCTAGCAGTTTAGCCAAAGTCTAAGTGTGAAGTTGATTTGAAGTGTCCCGACTGAGTCTAGTGCGGGAGCTGTGAGTATATTTATGAGTTTAATCTTTTAGTATTGAGACTAGTTATCGAAATTAACGAACTGAAAGCTCCACTTCCCCTGAGCCCTAACAGTTTAAATAAACTGGTTTTAACTTATATCTCGAGTTATGTCTGCATTTAACCACCCTCACGTCGCAAACAACCCCCAGTATGTACAACCTTCCGTTACGAATGGCGCCCAACAGAAAGTCGGACATTGTGAGCTTGTGCCACGAGTTTATTTTACGGGTGAAGGTGACATTAGTGAATTTTTGGTAAAATTGGATGATTATATTTTGTTTAATAATGTACCTGAGAAGAATAGATATATAGTGCTTAAATGCTCACTCAAGGGCGAAGCACTTTTATGGTTAGAAAATATATCAAAATTTTTGGTTAATGATGAAGCTAAAAGATTTGAGCAGACTGTCATTGAGCTAAAGAAGGCATTTCCTCCCGTTAAAGATTAAAATATTTTAAGAAAAGAATTTTATTGCAATAAGCAGAATATTTATGAATCAGCGTCAAAGTTTTACCTACGCAAGCTTGAATTGAAAAATAAGTTAGATTTAGATATCACATTTGAGGAATTATTGGACATAGTTCTTCCTCTCTAATACGAATATACAGGACTATATCGAGATTAGAGCACCTAAGAACTTTGCTGAAGTGCACCAAATTTTATTGAAGTATAAGACTCGGCATAGCTCGGAACAATGGGATTCGCGTAGCCCTCGTCAGAGACCTATCACGGAAAGTAATTTGAGAAATGAGGGGGATATGAATTTGAGAGGGGGACAGCGATTTATGAATAGTGATTTGAATAATGGTATAGTTATGGATTTTGTCGTAATGTGTCAAATGCTGGTAATGGTAATAGGAATTTTGGTGGGGTTAATAATTTTAGAAGTGGTAACAGAAATATGGATGGAAATAGGCGAAATGGTGGTTATAGTCCGAGAGGGGGTGGATATGAAAAGAATGTTTCTTCACGAGTAAGGAGATTAACTTCGGATGAGAATTCTGGGGGTTGATCAATGCAAAGGAGATGTGTTAAGAGGTCGGATCAGTTAAACTGGTAGGTGGCTGTATTTCGGAAGGTATGCAGTCACAGGTTAAATTGGAAAAGCCTTCTGTAAATTTGAATATAGTGACTATTAATCCGGTTGAGTTACCTGAAGTGTTAATCGTGTCAAATGGTATTGTCATTAAAAGTGTCTTCGATACAGGGGCAGTTAAGTCGTTTATTTCTTATGATTGTTATCGTAAATATTTTTCGTATAAAAAGTTGAAGAGGTCAAGTCTGGTGGTTCAGTCGGCGTAGGGAGTAGCATGTGATAATAAAGGTTCAGTGGATTTAGAAGTTGAAATTCGTTCGGTTAAGACATGTTAGGAGTTTTGTGTGTTAGATGGGTTAACTGTGCATTGTATAGTTGGTGTGGATTATATGGGAGATAGAGGGACTGGTTTGGATTTCTTTAAAAAGTATTTGGTTGTAAATAATGATGAGAGTGTTACGAAGAAAGAGTCAGTTTCGGTGTCAGTTGCTTTGGGGGAATCTGGTTTAACCCCTTGAGAGGCGGTAGTTTCATAGATATACCACTTAATTTTAATTCCCAAACGCTACATTGGCATCGGAATTTTTTAAAAGAAAATTACGGCTTATTGAATGCGCAAAGTATAGCGTTATCTTATTTACAAAAAAAATTGTTTTCAAATTCCGGTGTCAGTCATTAATTTCAATACTTAAGCAATGAATTTGCCTTGCCCCGCAAAGGGTTATGTGAAGTTCAAAAAGAGGAGTTTAATACGTTTTTGAATGAGTTTGGTGAAGTTTTTTCGTATAAACCGGGTTTAACGCATGTTGCGTGTCATGAAATTGATATTGGTTTGAAAGCACCTGTTTCTAGTAAACCATATCGTTATGACAAGGTTAAACAAGGGATAATTGACTATCATATTCAAAAAATGCTCGCAGACGATATTATAATGCCAACTGAGTCTCCTTTTGCATTGCCGGTAGTGTTATGTCGTAAGAATAATGGGAAAAGTTTAGATGATCCAGAGCCATATAGATTATAGGAAGTTAAATGCAATAACGCAATACCCTCAGTATCATATTCCAGTAATTGATGACATTTTGGCTAATATAACGAGTACGAATTATATGTCAACGTTAGATCTTACGTCAGGTTATTTTCAAATTGCAATGAAGCCGGAGGATATAGCTAAAACTGCGTTTATTACTCAGGACGGATGTTTCGCTTTTAAGAGAATGCGTTTTGGGTTATCGGGAGCGCTGGCAACGTTCCAGAAGGCCATGAATAATATCCTTAAACCTTTGCTTGGTAAGGGTGCCTTGGTCTACCTGGACGATATAATTATAATGGCAGCTACTTTTGAGGAACATTTAAGATTATTGAGAGAAGTATTTACGTTGTTAAGAGATGCTGGGTTAACAGTTAAGTTGGAAAAATGTAAATTTTTGAGAAAAGAGATAAAGTATTTAGGAGTTAAAATTACGTGGAATGGTATTAATATAGATAATGAGAAAATAGAGGCTATTACGTCAATGAATCCCCCCCCCCAAAATAGTAAGGAAGTAGCGACATTTTTAGGGATGGTGGCTTGGTTTGCCAAGTTTATTCTACGTTTTTCAGAGTTATGTATTGTATTTTGTTGTACCAGAGTTGTACCATTGTATAATTTAAAAAGGAAAAGAGTGAAGTTTACATGGTCATCAGCGGCTCAGAGGTTGTTTGAGGTATTAAAAGAGGCAGTAGATTCTCCACCTGTTTTGGCTCACCCCGATTATTCGTCTCAATTTGAAGTTTATTGCGATGCGAGTGCAGTGGGGGTTGGAGCTATGTTAGCACAGAAAGGTCGCCCTATAGCGTTTGCTTCTAAAATTTTAAATACGGCTGAAAGGAATTATTCGATTACGGAAAGGGAGTGTCTTGCAGAAATTTGGGCTTTAAATAAATTTCGTTGTTTTTTCACTAATATACCGGTTAAAGTCATTACGGATCATACAGCTTTGACGAAGTTAACTAATGGAAAGGGTTTATGTTCTCGAATGGTTAGATGGTGTTTGAAGTTGGCAGAATATAATGTTGTTATGGAATATAGGGCAGAAAAGGAAAATGCGGTGGCGGACGCTTTGTCTCGAAACCCGCATGGTGGTTTAGAGGTCATGGAGGAAGTTAAGTGTTGTGCTTTGTCTTCGTTGGTGTTAAGGTCACGAGAGCAGTTAATAAAGGAACAGAAGTAAGATGAGGAGTTTGGTAGTTTATATCGTTACTTGGAAAATCCTGATGATGTCCCGAGCGCAAATGTGCCTATGTTTGAGAAATGGTCCCAATCTTTTAAACTTATTGATGGTCTTCTTTTCTATTTTAAAGTTGTAAATTCTCGTGGTGAATTAAGAGTTTTTATTCCGGCTAGTCTTCGTAAGGCCATCTTGAAAGAATTTCATGATAATCCATTAGCAGGTCACTTAGGAATCAGGAAAACTTATGCTCGAATTTGTGAATCCTGCATTCCCTAAAATGCTGGAAGCAGTGCGCACTTATGTCTCCAGCTGTAGCACATGCCAACGTTATAATTATAAAAACGTAAATCCAGCTGGCAAATTAATTCCTATTAAAGAAAATTTTCTTAATGAATGTGTAGGTGTAGATTTAATATGTCCTTATCCATTGTCTAATCCTAAAAGATATAGATTTGTATTAGTTATAGTTGATTATTTTAGTAAGTGAGTAGAATTAGTCCCCCTCAGGAAGGCTTCTGCACCTGCAGTTGCCGATGCATTTTTCGATAATTATATTTCTAAATATGGTACACCAATTAGGGTAGTTAGCGATCATGGCCCTTGTTTTATTTCTGATATATTTAAGGCTCTGTATGAAAAGCTGGAGATTGATCATTCTTTTACTGTTCCGTATCGTCCACAGTCTAATATGGCTGAGCGTGTAAATCGTACGTTAATTCAAATGATTTCTTCTTATGTTGGTTCGCATCATTCAAATTGGGACCAGTTTCTTCGGCATTTTGCGTACGCACTTCGTACGGCAGTTCATCAGTCGACGGGGGAAACGCCTGCTGAGTTACTTTTGGGTAGAAAAGTGATTACTCCATTTCAAAGGCTAGTTATGGTATAAGGAAAGGGCAGCTGACGTCACTGTGGGCTCTTATTAGTGTGGGCAAGCTGTTTTCGCCCGTGCTTCGTTATAGCACCAACTCTACATATGAATTCAGGCATTCTGATTGGTCTACAAATTTTATTATGGTTGTCTGCTTGCTATGATTGGGCTACGTCGTCAAGATGATTCCTACAATGATCGCTATGACAAAAATGTAGCGGTTGATTGGTTGACAGAAGTAATTGTTTGTAAACATGCCCTTTCCTTATCGAATGCAGAAAGCCAGTTCATGTGTCAGGATATTGAGAGGTTGCTTAAGGAAGCACAGGTTCAGATGGGAAAAGCGCAGGAAAAGCAAGCTCAGTATTACAATATGCGTAGAAGGGAATTGGAAGTTAAAGGTGGAGATTTTGTTTTAGTAGAAAAGCATTGGTTAAGTTCAAGTCGTCAGAAGAGGGTAGCTAAGTTTGGTCCGAAGTTTGTGGGTCCGTTTGAAGTTTTGGAAGTTCGAAATAATTTGGTTGTTAATGTAAATGGTGACAGAATGACGGTTAATCTGGATCAGGTTAGAGTTTATAAGTTTAGAGATAATGATAGTGAAGGTTCTCAGGTGTCGAGTGGTGTTTCGTAAAATTCCAGATCCAATGAGTGTCCCGAGTCCAACACTTCTTCGCGACTTCTTTTCATCAGTATTCAAAAAGAAAATCTGGGCAGACAGCTCCAAAAACTGTTATTGAAAGCAGAAAGTCTGTCCAGCCTAGAGCTAAGTATGATAATAAAAATAAAAGAGCAGTGTCAAATACGTCAGACTCAGTATGCCATAAAAAGCAGAAGATCATAAACCGACCCGTTCCTCCAATAGTTAGACAGTAACCTCAAAAACATAAGTTATCCAATAGTTCGACGTCTTCAGTACTTATTCCCGAAAAAACCCTCATATGGACACTCCTCAAATTGTTAAACGAACTCTTAAATCTGACTTTTTGCCCAATAAAAGACAGCGTAGATCTGGACAGAAGCGTGGCTTGGAATCTTCAGTAACGTCAGGTGCGTCTAGAAAGAGGAGACAACGTTCAAATACCAGCGTCAGCAGTTTGAATTTCGCCATGGAGTAACCCCAGCAAACCGATCAGAGCGGAGTCGTCGAGTGGAGTCTACAAGTGTGCCACGGCATCCATTCAGGACCAGGCTGCAGGCACGACAGTCAACTGTTGCGTCACCGTACAGCTCTGATGACGAAAGATCATTCGTGGAGGGATTCTGGGACAAGAGGAGAAAGCCATCCTGTAGTATGAAGCCGGCTAGCAGCGAATCGTCTCTCTAAATGGGTGCTGATGTTCTTTATTAAATTTTTATGTAGTAAATTTTATGTAGTAATTTTTATGTAAATTTTTATGTGTGCATTTATGTAGTAGCAATGTGAAGGAATGAAAACAGATAGACTGTTTTAAAGTTTATTTTTGGCCATTTTTTGGAATTTTTTGACGGACTCACGAATGGTGCTTAATTGAGTTTAATTTTTTTTTTTGCAAAATTGTTACTTTTATGTATGTTTGAAAGTTTTGTCTTAACTGCTTTTGAAAAATTCTGGATCTATTGTTAAATTGTTATGTTAGTTGTTAAAATGTTATCATATTGTTATATTGTTGATGTGTTATAATATGTATGTTAATGTATGTTTAATTTTTCAGAAATTGATAGATAGTACTTTGGGTTATTTTGTGTGCGTGTTATCGTGCACGTGTTTTGCGGTCAAGAAGTCCATGACACGCGTTTCTGTCTTTTATACTAACATTTAATGAATTAACTTTCTTCTTATCGTTTCGGGTTTGTGTGTTGCGGTTTTTATTGTAGTTGGGAGTAGTTTCCGCAAGTTGCAAATTTTTATGTTACACTTAAATATGAAATTGTATTGTATTAAAATGAATGTTAATGAGATTTTCTTGCAGGGAAGTATACCTGTGTTATGTTTTGATACTGTTATTTCTTTTTTAGTTAATACAGTTGAAGAGTTATATGTGATGACGTCACTTTGTGTTGTAAATTTGATCTTTTAGATTATCATAAGCACAGCTATGTGAAGTGTTACCCCAAATATTGTTCAAGTGGAGCTGGTTCTAACGAATTTTTGGGTGTTAGTTCATTGGCTTATGGGTATTTAGGCATTACGTAGTAGCACGGAGTTATTGCAGCTTGGAGTTATTATAGTATGAAGTAAATTTAATTTTAGATGAGTTACGAGTTTTGCTAAGGAAAATTTTTCCGCATGGGTTTTTTTTTTCTTTTTTTTTTTTTTTACTTTGTGCGAGTCTTAGTGATGAGAAAGTTTTACGTGAATTTTTGGTAGAGTTTAGTGTTCGTAAGTTTAGTGTTTTGATGAATTTTGGCACTCCCAGTGGAGTGGATGTTTTTTAAGGAAAGTAGTTAGTTTTGGAAAGTTTTAAGAGTTTTGAAAGTTTTATGGAGGTTATTTTTAAGATTGGAGGATGAGTGTGATTGAATATGTGAATTTTGATGCAAACTGATGATTTTGTAGTGGTGGGGTTAAAGTGTAATATTTTGAAAGTTATGTTTCGGTACCAAATTTCACCCATCACTCACCCATTCACCCTTTCACCCATCACTTTGTTTTTCTACGGTTTGAAATTTATAACAAGAAAAAGTCCAGGGCATGCATTTTGCCCAGTCCTTTATGAGATACTGTATCTATTTAGAAAAAATCAAAACTTTCTGAGTATTTAAGTTTGGTTTTGCTATGCAGATGGACAGATTTTGAAAATTACCCATGTATGCTGCACATATTTCAGAGAATATTTAGTATCCAGCATAATTAGGTGACAAAATTAAATTTAGCTATAAAATATTTGTGAGTACCCATGTACCGGGTGGCCAGAAATAAAACACCCCTACTCTGACCTCCCTGGATATCGAACTACTCAGTGTAAAGGCTTGAAAATTTGTGGACATACTATTCAAAAAATGGGGAAACGGATTTCACGAAAAAAAAATTTAGTTCCAGAAATCACCGATAGGTGGCGCTGTACCACTGGACGTATGCTGAAAAGACACAAAAACACGTTTTAAACACATTTTATTTGAAAGTACCAAGCATACATGAAACAAGGACGTTATCGATGCAGGGAATGCTGCTCAATATGGTTCCCTTCCTGAAGATGTAAAATGTGGAGTCTGTGGACAGCTTGTTCAACTGCGGATCGTAACTGGTCATCTGAGATGCTTCTCACATGCAGACTGATACTCTCTTTCAAATCTGCCAAGGTTACCAGACGTTCTCGATAAACAAGGTTTTTTAAGTGTCCCCAAAGCCAAAAATCACACGGATTAAGATCCGGTGAACGAGATGGCCAAGTTGTCGGAAACGCGCGACTGATTATTCTGTCATTGGTGAAATGTTGGCGAAGAAACTGTTGCACAGGGAGTCCAATGTGTGGAGGTGCTCCATCTTGCATAAAAGTAATGGTGTCAAGGCATTGGCGCTGCTGCAAATGGGGTACAACAAATGTTTCGAGCATCCTTTTGTACCTGTTGGCCGTCACGGTACATGTCTCAAGGCCATTGGGAGTAACCTCTTCGAAAAAGAACGGTTCAAGGATGAATGTGGCTGTGAATCCACACCAGACTGTAACTTTCGGTGAGTGGAGTGGAATCTCTTGGAAGGTACGGGGGTTTGTCGTGTCCCATATGCGACAGTTATGGGTGTTCACTGTTCCACTGAGGTGGAAATGGGACTCATCGCTCCACAGAATCTGCCACGGCCACGATGCATCCACTTCAACTCTAGCAAGAAATGTCAATGCAAAGGTCAGTCGCATCTCCCTGTCTGTGGCCAGCAATTGTTGATTAGGGCGGATTTTGTACGGGAAACAATGCACCATTTTTCTGAGTATGTTCCACACTGTGCTATAGGGAACACCCAAGTGTCGTGACACTGCACGTGCACTACTGCAGCCTAAAACATTATCCATTGACTGTTCAACAATACCGGTGGCAACATCTTCAACGACATCTGAACGAACCGGTTTGCGTCCTCGACCAGGCTGAACTCCAAGATGTCCAGTTTCCTCGAATCGAGCGATCATTCTCCTGAGAGCTTGTGGAAGCAATGGTCCCTTACGCAAATCCTTAAGTCGGCGAAACTCTCGAAGTGCTGCTGGAGCATTTCCTTTATTCTCGTAAAACAACTTCACAAGCAAAGCGCGTTCTGGCAGCGTGACAGCCATCACTAATAAGAATGACATTCCCCACCTTTTAACTTCTTTTATACCCAGAACATGGCTTCTACCCATGCTTTACGCAAATTTTTCTGGTTACAGTATGAAATTGCAGTTACAACGGGAGTTCTAGCTTCTTTACTATTTTTATTTTCCATAAGGGGCAGAAAAATTAAAAAGGAAGCATGGAAGCATTCCATTCCGCATAAACATTTTAATTTTTATTATTATTTGTGTCTTTTGATCATAGTTCCAGTTGTGCAGCGCCACCTATCGGTGATTTCAGGAACTAATTTTTTTTCGTGAAATCCGTTTCCCCATATTTTGAATAGTATGTGTACAAAATTTTGAGCCTTTACACTGAGTAGTTCGATATCCATGGAGGTCAGAGTAGGGGTGTTTTATTTCTGACCACCTTGTAGAATGTGGAAAATGGTCTATATAGCAAATAACTATGTGGTCTTTGTTCAACATTTGTGTCCATTTAGGCAAACATAGCACGCATATTCGTGATGATGTTAACGTTTTGTAGAAAAGTTAAATGTTTTTGTTTATAGCATACTGTTGTGTGTTGGAATCGATGAAACAAGAATTCATCAGAACATATTATCCCAGACTGTATTTTCTATTTTTTCTTTTTATCTAGTCCAGCCTTCTTTTCCGGTCCTGCGGTTTTCTCCCTTTTGGAACATCCAGACAATTGTATGATGCTCTGGACTTTGACTGTTATAAACTGCTACAGTTGACTTTTTTTTTCTACGCACTTCTAAAGAAAAAAATGTAAATGGAGAGCCATGTTTTTCTCTCTCCAGTTTTAAACCATGATTAATCAAGATTGGTATTGTATCTGTTATTACCTCGAAAATTTCTTCTCTTATTAATAACATTTTTATCTTGAATTTCCATGTTGAGTAGTTGTTTTGATTTAATTTTTCTATTAACTGAAATTCTTTCGACGCGGCCATAACGGATCTTACTTATTAACTTATAAATATTTAATATCGTAACTCGATGAGAAATTGTTTTTATTTTTCTTTATATTATATAAGAGATTTTCTCTATTTATTTTTATTCATTCAAATATAACGAATATATTACTTGTTATGTTTATTCATTCAATTTCAACTCATATATGTCACATTTTCAATAACGTTGAGAAAAAGAAGAACAAATATATTTTTTCACAATAATTATATGCATTAGGTAATGATAAGATTTATTTTTATAAGGCCATTTTTATTTGTTTATATCATATTATTATTACCTTGTGTGTTAATATCAGTCTCATAATCAATTTGTTGAAAATATATTAAAAACTATGCCTATGTAACGCTTGCGCCACACAAGGATTTTTATTTAATATCGTTTTATCAAATTAGTTCATCATATTATATAAGAGATCAATAATAATAAGGCAAGATAATCTTACCTTTTATTCTTCTGGTTCTTCAGAATATTCCATTCTTCATGGCCGCCATGTTTACGAACCTTCGATTGGAGTTCAGCCTTTTATAACTTATTAATTAATTAAAGATTGCTGAAATGGTAAATATTTGATTAATACTTGTTCTTTATAAACAATGGCCTTGACGTAAGTTTTAAATTGAATAATAATATTATATTATACACAAATTACATAGCTGCTTTTAGCAGCGAAAAATAGACGAATTACATGACTATATCCACACAGAGAACTAAACAAACACTAAAAAATTAAAATGTCAAAAAAAAGTCTTTCGAAATGTTCTTTTTCATTTATTTTTGTTTTTTTTGTTGTCACGTGACTTTACTGCAGTAGAAAAGGGATAAGCGTCCTTGAATGAATAAGTTTATTTCGTTGTTGAGTTGTTCCGAAATAGGGGAAAAATAATTACTTTTCTTTTTTTATGATGTGCTAAAAAATGAAATCTTTTTATTGTGAATAGATCTAACTTGATTTTATTCAGCTGAAATAGTGATTAGTTTATTTCAACAGGTTCAAATCTACAGAGACCTCAATCAAGATCTGAAGAACATCGTTGATCCTTTAATTCAAAGAAATGGTTACTTTGGTCATTCAGAAAATTTTATTCTTGCTACTTTAGGAAATGATCGAGAACACACAAGACAGTTGAGCCTTAAGAAAATAATAAAGGCAAGGAGTATTCAATGTGATGAAACCAAATGTTTTGCCACCCCAACCATGAATTTCAATGCTAGAACCTATTCGGAACTTATAAATTGGCAAAGGTGTAATTTACTAGAACCTTCACTCCCAAGAGGTACACCAACTGAGGATCTTCAGTATATAATAAGTAGGAGATTTGTTTTTCTTTGGAGTATTATGAATCTTCCTTGCCATAATCAAGTAGTAGAGAGGAAAGTGAAGCTTATCACAAAAGCATCTTCTGCTGTTTGTGGTTATGCTGACGTGATGGTACACTGTAAAAAAATTGGCCCTTTTGCTGCATCGTCACTTTCCCGCTTTTATAGGATATCTCTCTTTTGACCCATGAGAATGCTCCATAATAGGATGAAGTAATCGTTTTCTATAAAAGCGGTGGAGCGAGGATGCAGCAAAAGGGTAAAATTTTTAACAGTGTCGTTTCGTGCTGCACTGAAGTCCAGGAGTATATTGAACAAGTTCGAACACAAATTACAGTACTAAGGCAACTGTATCAATAATTAGAAGTTGAGAAAATCTTTGCGTTAAATTTATTAGTATTATAATAAATCATATTTTTTCAAATTGACAACATAGACTACATTTTATTTTATTTGTGTAATCCACATTTTATTTTTACTAAAACTCCCAAGGGAATTCTTTTTTGGAATATTTAATAAATAACATTAACATTAAAATTTACTATTTTTAATTACATAACTGTGTTAAGATTAAAATATATTTGTACAAAAAATACTCTTTCCAACAATTTGAAGGATAGTTAATAAATGATAAAAGAAATGGGAAAACAATAAAAAAAAAACCATTCAAATTTCAAATTCAAAGACCTATCATTAAACTTGAGAAATTTGAAAAAAAAGAAAATAGACTCCACTTGAAATTTATACAATTTAGAAAATCCCAAAAGTGCATACATTTCAAAATCACTTACAGAAATTGAGAAATGTAGACATAAAGACCAAAAATCGTATGTTTCACATAAGAGGAATAACGAAAAGTTCAATGACCAGGAGGCAGACCTTACCATATTCAGATTTCGATAAAAATTGGAGTGTGTTTTATTGTCATCATACCCAACTTTTCCCACCACATTCGTTTCAAAACTAAAAAAACAGTTTTTTTTTCGACCCGCCCTAGCTGAATATATCAAATATTTGATGATGTATGGGCATTTGTATGAGATAAATTTTAATTGTACATGCGTAGAAGATTTTAAAATTTTTATCTCATTTTTAATTTCATAATTTCCTAGTTGACTATTTAGGTTAACTTTTATAGAAACTTCATTCAAAAATTCAGAAAGATAGTGGTGATCAATGAGTTGGTTCCTAAAAGTAGCTGGTTAATAAGAGATTTTCCAATTAGACTCATTGTATCATTGATATTTTTCTGAGTTTTCGCGATATTTGACTAGACTTATATAAGTTCCCTTAAATAAATGACAATGATATTAAAAAATAATATTTTTTTTTTTTTTTACTTTCACTCATGCGTATTTAAAATTTTATACAAATGCCCATATCTAAATATTCAATCTATTTATGTTGTAGTTGCAGTATTACTTTAATTGCAGTATTCTACTGTTCTTTTTCAAGTTTTCGAAAAGTTGTTTTAAATTTGGTCGAATACTCATTATGCAATTTATAAAAAAAGTTTGAATTTTTTACAGAAATGTTTTGATCTTTATGAATATACATGTTATGCTTACACAGATGTACACAATGGAACTCACATACTCGTTTGATACTGTGACAGACCATTTTCAGCATTTTCTGTTACATGGATGACTACAAATATTATTTTATTATTAAATTTATTATTACACCCGAATTGTCTTCGGGACTGAAACATGACGTAAAATTTTTACGTCAAACCTGTTCCTTACATCCTAGACGTCCAAGGACAATTCGTTAAGAATTTCAGTAGATATTCGACAAAACTTTTAAAATCAAAAGCGTCTAGTCACTGACCCTTAATTTTTGAGTATCAGAGGAAATAATGGCAGTAGAATCCTTATTACACATTGCTAAATTAACGAGACCCGTTATCTCCGCAGCAGTAAATATATTAAGTAGGAAGAATGAAACAAATCGGACAAAACTTGAACACAGTAAAAAGATTAATGAAATATTTAACTATAAAAAAATCTGAATTTAGTCATAAATACGGATGTGCTTAATTCCCATGCAGACGCTAAATGAACTGGCGACAAAACAAGCAGAAAATTGACAGGTGAGAATTTATTCCTAATGAATCAACTTTCCATCTAATGGATGACAAAATGGTGATATGTGTGCATCAGAAGCTGAATCGTATTAGGAGGACCTAAACATATTTCTAATGCTAATGCAACAGAAGAAATAACATAGTTAAGAGGTTACTTCAGTCAAGATCCGCTCACTAATGTTAATTCCATGGAAGAATTTTTTAAAGATATCGCGTTTACATTTTCATATTTTTAATGATTCTTTCTGGATTAGCTAGGGGAGATAGATCTATACAAAGGTCATTTTTTACCTTTTCGATTTTATTTAAAATACTTTTAATTAAAACATTTTTATTTTCGGAACCGGTTTTGAAAGCGATAGCATGCTCTTGTAAGAAAAATCTGCAAACAAAATCGCAAAGTAAAATAAGAGTGATGAAGAGATTATTCTCAGCTATCCAATGCAGAAAGAGTACTTTAAAAATATTAAAATACAAACGAGATATCTTAAAAGATTTCTTCCATAGTATTATCATTAGCGAGAGAGTCTTCGTAGCCCCTTAAGGAATTGTTATAAGACTTAAATCTGCCGCATGGGTTATCACTAATTACGTATGAGAATAATCAATCCTGCATAAGGATGATTAAGTCAGAAAAATACACATGCAAAATGAAACACATTGCATCAAATATCCCCAGCCCTCCGCCAAACTATTAAGTTAAACATAAACCATTGACTTGTAACAAACTGATGACTAACTTACACAAGTAAGAAAAATTATACATTAAGCATAGATTATGAAGCACTTTCAAATACTTCCTGAAATCTGTAAAAAGACCTAAGTTCGGGGGAAATAAGTGTTATTGTCCATTGCCAAATATATATTCAAATGCTTTTACACATTTCTGTATTTGTTCTGTCGGTTGATATATATATATATATATATATATATATATATACACCACTCAGTCTGATACACCACTATCTTTTGCTCAGTCATGTAGTTTACCTAGTACTTTTATTACAAATCAGTATTTAGTTAAAATTTAATTCATAATAAAACACTCTTAAAACTTCTGAATACACATTCTCAGAAATTATCATTCATCGGTGGCCATGTATCCAATTCTTTGCGTAAACTCTGTACATCATTTTATCTATATTCTACAAACTTTCTTAGTAAACTAAATTGCATTTCAGCATAAAAATACATAATTTATTTAAAAACAAACTTTAAGTAAATTAACCTGCTATTCAGTAACCTTTCCGAGCTCTTTTGTGTAACCCTGTTTATTAACTATAGCGTTTATACACACCATATAATAAGCATAGATTTAGTGAAACTTAAAATCGCATATCACAATTAAAAATGCATTTCATCCATACATCATCGATAATGTACAATACTTCGGATAGAATACAATATTTGAAATATTTTGTTTGCCTGTGTAAATGCTACGCATTTCGTATTATGCGTGAAATAACTTATATTAAGTCTCAGTATCAATTTCACTATACATGAAATAGTTTAATGTAAATTAAAATATGTTGCAAGCAATTCCCCTTTTACCATTATGTAATGGAATTATTTGAGTGACCCTGTATATGAATTATAATGATTCCTTTCATATTTTACAGAATACATATTTTAGTGCACTTCGTAAATGTATATACATTTTAATAGGTTTAACAAGGTGTAACATCTTAAAAATTCATTGGAAACGTTTTTTCCCCATAGGAAGCTGTGTAGCGGAAAACTTTTTACTGTCCCTGTAAATAAACTATTGGTGCTGGAAACTTCATTTGAAATAGGGTTCGTGTCAGGGTAAACGCCAAACTTCCAAAAATTTCAGTGCAATTCGAGTATATTTACGAGTTAGAGTGTGGACATACAAACTGGTAAACACTTTTCTACTTTAATGAAAAGTCTTAACCCAATAGTGCCCAGCATCTTTTGCGTAAATTTTATTTGGTTGGCACCACTATTTTTAGAAGATTTAAATTTAGTTCATTAATCACGAAAATGCATCATTTAAATAAAATAATTATTGCTTTTCTTTTTTACCGGTGTCAAAAACAGTGCTGAATGCACCTTTTGAAGCGTCCCTAAAAAGGGACGCTAGGCACTAATGGGTTAAAAATGTATACGTATCTAATTTGTATTTATTTTCAATTGAAATCGTTCAAATAATGTTGAGTTAAATTTTATGTTACGGACGATATTCTGAAAAAATAAATAAAATAAATATAATATAATAAATATAATGACCCGCATGCTGATTTCTTTTACAAATTCATTTACACGTGTTTACTGTGACCGAACTCATCATCTTTTCAAGACCTTTACTTAAACGGTTACACAGAATCAATGATAGGTTTCATACTTTGCTTTTCAGGTAAGGGGATGGTAGTCTTTTTTTAAAATTTATGTTCAGTCCCCAGTATTCAGCAAGGACCCATGACAGAAAATTTACTACAATGGCAAGCTTATTAAGCGACTTGCCTTCTCATATTTTTTTATTATGTCTGATTCAAAGTGGAACTACCAGATTAACGTTCATAAATCTTTATACCGTTGTAAGGTTTGACAGTTTCTCCAATGTCTCGACCGTCAATACTCAACTCTCTGTTTTCTATTCTGTATTCGTGATGAAAATAAAATAAAAAGAAACGGCCTTTTTTTCACAGCTAGCTGAAATTACGACGGCATATTTATAACTCAATAATCCTCTATATAGACATTTGTAAGGAATAGTTAAAAATGAATGCACTTTCTAATAGATTAGTGGCAATTTCAATGTGCTAAGGAAATAATTAACAAGTAGAGGGGAAATATTAATGGCTAATAAAACTTGAATGTTTTGAATAAACAACTTTATTGAAGTCAACAGCGATGACCCCCTTTTTTTCTTGAAGCAGACTAGTCATAAAAATGGCATTTAATTATTTTCAGTAATTTATTGAAGGCATAATAAGCAGCTAATAATTATTTTTTTTTCGATTGAAGTTTAGGTTGATTTTATTCTAAGAACATTAACCAGAAAAAATAAGGTTAACGATCGGAAAGTCTTACAAGGGGACCACCAAACATGGTACAACCCGATGTTGCAGATTTCAAAGTATAAATGTTGTAGGGGTCATATCACTATAATTATTCTGATGAAAGGGTATCGTCAAATGGGCTTTAGTTTTTGAGAAATCGATGTCAAAGTTAAGGTATCCGCCTACGTGCGGAGCACTTTTTCTTGGGGGGGTTTTTTACTGTTTTTTTAGCAAAATTTCATACTTACGCCAGAAAGAGTGCACTCAATTCAAATAAATATATTTCAATTTTCTTTATGCTGCACACTTCTATTACACTTATCTGTGCACTGAACTAGAATTTTTACAATATCTTCAAAAATAGCTGAAATTTTTCAAAATATGTAAAAAAATACTTTTTTTTCAGTAAAAATTACCATTTTTTCATATTTGAGTGCATATAAAATAATTAAATTTTCAAATATAGCTTAGATCCTAGTTCAGAGCATAGTGAGTGATATGGAAAGCATTCTTACAAAATTTTACTGAAATATCTTTAAAACTTTTTGTGTAATGAAGTTTATCGCACATGCAAATAACGAAAAAAAGATTCTCCAGAAATCGCATTTAAAGATTTATTTTTGGGTAAGGGTAAGAAACTACAATATTTAATTTTTACGCTTAAGATGCACCACATTTATATTCTACCACTTCCTTAACTTTATTTTTTAACCATTTTTAACTTCTTAGTAGCTCTTTTTGTTTTCCTGGTAAGTTTTGTTGTGTATAGCGAGTGGCGATTTGAATTTTTCATTTCTAGCAAGACATCATGCTTACGCCAGACAGCGTACACTCAATTCAAATAAGTATATTTCAATTTCCTTTATGCTGCATACTTCTATTACACCTATCTGTGCACTAAACTAGGAGTTTTACAATATCTTTAAAAATAGCCGAAAAATTTCAATATATGTAAAAAAGTACATATTTTAGTAAAAATTACCAATTTTTCATATTCGAGTGCCTATGAAATAATTAAATTATTACATATAGCTTAGATCCTACTTCAGAGCAAAGTGAGTGACACTGAAAGCGTACTTACAAAATTTTACTGAAATATCTTTAGAACTTTTTATGTAATGAAGCTTATTGAACATAGAAATAACGAAAAAAATTATTTTCCAGAAATCGCATACATGTATTTTCATGTAAAAATCTAATATATTTAATTTATACACTTAAAATGCACCATATTTATATTCAAACCCATTTTTAACTTAATATTTAACCATTTTTAACTTCTTAGTAGCTCTTTTGTTTTCCTGGTAAGTTTTGCAGAGGATAGCAAGTGACTTTTGAATTTTTTATTCGCTCATCATCAATTTTAAAATGGTTTGTGATCATATTTAGTTCAACTGATACTCCTAATTGTTAGAATACAGATAAAAGTCCTAAATATCCTGAATTATAAATTAAAACTGATAAATTAAAATGATTTAGAATCGTAATAGATTGTTCTTTCATAAAAAACAATTTAAAAAAATTTAAAATTTTCACAAAAATGGCATATTGATGTTTATTAAAATTTCCATAACTCCTCTTCTAATAATAGTAGGAATAAAATTAAAACAGATTTGGAATCGTAAAAGATTGTTCTTTCATATAAAACAATAAAAAAAAATTTCGGAAATTTTCACCAAAACAGCCAATTTGATGTAGGCAGATACCTTAAACGTATATTTCAAATACCCATTAGTGTGGCAAGAGGTTGTGTTTTCGATACCACTTAAGGCAATATTGATTTTTTTTATATATATTTAGGTATTATTGTTTAGGCATTATTATTTTAGCCATTTTTATATTTAGGCATTATTGATCATTTTTAATATTTTTTAACACATTACACATTTAAAGCAGCATTGGTAATTCTGCAGCTTTGAACTTTGTTATTTTTTTAATGAATTACTTTTAAATTATTGAATATTTCCATGAAAATTTATTTTTCTCTGCACTTTTTAAACTAATATTACTATTAACAAAAGATAAAATTTAATTAATTTTTTTAATTAATTATTATTTAAATTTTTCATTTTAAGCTCAATTTTGAAGTAATAATTTTTCTTTTTTTTTTAAGAAAATTTAAATGAAAATTTATATTTTTTTTCTATATAAGTTATACAAAATAATTTGCAGGTGTGATTTCTCAAACTTATTTAGGATTGGATAATTCGAATAATGCACATCTTCGAAAAAGTAATAAAAAATTAATTCAGGAATGTTAAAATGAAAGTTTTTACCAGTAATCCAAATTTTTAATGCTCTGTAAATACATTTATCTCTAAAGTTCAACTTCAACATCATTTACCGTTTGCTTAAATAAGAAACGACATATTACATTAAAAAATATATTTTTTTTATTATGACAAATCTAAACACTCTTTATGTAATTCATAAAAAATCATCTGGATTTCAAAAATCGTGTGTTAATGAAATAAAATTTACGTACATAGCTTCTTTTTCAGACAAATACAAGATTTGAATCATTGATTTATATAGGAAAAATTTCGGTATGAAAAGTGAAAGAAGGCTACATAGATTGCAACATATTGAACGCTAAAGGTTGCATTGTAGCAGGAACAGTACCGAAAAATTGAATTTATCCCAACATTGATTTAAAAAATCGATTCTTTTTTTTTTTTTACATATATTATATGAAAGCCTGTTTCATTGTGAATATTTTAGGACCCCATTTTTATCCATATCATAATTATATCGCGAGATACTGCAAATTTTGTTAATACACCCAGCGCAATTTTTCACACAAATGATAACTTTAAATGGTGTTTTCTCTATGTTCATATTTTCTTCACTTTCATGTTTTAAAAGTGTTAAGGCTTATTTTGTATTTTGCTATAGAGATTTAAAATTTTTTGTGCATACATTTTATTATATATTTGATAAATATGCGCATGAAATTAGCCCTTAAGTTATTATTATTATTTTCTTAAATAAAATTATGTATGAAGATGATTAGATTTTTTTCACTTTACGCTACACGTATCAGTAAGAAAATTATATTAAATGCAATGTTAGATTATCTAAAAAATGTATAACCCACATTTGAAAATCTAAAATGAGTAATTGGTCAAAAATATTAATACCGTATTTACTCGAGTATAACGCGCAATTTTCTTTTCAAAAAATTAATTGAAAAGTCCTAGGTGCGCGTTATACACGGAATTTTTTTTTTTTTTACTGCCGGATGTAATCATAAGATATACAAATGAATCAAGAAATATAATCAAGGGAGACATAATCACTCGGAAAATGTTACTTAACTGAAGTATTATTGCATCTTTACTTCGCCCCCTTGCCCTTTTTCGCACAACATAGCTAGTAACATCATTTAAGCGCTAATTAGGTATTCTCATTGCCTTCATTCACTCCCTACCCGAAGTCTAAAAATCTATTTTTGCCTTGTTTTCTGGCCTGATGTAATGTTTGTTTCGTCTTTCTTTGTTGAAATTCATTTGGTCATTTATTCACTTGCATATCAAATTTACGGCGCGCGTTATATACGAGATTTTAAAAAATCGCCATTTTTCCTTGTAAAGTACAGGGTGCGCGGTATACACGAGTAAATATTTAAAGTTGTAGGGATTTAAAAGTATTCAAAGTTTCTTATACTTCTTAAAAATTGTATTTAAATATACATTTTATTTTTATTTTTATTTTCATTTTATTTTTATTTATTTATTGCAAAATGTACTTTTTGTTGAGCCCTGAAATGAACTGCAATGAATTCACCATTTACTGGGAATTCTACAGCTTTAAACTGCTTCATATTTTTGTAAATTAAGATTTTACTTTTTTAACACCTTTTTTTTAAAATTAAAACAATATATCTATTTTTTTTTAATTAAAAATAAAATGTTGAAAAAATAAACTGTTTCCTTACAAAAATACCAAAAAGTTCAAAACTGTAGAATTCCCAATTCTGCTTAAAATATATACAACGTGTAAAAAATATAAAAATTAGTGAAAAAAAGAAAAAATAATAACCAAGGTGGAATCAAATCCACAATCGCTTAGTTCTGAAGGGGATTCTTCCCTCACTTGAAAACGCCCACTCCGTAATGTTAATCCTATGGGAAGTTGTTTTCAAATTTCTCGTTTAATTTTGAATATTTTTAAAAGATTTTATTTTCGTTTTGCATAGGATAGCTGATCTCGATCTCTAATATGGCTATTTTTTACTTTTTCGGTTTCGGTTGCAGATTTTTTTTTTTTTTTTTATAACAAAGGCACTTTTATTTTCAAAAGTTTTCGAAGGTGAAAATATCTTAAAAAAAAAAAAAAAAAAAAAAAAAAAACATAAACCGTAAAAGTAAAACATAACCATATTAGAGACAGCTCATTTGCACTATGCAACTAAAATCGTTTACAAATATTCAAAATAATATGAGAAATTCAAAAACAACCTGCCCATAAGATTAACATTATGGACCGGGTGTTTTCATGTGAGTTAAGAATCCTCTTAAGCTCGTACCACTGCGCCACGAATTTACCAGCTGAAGTTATACAAATGGGTATCCCAACATAGTAAACATAGTAAACATAGTAGTTTATTATTTTTACTCTGAGGGTATCCCCAATTTCTCAAAAACTAAGGCCCATTTGAATAAATAAACCCTTTCATCAGAATAATTAGTACTATGACTCTTACAACATACTTTGAAACCATCAAAATATGTGCGCATCATGTTTGTTGGTTCAAATTAAAATAAGCGAAAAAAAAAAGAAAAAAAAAGAAAAAAAGAAAAGAAAGAAAGAAGCGTTAAGAGTTGCTGAGTCAGCAAACAGATTTTTATATTTTTATTCAGCTATGTTTATTTGTATTTATTGAGTAGATTTAAGAACTATGAGAGAATCTATACACGTGAGACTTTTCCTGAAACTAAAATGAAAAAAATAATTATGAGAAAAGTTTATGTTTAAGAATAAAAAAGCTTTTAAAAGCACAACTGGAAATCCTTTCCTTTTTTGAGAATTAAGATTTTTGAATACATATTAGATTTTTTTACTGACAGATATTCTGCGAATAAAAAAGAAGATTACTATTCTCAAATAATTGTATGTACAAAACAAAATGCGATAATAGTCAAACCTTTAAAAGACTATTTGAATGAAATTTAAGAAACACATACTAAATGTTATATTTATCGAATCTTTCTGCATTTATAAATTGTGGTGTATGCATCAGCATCCTCTTTAGCAATTTGTTATCAACAGATTGTCTAGAAATGCCCATGTGAAACATTAAGAATTACGACACGTCGAAAACTCCACCAGGAGGCCTCCTAATAATGCGACAACTATAGAAATGACCTCAATGACGAAGAAAAATCAAAATATTGTTCCTATTTACCATCCATTTAATTCCTGTTTTTTTTTCCTACTAGGGGTGTCTTTAATTTTTATTTCTTTGGCTATTTTGCTGTTAATTGCCGATTTTTAATACTAAACTTCCCTATATCTTTATACTTACTCGCGAGTTTTCAAATTTTTGAATGATGTCACATGACTTTTCTACAATTGTAGCTCCATTTTAGCTTTCCTTCGGTGTATTGCTTTAGCCCATCCTTTTATTAATTGTCATTTATTTATCAAAATCCTTCATAAGCATGCAAAAATAATTATTTTAATGATTGATTCTAGGATATCTTGATTATTGTGGATTATCGGAAGTATATAAATTGTGTTTTTCACTATGATTTTTTTTTTCAATTGGTAAATTTTAGAGAATCGCTCATCACTAACCATATCTTAGTAACACTTTTAGGAAGAAGCATGAAATTCAAAATAACAAGCCTACTAAAAAATTACTAAACATTTATTTCAGAAATTTTGAAGATTTCCTCTTCCTCCACGACCCGCTTAAATGAATAAACAGGATGCACGAAAATTTAGGTAATTCAGCCATACTGTAGCAGCAGTTTTAGACAGAGGAATGAATTTGAGGTTACCTAATCTACAAAAACAAATTAAAACATGTATCTTATCTATTTTAGAAATTCCCACCTAAGCGGGTTTCATGGAGTGGTCGCACTTCCCCATATTCCTCAGCAAATTTAGGTAGAAGCGGGAAATTCAAGATAATGCATCTTCTAAGAAACAGTTAAACACAAGTACTTCAGTCATTTTAGAGCTATTTTGTATATTATGTCGTCAACATGGACTTTGAACCGGATAAATCTAAGATTAACGAATAAGACAACAATTATGGATGTTTAATTAGACATTATTATTTTTTTAAATCTTTGCTCAATGTATTTCGTTTGATTAAAATTTTCTTTAGAGAAACAAACTAGCGTAATGGGCTGCTAGTGTGGAAATAATTTTTAATGAAAATCCAATACTTGATGAGTATAATGCCTAATATGTTTTATGGATAAGAGAGCATTCAGTTTCATGAGTTTCCATAATTTTTAACCGAAAATGCTTTCTTTGATATTTCTTCTGAAACATTGTTTCACCATAATTATTTTGCTTCATATTGTTTTCTTTCTCAATTCAAACTTGCTTCACGATAGCTTTAGTAAGTGGAACCCCGTAATCCTGTATTTAAATAAGCTTTTTGGTTTTAAAGTACTCTTTCAAAAGCAATAACTTTTAATTGGTTTTGTAATTATACTATTGTTTAGGCAGTGGCTAAAAACGAAAAAGTAATTTTTCTCTCCAAATTACTTCCTGAAAATGAAAGTTTGTTTTACCCACATCTGTTTTAAGTCCAACTATATGATTCAAATTCATAATTAACAAAATGCTTCTGTATGTGATCTGACAAGTGCTGAGTGAAGAGTGAAGTGGATTCGAAATTTAAAAGGCTAGAAAGAGCTCTAAGAAAAATAAAATACTTATAATTCCAAACAACAGAAAAGAATAAGCGGGATTGTTTGATTTGCCGCATAGATGTAGAACAGTTTATTCAGGTAGAGCTTGACATTTAGAGTTTTTCAAATAAATTTCAAATTAAGAAGTTGGTAATATGTTTTATTTTTTCGCCGAAAAAATATTAGAATTTTAAAACAGTCATTAACATATCACTTTAATTTGTTTACTTACTGATATTAATATTTGCATTTTAGCCTTATAATTTTAAAGTGCACAGGGTATTTTTTTTTCATCGCATTTTCACCTTTTTTGTCGTTTCCACCTAGAAAAGATGTCATTTTACCAATGAACAAGGGAAAAAAATGTTTTTGTATCAATAAAAAAAAAAAAAATCTGTCTATGAGCGAAAAATGCTTTTACAACTTGATTGTCTCCATTTTAGAAGAAAGAGGACTTAAACATAAGGTATAAATTATTCATTAGAATAAAATTTTAAAGAAATACGCAATAAAATAACCTTTTTTAAAAAAAAAAATATCAACCGACTTAAAATAAGCGTTAAAAAGAATTAAATAATTCTTTAAAATTCTCTAATGGCAAAACGTTATTTAATAACCACCCATCGGATATAGGTACCGGCATAAAAACGGTTAAATTTAATATATATAATTTAATATCCACCAAACATGGATTTTAGAGAGAATATTTTTTCAAGAGATAAATTTACATATTTATGATTTAATTTATGTATATATTCATATAAAAAGTAATGAATTATTTTTTGAAGTCGGTGCCAAACAGTCACAGTTGATAATGATCATGACTATTTTAGTTATGGTGCTAGGCACAATGTATTCACCATTCTTATTATATTTACGACTGTTTGGCACCAACTTCAAAAAGTGATTCATTACTATCTATCTGTATATATTCATAAATTAAATCATAAATATGTAAATTCATCTCTTGTAAAAAGAGTAAATTCTTGTAAATTCTCTCTAAAATCCATGTTTGGTGGATATTAAATTATATGTATTAAATTTAACCGTTTTTATGCCGGTACCTATATCCGATGTGTGGTTATTGGATAACGTTTTGTCACTAGAGAATTTAAAATAATTATTTAATTCTTTTTGGCCCTTTTTAAGTCAGTTGATATATTTAAAAAAAATGTTATTTTATTTCCTACTTTTTAGTTATTCCTACTGTAATGCCCTATTATGTGTACTGACATATGTCTCTTAGCAATGCATTAACTAATTGATGTATTTTGCTGAGCTTTGATGTATTCAATTTGCTGGTCAATTTCCTGTTCCATTTCCAGCCATTCAAAAGAAGTTTACAATGTCAGTTAGTATCGATGGGGATCTATAGATTTTTCGGGCTTAACAACGTGTTTAGATAATATCTCGCTCTTCAAAAAGTTACCACATTCATCAAACTTTAAGGTCCACATCGATTTTTACGGACCTCAGAAATGGGTATCGAAAAGCTGACAACCCATCAAGGAAAATGTTCTTACGCATCAGAGAGCGGCAAAGTTCTTTCTTACATATATGAGTGCACAGCAAAATGTCTTTATATATCAATGCCTAGTAAGATGCTTTTCTAGTATAGTCAAAAGTATTCCTGCTTCAATTAGAAAAAGCAGAAAGAAAGATTTTATGAAAAATAGCGCTATTTGTCAGCAGAGAAACAGTTCAATCTAATTCCCATAAAGACAGTAATGGCATCGGAAAGGAACGGCGATGATTCGATGACTGAATCCGAAACTGATAACCTAAACTTATCTGCCTCTATGCGAGAATGACAACATTCGATGCCCGAACAGTTTTGGCAGACGTTTTTATCCAAACTATAACAGTGCTAGGCATTTTCTATTACAAATCTTGGTGAAAGTTGATTGAAAGAATTCGATTGTACGTTTGCGAGAAGTTATGAAAATTGACGATAATGATCGGCTCAACAAGGTGCTTGGTGTCTCGCTTTTGTCCCCATGTGTCGTCATTTGCGTATCGAGGAATCCTACCTGAACAAAATATAAAATCATTCTGACATCTAATCTGGTAACTAAATCTGAATCTAAAGACAATGTCGCTACGCATAGCAATGTGCATTATTGTGTATTGACTTTTTCCTCCGGAACAAAATGCAAAGGAGTTGATTATTATCTTTTCGGCATCTACTTCCAAAGTCGGTTGGTATTGATATGGGCTTCCGGTTTAGTGGAAGAGAGAACTTGTCCAGTTGAGATTTAGCACTTTAGAATGATCTCACACTTCGGAAATTTACCACATTCAACAAACCTTCAGGTCCACATTGAAATCTACGGACATCTAAAAAGGAGTCGAAAAGTTTAAAATCCATTAGTAAAGTGTTTCCTTACACAATCAGAGCGCGTCAAAGTGCTTCCATGAGTTAACGCAGAGCTCTCTTTTCAGTCACAAAAACTAAAAAGGAAGATGTTATTTTAATGCACCATGATTTAATAAAACATCTTCAATAATCTTATTTATCAACAACGACATCGGGAATGAGCATTGGTGATTGTATACTAAGTTCGAATCTGATAACCGGAACATGACTGACTCCACATGAGAGTGGCAACATTCTACTTTAAGACTGTGTTTGACAGACACGGTTTTCCAAACTAATGAAAGTGTAGGAGTTTTCTATTCCAAACCTTGGTGATAGTCGCCAGAACGAGTACGATTGTACGAGTGCAAGAAGTTAACTAGCTTCACTTTAATGGCAAGCTCATCAAAATATTTCGACATTTTCTTTTGGTTAAACCTGTCTCAATCTATCAAATACCCTCCCCCCGTATTTGATATACATATCAATATTGCCACTCCGATATCGAGGAATTCTGCCAGAAGAAAATCTGAAAACATTCCGATATTTAACTCGATAACTGAATAGCAAGGCAATGAACTCAAGGCAGTGTCGACACACATAGCAATGTACTTTATGTGCATTTGGCATAAAAAGCACTCTGATACACAGGCATTGCGCTCTGACATATAACGGTATTTTAAAGGTGAATTTTTAGCTTTTTGATACCTATTTCCGATGCCGGTAAGTATCGATACAGACCTTCCATTTTGGAGTATACGAGAATTGATCCAGTAAAAATTTCACACTTTGGACAGAATTCGCATCTCTGCAACAGTTTTTACGATCCATATACACTGCTCAAAACAGTTAAAGGATATTTGAAGTTTTATATAGAATAAAGATATAAACGAAAATTTTTTTTTGCCGAAAATAGAAGAAGAGAATTACAAATGCAAATTTTTCTGGTTTTCAAACTGTGGAGTATGCAAATTTTGAGTTCGACGTCAAAAACGTCGCTTCAGCGGCAGCGAATGAAATTTGACTTTCAACTGGATAAAAGAGAATGAAGACAAGGATGATCGGCATTCAGTGATTGCTTTGTTTCGATGAGTACGATGTCTCAGCGAAGTCATTTGACCGATTCAGAAGCTTGGGGAATTGTTGGTAGGTTAGAAGGGGGCCAAACTCAAGCCGAAGTAGCGCAAGCCATTGGAGTGTCACAAAGTGTCATTTCCAGGATCTGGAACCGTTTTTTGGATAGTGGATGTGCAGACCGAAGACCAGGGCAAGGTCGTAGACGGGCAAAAACGCCCAATGAAGATCGGTATTTAGCGTTAACAGCTCGGAGACACCGAAACATGAACGCTCTCTTCTCCAACAACACCTTCGCTCGGTTACAGGCACCACGATTTCAACTCAGACTGTCCGAAACCGGTTCCATGCTGTAGGTCTGTATGCTCGCCGACCGATGGTATGTGTAAGATTAACATCAAGGCATCGTCGCGACCGCAGGGAGTGGGGAGCCGAGCATGTCAACTGGAGGAGAAATGAATGGAGCAATATTCTGTTTTCTGACGAGTCCAGTTTTTCTGTGCATCCGGATGATAGGCGTATTTTCATCTGGAGGAACTGTGGCAGTAGGAATAATCCTGCGTTCGTGCACGAAAGTGTCAGATTTGGCGGTGGAGGAGTGTTGGTATATGGTGGCATCTCCATTGACGGGCGCACTGATCTCTACATCATTCGAGATGGAGCTCTGACTGGTCGCTGATATAGGGAAAAGATCCTCAGACTTATTGTAGTCCCTTACGCTGCAGCAATCGGAGATACCTTCATTTTAATGGACAATAACTGCAGGCCACATCGTGCAAATCTGGTGGAGGATTTCCTTTTCGAGGAAGGAATCGTTCGAATGGAATGGCCAGCGTGTTCTCCAGACATGAATCCAATCGAGCACGTTTGGTACGCTCTAGGAAGACGAGTTTCTGGCCACCAACAACCCCCACAAACTCTCCAAGAACTGGAAAGAGCTCTTCTGGAAGAGTGGGGCAGAATACCCCAACTCGTCATTAATAGCCTCATTGAGTCCATGCCTCAAAGGTGTTCAACGTTGCTTCCCGCCCGTGGAAACCATACCCCCTACTGAAAATGATTTTCTTTGAAGAAAACACCTTTTCTTATTCTTTTTTTCTCATATGCACAAATTGTGTTTTTTTCCTTTTGTACACAAATGCGCAATAATATGCATTTTTTTCTGCCAAACATGTTTAATTTATTCTCATATAACCTACTATGTCTATCGACCATGTATCAATCAGCTAAAAAGTTTCCCAGATACAAAATCCACCTAAAACTGCAATATCCTTTAATTGTTTTGAGCAGTGTATTTTTTTTTTTCATTATTTAGCGAAACGAGATTGATCAATCAGAAGCCTGCGCTTTTGTAAACTGCGAAAAGTTCGCAAAAATGCAGGCTTGTAATTGGAAAATCTCATTTCGCTAACAGCGAAAAAAACTTGGCCGGGAACCGGTAGATTTTACGCTATTAACCGAACCAGATGAACAATTAGAAGTCTGCATTTTTGCCGCTTCTTAAAGTAATTAAATGTTCTTATTGTTCAATCTCATTTCGCAATAGCATTAAATCTATGTGAATCCAGTCCAGTCAAGAATTTCGCAAGATCATGTATCTACCTTAGAGCAACAGTATGAGAAATGAACGCTTCTAATTGAACGACCGCTTGGAAAAGAATCTGAATTTTAAGGTTTTTGTTTTTAAAAGTTCTAATCAAGAGATGAAAGGAGCATTTTCAATGGTCAAAATAGAGATCTATACAAACGATGGAGTGGTTATGAAGCTACAGCTGCAGATTTCTAACAGTGGAAATTTTCACATTGATCAATCTTCTTTCTCTAACAGTGCAAAATTCTTCTACACAGTTAAAAAATTGAAACTTTTGCTGCATCGTCACTCTACCGTTTTTATAGAAAATGATTACATCATCGTATTATGGAGTATTCGGATTGGTTAAAATAGCGGTATTCTATAAAAACGGTGGAGTGATCATGCAGCAAAAGTTTCAAATTTTTCAATGTAGATTCCGGTAGTTGTCCAGTCAAAATTTTGCACTTTGGTGAATAAAGATGTCACATCGGTGTAAGAGTTATAGCTTGAAAAATGAACGATTCTAATTGGCGACTTCTTCAAAAAGAATTTGAATTTTTAATGTTTTTAAATAAAAAAAGTTCTAATAACCAGAATTTTATGAAATTGAAATGGGATCACCCGGGCATCTTACACTTTCAAACAAAAAAGAATTATCAAATCGGTTCATATTTATGGAAGTTATGAGTGAACAAGAAATACATACAGGTCGAATTCATAACCTCCTCATTTGAAGTCGATTAGAAAAGGGGAGAGGACGCTTGAAAAAAGACCACAGGATTTCAATAAAACATGATAGTGTTGGGAGAAGTTCAGAAAAAAAGAGTCCAAAATTCAACTTTAAAACTATGCATTGAAAAGGCGAGTAAATTAGTGGGTGAAAAATGTATAGTTCACAAAATATTTAAGGCACTCAGGTCGGGGACTTTAAGCATCCCGAGCATTTTAACTGGAATGTAGTAACGGGAGAAAGGAGTCTTCAGTTTAACCGGGACCCCAATTGGCAAGGGCCTTACTTCACAGCAAAGAAAGAAACAGTGGGCCATCAGCTGGAAAAAAGGATAGCATCCAGCTGTCATCAGCGGTAAAGTGCAATGTTGGCATTACTTAAACCAGTACAAATATGTCCGTGGTAAATGCAGCATGCCCATCACTGATGGCCAACAGCAGGCCAGCATTGGTATGCCATCACATTACTTCAATCCACCAGTTTTCCTTCAGTTCTAGCACCTATCCTACAGCAATTCCTTTGTTGGGTCAGCACTTTTAATGCAGCACCATCACTTATCCTACAGTGTTTATACTGTGGCAAACCTTCAGACAGCTTTTTTTACTATTAACAAACACCCACCATTGCAAAAATTTCTTATAAAAAAAATCTATAGAAAAGTATTATAGAATTCCAAACCGTTTTTCAATAAGCTAGTTTAACCGAAAGCAGTATATGGAAATATCTATATAGAAACATTTGAATACATTCAGATTTCGCCAACATGCAGTAGACCCTCACAACTACTAACCGCGTTCGATGCTGTTTGGAATTTTTTATCGGAAGCGCATTGATGCCTTCAACCTATGTTATGGCTTTTCACACCTCACCTATTCTTATTAGATATTTTTAAGTGTGTTTCTATTGCGATTTTCCTTCCTAATCTTTAAAGCCATATAGAAATCATATACATTTTGCACGCTGATTCTCAAATATGTGAATTATGAAAACCGAAGTCATTTGTAACTTAGAAAATCAGATTTAAGAAAATTAAAAAAATTTCGTTAAAACAGAGAATATATTTATTGTTTTACTGATTTATTTTATAATTAATGGTTGTTATTGTTCTTGATCAGGATCACAACGTAAGCAATGGTCGCTAATAAAACATTAAAAATTCCAGAATGAAATTACAAATACCCAGAATGATGAATTTTCCGAAATACTCAATGTCTTCGATATTCACAACGCTACCTAGTGTAAAGGCTCTCAGCAATAATACTGCAAAAGCTCGTGCACTTCCATCGTGTGGTGGGCCAGCGCATGAAACAAAACGGAGGCCGATTAGAATTTTATCTATTGATTTTCAACAGCAAAATTGACTGAAGCTGTCCAGCTGTGGTCATGCTGTGGTAAACCATTAGCCAGCACTTCTCCATCATTGCCAGCACCTATCTTGCTGTTGACCAGCAATTTCCTCTTTGCTGGGTTGGAATGATTTAGGTATAAAGATATCTTTAGTATTTTTCAAAGTAATCAGAAGACGCTAGAACTATGTTAAAGGAAACTACAAGCCATTTCGATAAATTTAAAGAAGCCGCATCAAGGGCAACAAGAAAGCGATTAATATTCATATGAGTGGTTACTGAAATCTGAGAAGTTTTTTGTCTTTAATATTCTAACTTGAGGGATTAGAATTAGAAAATCCATTTTAAAAAGCTACAGAATTGAATAATTTTTAAAGGAGATATAATAAGGGACCACGAAGGGTGAGAACAGGGCCCTGACATGAAAACATGTTAAAATGTCGATTTATATCTTGAACTAGTGAAAAATAAGCATGGGATATGAATTATTCATTAAAAATATCTTAAAAAATCGCTACTTAAAAAGGGCCCTAGTGCCCCAATAAAAATATGAGGGTATTGATCCCGGGAGAACAGTCCAGGACTCCACTTTAAAATTATTTACTGAGATGGTGAGAAAATTATAGAGTGAAAGATGCATTACACACGCACACACACACGCACACACACACACACACACACACACACACACACACACACACACACAAAAAAAAAAAAAAAAAAAAAAAAATCAACGGTCCTACAGGCTTTACGGGATCCTATTGGGCCCAGGATTTTAAGTGGAATGTAAAAACTTGAGAAAAAACAACCCTGGGGGATTCACATAGATCAAAATTTTAATTAAAAATCTCTTTATCTGTGTCTATGCTCAGAAATTTTCAAATCACAAAATATAATTTTAAAACGCCCAGATTTCAAGATCTCTCCTCCAATTTCAAACTTTGAAGATGGAAGAATCAAATTTTTAATTTTAAATGTACAGTAGACTCCCTCAAATCCGCACAGCTTGGGACCAGAGGTTGTGCGGATTTTAGAATTTTGCGGATTTCTGGTCATTGCTTTGTTTACGTTTTTTAAACAGTAATTTGAGTGCAATTAATAGTGCATTCAGGACTATAATGAATACTTACAATATAATAAAATGTTAAAATAAGTAATAAATTAAAATAATAAAAATTTAGATAATTTTCAAAATGATTAAAATATTAAAAGCAAAGATCAAGTTAATGATCAATAGTGTATGATTAAATATTCATTATAAAAATTAAATATATTTTTCCAAAATTATTCAACAAAACTTGCCTCATAAAAGTACATTACTAATTCACATCAAAATCATAAAATAAGGATTTTTTTTTTTAAAGTTTAGCCAGGCTTAGTAACCAAAAAATCTTGATTAATGCATAATTATATTTGGTAAGAAAATTGTGATTACCAGTGATATCAGCAATATCTTGATTTTTTTTTTTTTAATTTTTCTTCCTTCATGGAAAAAAAAAAACATGAATAGAGTATTATTGAGAAAATTAAAAAATATATGGAATTGATACAAAATTAAAAAAATCACATTTTGTCCAAATATCCAATCTGAAAGTTTCATTGTTTACATCCATAGAGTATGTGCGGATTTTAGAGAGTTGCGGATTTCTGGTTTGCGGATTTGAGGGAGTCTACTGTATAATAATTTAATACACTGCTCAAAACAATTAAAGGCTATTGCAGTTTTAGGTGGATTTTGTATCTGGGAAACTTTTTAGCTGATTGATACATGGTCGACAGACATAGTAGGTTATATGAGGATAAATTACACATGTTTGGCAGAAAAAAATGCATTTTATTGCGCATTTGTGTACAAAAGGAAAAAAACTCGTCTTCCTAGAGCGTCCCAAACGTGCTCGATTGGATTCATGTCTGGAGAACACGCTGGCCATTCCATTCGAACGATTCCTTCCTCGAAAAGGAAATCCTCCACCAGGTTTGCATGATGTGGCCTGCAGTTATCGTCCATTAAAATGAAGTTATCTCCGATTGCTGCAGCGTAAGGGGCTACAATAGGTCTGAGGATCTCATCCCTATATCGGCGACCAGTCAGAGCTCCATCTCGAATGATGTAGAGGTCAGTGCGCCCGTCAATGGAGATGCCACCATACACCAACACTCCTCCACCGCCAAATCTGACACTTTCGTGCACGAACGCAGGATTATTCCTACTGCCATGGTCCCTCCAGATGAAAATACGCCTATTATCCGGATGCACAGAAAAACGGGACTCGTCAGAAAACAGAATATTGCTCCATTCATTTCTCCTCCAGTTGACATGCTCGGCTCCCCACTCCCTGCGGTCGCGACGATGCCTTGATGTTAATCTAACACATACCATCGGTCGGCGAGCATACAGACCTACAGCATGGAGCCGGTTTCGGACAGTCTGAGTTGAAATCGTGGTGACTGTAGCCGAGCGAAGGTGTTGTTGGAGTAGAGTAGCGTTCATGTTTCGGTGTCTCCGAGCTGTTAACGCTAAATACCGATCTTCATTGGGCGTTGTTGCCCGTCTACGACCTTGCCCTGGTCTTCGGCCTGCACATCCACTCTCCAAAAAACGGTTCCAGATCCTGGAAATGACACTTTGTGACACTCCAATGGTTTGCGCTACTTCGGCTTGAGTTTGGCCTCCTTCTAACCTACCAACAATTCTCCAAGATTTTGAATCTGTCAAATGACTTCGCTGAGACATCGTACTCTCGAAACAAAGCAATCACTGAATGCCGATCATCCTTGTCTTCATTCTCTTTTATCCAGTTGAAAGTCAAATTTCATTAGCTGCCGCTGAAGCGACGTTTTTGACGTGGAACTGAAAATTTGCATACTCCACAGTTTGAAAACCAGAAAAATTTGCATTTGTGATTCTTTTCTTCTATTTTCGGCAAAAACAAATTCGTTTATATCTTTATTTCATATAAAACTTCAAATATCCTTTAATTGTTTTGAGCAGTGTATTTTTAATTTAATTTTAAATCAAATTTTTAATTTAATTTATCTGCACCTATTCTTTAAAAAACACAATTCCGAAAAATTTAATTTTAAAAGACCTGACAGATATCGAGATATAATCACATTTCAATATATAATCCTTTAAAATAGAATTAAATTTTAAATCGCGAATAGAACTCTATATATTGTTCCTGTCTTTTCCCTCCCTGTAAGGGACATATGGATATAAATTATAAATTATTTTAACCATGACTATGTCCACTTGTAACTGACAAAATTATAATTACGATTATGTGTAATTATATTCTGAATTTCAAACTCAATCAGCATTGTAATCATAAGTACTATGATTATGATTGTTGTAATTGTAATTATAATTGGGAACTTATAATTACAATTACGGGTAATTCCAATGGTGTTTTTTTTTTTTTATTAAGATATTGTTGTAACTGTAATGCAAGAGGTTATGATTTTCATTTCGGTTCGATAATGTTCTAACTGAGAAATTTTAATTACAATTATGTGTAATGCGAATGGTAAATTTAGATTATACATTTCATATGTATTTGAAATGATTATTATTATCATTACGTTGTTGTAATGATAGCTAAAAATTTTAGTTCCAATTAACGTGTAATGGAAACAGTAAAATTCCTAATTACAGTTTATTCCAATTGTACTTGAGACTTATTTTTGATTATATTCGTTTAATGATAATTGAGAAATTTGAGTTACAACGACATTATAATGAGGATGATATTTGGCGCTTTATATTATAGTTACTATTTTAATTATAGCGCACAATTTTCAGGGAAGGGGACTTTTATAACAGTTCCCCCATATTTTACTTTACTGTATAAGAAGCTGACTAGAACTGAGCGATGTTGAAATTTCTTAAATCGATTTTTCATGCATTTATCATCGCGATTTAGTGCTAAATCGCTATTGAACCCGTGAGGACGCGCACAGGGCCTAAAAGACCCCGAGTGTGTATAGTTTTTACAATTGTAACCACTAATTTTTTAAAAGTAATCTTCAATTTATTTTATCGCAAAATTTGTAAGAATTTTCTCCGTATTAATAAAGTGACTGTTGTAATTTGATTTTATTGGTGGTAAAGTTAAAACCATTCATACCTTGGGTAAACGCGCGTTCTCTCGGATTCACATCGATTTTACCATTTAGAATATGAAACCTGTTTTTTAATTTTTTATAACAAAATAAATTCTTTATGCACCCTCTCCCTCGCTCATATATTAAATTAGTTTTAGTTTTTCAAATAACTTTAAAATGAGGTCTTTTTTACACACAGACACACAAAAAAGACTGAATTTATCAAAAATTTAATTTTTATAGTTTAAAAATTAGTGACCTATAAAATCATTCTTTGTGAAATAAAGTAAACAAAGGTTTTTTTTATTGTGTCAGACTTGTTTTGGACACTACAATCTAAGTCACTTAAGGAGGGTGGGGGGACTTACCCTTAAACATTCAAATAACATTTCATTTCTAACAGCATGCATACTCTTGTTTCTACAGCCACAGAATTAAAAACTTATTGAAGTAAAACAGAAACAGATTCAATTAATTTAAAACTGTTCATTTGCCATCATGAGAAAAGTAATATAAAATGAACAACGGGGTGGGGGGAGGAGGTGATATGAGAAATAAGTTGCAATTTTGTTTCTTTTTAACTTTTAGAATATAATAAAATTTGTGACATTCATATAATGGATGGAGATGGATTGAAAGGCCACATTACCAAAATTGCTGATCTTTCGAGACCGTTATAATTAGTAATAAGACAATCTTAAAATATATTTCTTTTTAGTAACAAGAAAATGTCAAAAAAGAGGAAAATCGCTGATTTGCAGAAATATTCATCGGCCCTCATTCTGCTTTAAAAATCAAGTTACCTGACGAACTACAGAAATCTATTAAAATATTTCTAATTAATTACATAATAATAAATAAACTAAAGTATTCTAATATTATTCAAATTAATTTTTCAACAAAATAATGCAAAAGAATACAAACTAAAAATGGATAAACATGGATTTTAACATTAAACTTTTTTTCCAGGCATAAATAATGAACCAATTATAAATTAACACAATAAAATGTTATTTGGATTTTAATAAATAAATAAATGTGTTAATACCGCATACAGTTGAAATCTAAGCTTAAGTTTAGTTCGCATGATTAAACGGTGCGTTTCAAAATAATATTCCAACTGATGAGTATGTGGCACAAATTGAAAATTGAAGATACTGAAATGTCCTAGAAACCCATTGGCATCCAGTGAGAAAAAAGATATAAATTACTTCAAATGCATGTGGAATCAAACCTGATGAATGTAGTATTTTGCAGAAGAAAACTGTATTTTTTGAAAAGATAATTCAACTGAACACACAAAATGCACATGGCAAAATTTGAAACATTGAAAATACAGCTAAGTCATTTTAATCTGCTTGCATCCAATAAAAAAAGAATTAACCAACTTTCTAATTAAACGTAATCAATGTAGAGATGCATATTTCGATGAAAAACTGTGTTTCACATGGTGATCAATAATAGATTTTTTTTAATCGACATTTGGCGAGTGACGACTTGGGTGGCAATCGATGGCCAATAAATTACTTGAAATGCATGTAGAATCAAGGCTGATGGATATGTTTTGCAAAATAAAATTGTATTATTTCTTGATAAAAAAAAATCTAACTGAACATAATAAAAGCACATGCCAAAAAATTGAAAGATTGAAAATACACCTAAGTCATAAAAATCTCCTTACATCCAGTAGGAAAAAGAATCATTGTAGAGATGCATATTTCTATATAAAAAAAACTGTATTTCACTTGGCGATCAATAATAGATTTTTTTCAATCGCCACTTGGTGAGTGACAAGTAGGGTAGCGATCGATGGCCAATAAATTACTTGAAATGCATGTGGAATGAAAGTTGATTGGATATATTTTTCAAAATAAAACCGTATTACTTCTTGAAAAAATAAACCAACTGAATATACTAAAAGCATATTGCAAAAAATTGAAATATTGAAAATACAGCTAAGTCATTGAAATATGCTTGCATCCGGTACGAAAAATAAATAATCAGTTATTTAATTAGATGTAATCAATGTACAGATGCATATTTTCAAGAAAAACTGTATTTCGCTTGGTAATCGAAAATAGATTTTTTAATCGCTAATTGAAAAAAAGAATGTTTGGAAAAAATGTTTCTAGGTGTTTACGTAAAAATAACTATATAAATAATAAATATACATTTCCACTTAAAAAAAACCATTTCATTTTAATAACATTATAAATTACCTGCTAACATATAATTAGTAACTTATAAATTTAATTACATTCTTAGGAACGTAATTGAGATCAACTTGCAGTTACAAGTAACTTTTATATCAATTTATGATGAAAAGCAATTAGAATTAACTCGTAATTGATTGCAATTTAATTTAAATATATTTCACAGAGTTTAAGGTATTTGCCTACGTCAAATTGGCTGTTTTGGGGAAATTTTTTTATTATTTTATATAAAAGAGCAATATTTTACGATTCCAAATCTGTTTTAGTTTTTTCCTAGTATTAATAGAAGAGGAGTTATGGCAATTTTAATAAACATCAAAATGGCCATTTTTGTGAAATTTTTTTTAAATTGTTTTATATGAAAAGCGTATTAAGATCAGGAAAATGTAAACAATGTTTCTCTGCATGATTTTTTTTTTTTTTTTTTTTTTTTTTTACACCAATTGAACTTATAACGACACTGATAAACTTTAATTGACACTTCTAGATTGATTTTCGGTATGTATGTAGCAACGATGAGTTAGTGTCATTTTCTTTGATTATTCGAGCATTATCAACTGGTCTACATATTTTAAATAATTCTGCTGGCCTTCTTCCTTCTATTATAAAAAATATAAAACCAACTTATATGTCACTCTGTGATGCAAGCTTACTTTCCAAATGCTTACATGAAAAAACTCAAAATAGTAATGAAAGTTTTAAAAATGTTATATGGACTGTTCTACCAAAAGAAACTTTCGTTGAAATGCAAACAATGATGGTGGGTGTAAAATTTGCAGTTTTAATTTATAATTCAGGATATTTAGGACTTTTACATTTATTCGAACAATTAGGAGTATCAGTTGAAGAAAATATGATCACAAACTGTTTTAAAATTGGTGATGAGCGAATAAAAAAATTCAAAACGTCACTCGCTATCCTCTGCAAAACTTACCAGGAAAACAAAAAGAGCCACTAACAAGGAAGGTCTCCATACTGGGCATAACCAGAATTTTATGAAAAAGAATACTAATTAAAGTACTTATGTATGTAATAAAGGACCAGTCAAAATTAGCGGCGGAATCACATTAGATATTGTGTAAAAAAATAAAATATTTTCGAATATTTGGCGTGAAAAGATTAAAGAGTCACTCGATTTGGCGAGCAGCCCTTTTCCTCGGCAGCAAACGATTATATAATAAAACTCAAAACTGTTGAATATTTAGTTTGCGTGTGAATGGTATTTAATGAATTTAAACATAAACAATGAAAGACTTTAATATATTATATACATCTATATACATATTGTATTACATATATATATATTACTCGTTGAAGTAGTTATTTAATTAATCGCCGGAAAAATGTTTTCATAGCTAAAAAAAAATCATATTGAGAAAAATTATATTCATACATTTAAGCGTTTTCAAAAATTAACGTCATATGTTTCCATAGCAACAAAATCTAATCGACAATTCTCAATTGGACTATGAGCTTGAAACAAATTTAGTTAAATTTATATTATGAATTTCATTTTAAATCTCAAATTTTGATGATTAAATTTGAATATAAATACATATAAATTTCGATATAACAAAATTATACTTAAAACAAACTAAAACTTACAAAACTAAAGTTATTTAAATTAAACTTATCAAAACACGTTCAACATGAAACTTTTTTTTTCTTGAAGTGTATTTGACATAAAGTACGTTTTTGCAATTACATTCCATTGCCAACCGGCGATAAATCGCCAAATAACGAAATTTTCATTATTTTTTTATGGTTACTGAATGGAGGTTCCGCTGAAATTTTTTTATAAACGTATACAGGGTGATTCAGCTCGTCGGTGACAAACTTTAAGGATCGATAGAGCACACCTAGACGAACATTTTTGAATAGGGAATGTAGGGTCCCTGACGCGATGGTAAGGCGCTAGGCGCTTTCGAAAATTTGGGTGCCGAAATTCAAAACGTCATAAAAACTAGGGAAATGGTTAGATTTTCTTGCTTGTTGCGTCGAAATGATTCTGTTTGTTTAGACTTTCTTCAGTACCAATTTGATAAGCGTATCTCTTAAAACATGGATAGGGGGCGCTGCAGACTTTGGAGAGCTAGACAACAACTTTAAGCCCGTTATTTTGATAATTTAACACATGCTCGCCAAAGTTTATACTCTAACTTAAAGTTTGAACCCAAAAGTAGAGCCCTGCAAAAAGCGTAAGAGCCGGAATAAAATGTCAAAGTACAGGGTGGTCGAAACTCGAAGGCTCCTAAGAGATAAACAAACAGATTTCTTGACTTATGGCATGCATTTTCATGATTCTGTTTGCTGGGGCTCTCTGAAACTCAGTTGAACGGTACAAAAAGAAACATCGATAGGGGGCGCTTTGGGCAAAAAACATAATTCGTTGACATTTCGGACGCTAACTGGAAACGGGGCGCTACGATCAGTTAGTAATAATGAAAACACATTTTCTACCTCTGCTCAACACTTCTGAATAAATTTAGACCAAAAACATCAATGATACTGGAAATTTATTTACAAAAAATAACACTACAGAAGATGCTCGAAATTTCGACCTTGGGCCATGATGCAGGCTTCGCACTTCCGTCGCATTGAGGAGTGTGTGTTTCCAACAATGCCAGGAGTATCTCTGATCTGCCCTGCAGCTGCCACAATGCGCGCCACAAGTTCTTCAGCACTGCTGACAGGTGTATGGTATACCTCGGCCTTCAGGTAACCCCAAAGGAAGAAATCCAAGCAGGTGAGGTCTGGTGATCGGGCAGGCCAGTGAACTGGACCCCCACGCCCGATCCACCGCTGGCCATACCTTGCGTTTAGATGGAGACGCACGTCGTTCGTGTAATGGGCCGGAGCTCCATCGTGCTGGAACCACATCTGGCGACACGAACCTTCGGGTACGTGCGCCTCCTCCAGAAGCTGCGGCAGCACTTGATCCAGGAAAATCAGGTAATTTCCACCTGTCAGCCGTTCAGGTAACAAATAAGGGCCAATGAGGCAATCCCCCAGAATGCCGGCCCACACATTTACTGAGAAACGCTCCTGGGCTGCTCGGCTTCTGGTTTCATGTGGATTTTCATCACACCACACATGACTGTTGTGGGCGTTCCACATTCCCTCCCGGCTGAAGGTGGACTCGTCCGTAAACAAAATGCTGTTTACAAAACGGGGATCCCTGGATCTCATCGCCAAGTACCATCTTGAGAATTCCACTCGAGGGCCAAAATCCTGCTCTCTGAGCAACTGCACCCGCTGGATGTGGTAGGGGTGCAGATTCCGGGAACGTAAGATGCGCCACGCAGTTGCTTGCGAAATGCCAACATGTCTGGCGATATCTCTCGTGCTAAGACCTGGGTTGTCCTCAACCAGGTTAAGCACAGCCTCTTCGTTGTCGGGGGTGCTCACAGATCGCTCCCGTTCAGGCCTGCCTCCGTCGAAAGATCCCGTTGTGGACAACCTCTGGTGTACTCGAGCGAAGAAGGCATGGCAGGGGATTTGCCTGTTGGGGTAACGCTCGGCGTACAACCGCTGAGCGGCTCGTCCATTACAACCAGCAGCGCCATACGCCAAATGCATGTCAGCCAATTCAGAGTTTGTGTACCGTTCCATCCTACTACCGATATGCAGACAAGTAACCCGAAGCTTAAGTAGGTACCGCACGTTCAAAAGACGTGTCTGCGCATACAACTACGTCATCTCGCGTTGTCGTCTACGCATTACGTATCTTTTGCATATCGATATGGTACGATATCTTTTGCATAAATCAGCAAAAAGCACCTTATGTAAATTTTATTGCGCGCATTGTGCATGATTGAAACCAGCTATGTTTGTTAAAAAAAACAAACAAACTGCAGTTTTAATAGCTTCTTATGATAAGTAAATTACTCTCTTGTTTTGTTTCTAACTGATCGTAGCTCTCCGTTTCCAGTTAGCGTCCGAAATGTCAACGAATTATGTTTTTTGCCCAAAGCGCCCCCTATCGATGTTTCTTTTTGTACCGTTCAACTGAGTTTCAGAGAGCCCCAGCAAACAGAATCATGAAAATGCATGCCATAAGTCAAGAAATCTGTTTGTTTATCTCTTAGGAGCCTTTGAGTTTCGACCACCCTGTACTTTGACATTTTATTTCGGCTCTTACGCTTTTTGCAGGGCTCTACTTTTGGGTTCAAACTTTAAGTTAGAGTATAAACTTTGGCGAGCATGTGTTAAATTATCAAAATAACGGGCTTAAAGTTGTTGTCTAGCTCTCCAAAGTCTGCAGCGCCCCCTATCCATGTTTTAAGAGATACGCTTATCAAATTGGTACTGAAGAAAGTCTAAACAAACAGAATCATTTCGACGCAACAAGCAAGAAAATCTAACCATTTCCCTAGTTTTTATGACGTTTCGAATTTCGGCACCCAAATTTTCGAAAGCGCCTAGCGCCTTACCATCGCGTCAGGGACCCTACATTCCCTATTCAAAAATGTTCGTCTAGGTGTGCTCTATCGATCCTTAAAGTTTGTCACCGCCGAGCTGAATCACCCTGTATATTCACACGAAAAGAACATTCTGTAATTTTTTCAGATTTTTCTGGGTATGCCCGTATGGAGACCTTCCTTGTAAGAAGTTAAAAATGGTTAAATATGAAGTTAATAATGGGTTATAATATAAATGTGGTGCATTTTAAGTGTATAAATTAAATATATTAGATTTTTACAAGAAAATACTTCTATGCGATAACTGGAAAATGAATTTTTTCGTTATTTCTATGTTCGATAAGCTTCATTACATAAAAAGTTCTAAAGATATTTCAGTGAAATTTGGTAAGTATGCTTTCAATATCACTCACTATGCTCTGGAGTAGGATCTAAGCCATATGTGAGAATTTAATTATTTTATAGGCACTCAAACATGAAAAATGGTATTTTATACTTAAAAAAAGTATTTTTTATATATTTTGAAAATTTTAAGCTATTGTTGAAGATATTGTAAAACTTCTAGTTCAGTGCACATATAAGTGTAATAGAAGTATGCAGCATGAAATATATTTATTTGAATTGAGTGTACGCTGTCTGGCGTAAGCATATTTTGCTAGGAATAAAAAATTCAAATCGTCACTCGTTATACACAGCAAAACTTGCCAGGAAAACAAAAAGATCTACTAAAAAGTTAAAAATGGTTAAAATAAAGTTAAGGAATGGTCCGAATATAAATGTGGTGCATTTTAAGCGTAACAATTAAACATTGTAGTTTTTTACCTAAAAAGAAATCTTTAAATGAGATTTTTGGAAAATCAATTTTTTCGTTATTTCCATGTGCGATAAACTTCATTACATGAAAAGTTTTAAAGATATTTCAGTGAAATTTTGTAAGAATGCTTTCCATATCACTAATTATGCTCTGAACCAGAATAAAAGCTATATGTGATAATTTAATTATTTTATAGGCACTCAAATATGAAAAAATGGTAATTTTTACTTAAAAAATGTACTTTTTTACATATTTTGAAAATTTTCGGTTACTTTTTAAGATATTGCAAATTCCTAGTTCAGTGCACAGATAAGTGTAATAGAAGTGGAACTCAATAGAATAATAAGAAACATCAAACAAAACAAGGCGCCAGGGTACGACTACATAGACTATAACCTAATTAAAAGAATACACACAGCAGCTCCACAACTACTACTAACTCTGTTTAACACGTGTCAAAAACTAGAATACTTTCCCAAATCATTTAAGTTAGGCGTAGTCGTACTCTTCGAGAAACCAGGCAAAGACCCAACAAACCAAAAAATTATCGATCAATCTGCCTACTACCAGCGTTAGGGTAAATGCTAGAGAGAATAATCCATGGGAGAATTAACCACCACCTATACAAAGAAAAATATTGGAGTAACAAACAATACGGGTTGTAACAGGGGACCTCAACAGAAAACCTATTAAAACAGTTAAACAAGACGGCAATAACAATTATCAAACACTCCTAATAGCCATGGACATCAAAGGGGCCTTTGACAACATAAGATGGCCAATTCTAATAAATAATTTAAAACAGTCTCCCTGCCCGGATTACTTAGTGAACTGGGTAGTGAGTTTCCTCCAACAAAGATTTGTTTCATTAGAAGAAAACGGTATCAAGGTGACAAGACAAACTTATGGCGGTTGCCCCCAAGGCAGTTGTCTTGGCCCGCTTTTGTGGCTACTAATCGCGGAAACAGCTCTCAAAAAACGCTGGGGGAAAAATGTAAGAATACAAGCCTTTGCAGATGATTTCATAATAATTCTCAGGGGTAGGTCAAAAGACAAACTAAAAAGACTAGCAAACAGAATATTAAAAGAATATAACGACTGGATAGAGGAAAACAACCTAACATTAAACAAAGAAAAAACTGAATTACTATATCTAAACAGGGGCCACTCATGGAACCTTCCAACAGCAGACCCAAACAGCATAGAGGGAATAGAGTTAAATGGTCAGGAACTACATGTCAAGGAACAAATTAAATACCTAGGGGTCATACTCCATAAAAACCTAAACTGGGAACCACACTGTCAAACACAAGCCGACAAGGTTAGAAAAAACTTCAAAAACCTAGCATACATGACAGCTAAAGGATGGGGTCTTAAACCTAACATAATGAAAATTTGGTACAACACAGTAGTTGAGAAGACGCTAACCTACGCGGCCCCGATTTGGGGGGCATAGCCTTACAAAGAGGTGTAAAAAAATCCTCTCGAGCTGCCAAAGACACTTCGCACTGGCCATCGTCAGGGCCTATAGAACAGCCCCAACCTCGGCCCTATTGGTACTTGCTGGCCTGATTTCAATTCATCTTAAAGTAAACTATGAAGCGGCATACGGCACAGTCTCAAGATTAAGGAAGAATGCAACAAAATCATCTTTCACAGAGAATACACTCAGAAAGTAAACATATGGCAAAACCACCCGGCAGAAACAATTGAACCACGTATAGGTCACAACCCAAAAGACACATTCATGTATACAGACGGCTCAAAATTGGAATCAGGTGCTACAGGCTCGGCTTTAGTAGCTTTCAAAAATAATAAACAAATAAAGACTTGGTCAGTGCCTCTAAGAAGTTGTAACAGCGTCTTCCAAGCCGAACTACTGGCTATACATAAAGCAGTGGAATGGGGCAATTCATTGTGTGAGCCATACAGCATTAGGTCGGACTGCCAATCAGCAATAGATTCATTAAGCAAACCAATAAACACCAGTGACACAGTCAACAAAATACACAACCTAATCAAAGATTCAAGAAACAATTTTAAAATCAGCTGGGTCAAGGCGCATGTCGGCATCCAAGGAAACGAAGAGGCCGATGTGTTAGCCAAACACGCAGCACTAAACCAGAACAATGAACGTACATACTACCTGAAAAAACCTATTTCAAAACTAAAAAGAACACTAAAAGACTTAACAACTGAACAGTGGCAATTCGAATGGGACTATGGCGACACAGGCAGGGAAACTTACCAGTACTTTCCAAAAGTAGACAAAAATAGACTAGTTAGCGACTACCTACTCTCACAACTTTACACAGCTCATGGTGCATTCCCAGAATACCTCCACAGATTCAAGAAGGCGCACACACCGGACTGTGGTTGCGGTTCGGAGGGTACGCCCAAACACTACCTGCTACACTGCCCATTCACACAAGCAGATCACCTAGCAAACATAAAAACAGAAAACGAAAAATTATGGCATAAACAATTAGCAAAAAACAAACACGTACAGGGAAAGGCAAAAATCATAATCAGGTGGCTCCAAGACAACTGCGACAACATCACGTCACTCATACATCAGAACACATAGACAAATGACCACACTTACCAAAAAAAAAAAAAAAAAAAAAAAAAAAACCGCGCAATCTTCTACTACAGCCACTAATCCTTCATGTACCCGAGTGAATTTTTGTGTTATATGTTATTAAATGTTAAAAAAAAAATTCTAAAATGGCCTAGGATTCCTATCGCCAAATATATATATATATATATATATATAAAATAGTGTATTTTGTCTTATGTCCCAGCAGTGTGCGGTAGTCGTGCGATATCAGCAGTATCCAAGGCCCGAAACAGGTGCCCCGCAGGAACTTCCTGCATGCACTACGCAAGACATCACGGATCTGCAAGTCGCACACCATGACACAGTAAAAAGCTTCACCCGCCTCCGGCACTGCTTGTCCGTCCTATATGTTATTAAAGGAAAAATGGCCTAGGTCTAAAAACCTACGGTCAACAATAAAAAATCATAAAATGTTAAAAGAATGATATATCTTATGATCTCAGCAGTAAGCGGTAGTCGAGCAGTAACAGCAGTATCCACGGCCCGATACAGGTGCCCTGCAATAATACCATTGCAAGCGCGTCGAATGACATCTCGGATCTGCAAGCTGCACATTATGACAAATCAAAAAGCTTCATCCGCCCCCGCCTAACTGCTTGTCCGTCCAGATCTAAACAACATAAGATATATATTAAAAAAAATCAAAAGGGAATTCACGGGGAGTGCTTGGGTTAAGTGAACTCTCTGGTTAATTTAAGGTTAGTACAAAGGTTATCCAAACTGACGGCAGCTTTTGGCAGGAGTGATAATTAGTGTAATACTAGCTTAGCCACTCTAGCCACAAGATCAGCTATTCCCCCACCTATCAACAGCCAAAAAGTTAACTATCTAATCCTCACCTCCATAAAAGCCAAATAGACAGCAGTTACAACTTAAAAAGCTTAACGTTAACAGGTTTCAGGTTTCTCAGGTAAGCAGTACAATAAACAATAGTATTGTTACTAATTCCTTTACCTTCCTGGATTCTCTCCCCTTGGACCTGGCTCCCGAAATTTTCAAGTTGTGCGGTAAAAATGAAAAAGTGAAATTCTCCCTGCGGCTGAATCGTGCAGGGACTTAAGGGACCCTGTGCGGTCCGAAGAGATTCGAGAGCACCAATCATGTCCACTGCACCAGAACCGTACAGGTTGACCTCATAGATGCAGAGACTCAAGGGACTCTGCCCAGTCCGACACCATTCTGGTACCCCTCCCTAGTGGGATAACGCCTCTCAGGCTTTCAAGTTGACCTCACTAACGCAGGGGCCCATGGGACCCTGTGCACTCCGAAGAGCAATGGGAAGCAACCTACCAGCCCACCCCGAACCGCACACGTTGACCTCATCCACGCAGAGACTCAAGGGACTCTGTGCGGTCCGAAACGTGTTCGGGTCTTTTTTCCCTTGTTTTTTTTCTAGTGACAATACGCCTCTTTATTAGGTGCATTTGGACTATGTCCGCACGAGCTACCGGACCCGCTCCAATGGGACATCCCATGAAGCATTTTTTTTTCTTTTTTTTTTGGGGGGGGGGTACGGTAGAAAGGCGGGTTCTCGTCACCACCAGCAGCGATTCGACTGCCTTGCATTTCGGCCCGAAAATTCTCCCTTCTCTGGCACTACTTAGCATTTCGGCCATTTTAGTTTTGGTTATTTATTTTTCTAAATCTTCCTCAAAATTGTCCCCCCTGTTGTCTGCTAAGGACATGCCACCGTCTCGGCTCAAAAATTTTAGCTCCAGCCCCATTTCACTTGGCACGGCAGGTGAGAGTGATGTACGGCACCAAACTCAGTACTTTCACAAAGGCAATAAACTACTAAGTCCAGCAACCGTTAGCCACAATCAGCCGACCTCGGCACTTGTCTGCGTCGATCGCCCCCACTCTGCCGGCTAAAATTCATTCATGTACGCTAATGGCACCTGGTGCATGTAAAATCCGTCGTGGGTGCAAAGTCCTCCAAGTTACCTATGAATTATACCTCTGGAGGTGCCTTGCCAGGTGAAGGTCTCGTCATCTGATCAAGGCTCTAAATTACGAGACCATCTTGCAAAGCCATGTGCAGTTCATCATCCCGATACCAGGTATCTAACCCGTTAAGCTGAGATTATTAACTCGGCAGGTAGGGGCTTGGTCATCGGTTAGAAAGAAAGAAAGTGTAATGGAAGTGTGCAGCATAAAGGAAAATGAAATATATTAATTTGAATTGAGTGTACGCTGTCTAGCGTAAGCATGAAATTTTGCAAAAAAACCCAGTAAAAATCCCTCAATTTTTAGAAATATCAAAAAGATATTGCTATTATTTTATGTTTTCTTATCATTCTGCAATACAATAGAGCTAAAAGTTATTACATTTTTTTTAAAAACCTGTCCTATTTTTAAAAAAAAGTGCACCGCACGTAGGCAGATACCTTAAATTAGATTTACTTGTATTAAATTACGCGTTTACGAAATTGAATTCTGGGCAAACGCAATTCACATTTACTTGTAACACAGTGGAATTTAATCTAAATTATATTTTTAAAGATGTAATTAGAATTAATAATAATCAATTACACGTTAAGTAGACTATACACTTAAAAATATAATTGGAATTGTCTTGTAACAAAATACAGGTGAATTAGGTATTATAATTAAAAATGTAATCTGAATCATCTTGTAATCCATTTAAGGTTAATTGAGTTATATAATTAAGAATGTAATCTAAATCGTCTAGTAATACAATACAAATTAATCAAATTAAATTTTAAAAGTTAAAATGAGAACTGATTTGTAATTCCATTACGCGATAATCAAGCAATGTATTTCAAAAGCGTAATTGAATTTTGGAATGTCTCACCTATTAATTAATCATATTGTGAGGAGATTATTATGTATTTTAATCAGTAATTTCATTATTTTGTAATTAGATTCTGTCCAACACTGCCTTTACCCCGCTACGCGATTCCTCTTACATCCTAAGCTCAGGTAATTTTATTTTGGTGAAGTTGAAAACTTGACAGGTCTGTAGAAGATTTTAGGTACCTAATTTTTATGTCAAAATTACAACTCTTTAATTAGAATAAATTTTAAAAGTTTCCTAATTACATAAAAGAAAACAACTATATATATATATATTTTTATTTATTTTTTTGCATAAGCTCGAAATTTTTATACGTTTCTTCAATCAATAGTTATAAACGAATAAAGGCTACACATAAACTTTCTTGGATTTTTCTAAGCTTTAACATTAATTTTAAAATACATAAAACTGTTTTTAAAATATTTTAAGGTATAGTGATGTAAATTTTTTTTTATTTACATGCTGGATTTTTTTACCTTTGAATTTTAGATATTTGAATGACCAGGAAGAAGACATATTTTTTCTCATGGGATAACGTAGGAATCGACAATGTTTCTTCTCGATTTAAATCCCTTTAAAGGAATTAGTACCCTTAAACCTAATTCAATCCACCGCATAATAATATTTTTACATAACTCATTCATCTTAGTGAAAAATGGAGCAAAAAGACACACTAAGTAGGGTAACATCCCCAGTAATTGGCACATTAAGAATTTGTCGTTAAACTTACTTATATTTTCATTACAAAGAAATAAGCTATTTACTTGGAAATATTTTTAAATCAAAGAATGCATATCTGTTTATCTATTTTGCCCACTAAAAGCAAAAAAAATTGAAAAAGTATTTTTATAAAAATATATTTATAAAAAGTTGCTGAAATCACCAGTAATTGGCACCTAGAGAACCAATGTATGACAACTTATGATCCAGTAATTGGCATATGTTTATATTAAAAAAAAACTTTACATTTTGAATTGGGTTTAATCGCTTTAAATCAATTTACTGTAGATGAAGATGCCATAGTTCAGGTTTTTGAGAGTAAGAAATCAGCATATTAATCTGAAATGTGAACACTTTAAAACAATACAATATACTTACATTAATACCCAGTAATTGTCATGCTGTCCCCAGTAATTGTCATATGAAGCTTTAATGGATTCCAATTACTGATAAAATTTATATTTTCAAATAAAAACAAATGATAAACAAAATTAGTCTATAATTTTAAAAGTACTTCCAAAATAAATGGTTTAATCTCAAATTCCTTGCGAATTCTTTGTAATTGGAATAGGTGCCAATTACTCGGAACTAGCAAAATTGAAGCACCATTAATTGGCAACTACCATTAATTCAGAAATCCAAATATTTGTGTCGAAAATACTTTTACACAATTAAAGTAACCCTTTTAACTAAACAAAACTGTTGTCAATTAAAATTTAAAATATATTATAAATCAGATAATAATGAATTGAAAAGCATGCCTTCCTTAAGCCAAAGAACAAGAATTTGCAACAAAATGGCTAATTTGATACAAGCCAGATTTGTTTCTCTTTCCACGGCTCTATTGTCATCTTGTAAAATAAATCAAAGTTATAATCTTTAACGTAAATGAGCATATAACTGATATATGGTTTTGAATTTTTAAAAGACTGGATATAAATCTTTTTTTAGGACATGTTTGTAAAATGTGCCAATCACTGGTGCATGCCAATTACTGGGGGTGTTACCCTATCATTGCCACAACACTGCGGGTTTTTACCTCGAGGCAAATATACACAGAACAAAGGTTTTTGTAAAATGTTGGATGGTGGTTGCACTTTAATAAGGTTCTGATATAACATTTTGATCTGTTGCACAGAAACTTAGACAAATGTCTTCCTTAAAAATCAAAATTTATGGGAAGTGCGTACATTTCCCCCACGTAACCTACAATTATGCCCGATTAAAAAAGTGGAAAACCATTAGTAGCTATAGTGAGTTGTCAACATTATATAAGTTTAACCCTTTTAAAAGGCTGATAACATGCGTAATAAAGAAATTATATTGACTGTTTTCTGATACCCAAAGCATTGACCTTTTGATCTTGTATGAACTCATTTGTTAAGAAATATTCTTTGGGTTAAATCTCCCAGCTAAAAACACTTCATTTCCTTCCAAAGTCGAATCCATAAGTTTACTTCGTTCCAGTGGTGTTCAATGAAACTGCTCATATCATTTTTCTTTTTAGCAAGGCAATAGCAATGTATTAAGTTTCCCATTACACTCTAATGTTTATTTGAAACCATAAATTATGGCCTCTTTGAGGACATAATTACAAATAATCTGATAAGAAAATAAATTTCTTATTGAGATTATTTTCTGTTTAATAAATTTTAGCCCGTTTAAGTATTTTGATAGATGACACTTCTCGTTGGTTAAACGTGTTTGTTTATGATAATACTTGAGGATTTATCTTTGTGGATGAATGATGTTTCGAGTTAACCATTGTTTATAGCTTGCTGATAGGGGCAAAATAAAGTGTTCAGGCTATATTTCATATAAAGAAATTTAGTGCACTAAGGGAACTTAACATGTACGAATATTGCATTTTTTCCTTTTATTCATTTTCCTATTTTTTCTCCTTTAATGTATTTTATATCCTTTGAAGTTAAACTTCATTGCTCTTTAGAAATAAAAAAGTAAGAAAAAAATGCTTAGGCAGAAACAACTTTTGACTGTTACAGCTATTAATTCAGAATACATCTCTTTAGAAAACACATTTGTAATTAGAAACCCCGAAATCTCACTTGTTAAAATAAAAATAAAAACCCTATACTATCACCCATTTCAGACGACATGGATTCAGATCCCTGATTGCCAGCATTATGCTCTTCTTCTTCGTTTTCAGCACACTAATCATAGCGTTAAGTGTGATCGGCAAAATATTTTTAGGGTTTCGTACTTAAAACTGAAAACGGAACCATTATAAGATCACACGCCTGTCACAGCTATTTAACTCGTAAACTATGGAACGTGGAAAATTCAAATTAGGGAAAGTAATAAAGACTACAAACCCACATTCTCGTATTCTTTCTTAGACCACAAATCTTCGAAGAACGTTCCTTTATTTTTAAATGTTAAATCACCCATATACTAAGTGGTATCGGGCACGCTGTGAGAAGGCTTATCATAAAGAATACTAACTCCTTCTATTAAAATTAAATAATGATTTATTTATACATTATTTACATATAACAAAGTAATATTTACAATTAAGAACTCAGGTATAGATGATCCGGTACGACATTAAGTTAAATACATCAAATATCTTCTGCTCACTGAGTTTAAATATTAAAATATATGAGGAGCCCAGAAGCCAAGGGGTACAAGTGACAAAATTTAGATTTCGAGTAAATTGAGTTCAAAGTTACACATCGACTGTAATTGAATGAATTGAAATATGAAAATTTATCTTATTTCTTAATGATCCTTGAACTCTTGTTTCAATAACTGTTTTAAAAAAAGGTGGAATAGGATATTTTTTTACTTTATAACCAAGCAATATTTATCATCATTCGGCACTTATACCCCTTGGCTTCCAAACAGTAATGAAAACTGCTTTAAAACTAAAGGGTACAAGTGCCGAATGAACACAAGAAATGAAAAATTTTTAAATAAAAATTTTTATTTATGAAAAAATTAAGATTAATGTTGATACAAATAAATCAAAGGACAAAATTTTGTTTTAATATAAATTCTAAAAAAGGAAAAAATATGAAATAAAAAAATGAATTTACGAAAAATTTATGAACAATGTTGATATAATGAATGAAATGAAAAACTTTTGTTCTAATATAAGTTTTAAATTTTTATTATAAGTTTGGGAACATTGGAATTTCATATTTTTTAACACTTACCAACAAAGTTGAAAAGTGACAGACGGACGTCTGTCCTAACTCTCGTAAATATATTCGGATTGCCCTGAAATTTTTGGGAATTATTCATGTTTACTTCAACATGAACTTATTGCAAATGACACTTGCAATAACTCTGTGCAACTTATTGCACATATTTCTAACATGATTAGTTTATTTACAGGGACAATAAAAAATTTTCCGTTACATTACGGGTTATATGAAAATGAATTTGAAATATGTTACACCTTGTCACATGTTAAAATTTATATGCATTTATGAATTGCACTAAAATAGACATTCTATAAAATCTGAGGTGAAAAGAATAGTTATTAATTATTTACAGGACCATACAAAGATTTACATTACCTAATAATAAAGAGGGAATTGTTTGCGACTTGTTTTAATTATATTACAATTTTCATGTATAGTAAAATTAATGTATATCGCTGAGGCTTAATATAAATTATTTCGCACATAATACAAAGTACACAGTATTTACAGGGACACAAAAAAAGATTTCAAATAGGACCGAATTTCTATCCGAATTACTGTATAATTATCGATCATGATTGATGAATGAACAAAATGCTATTTTAATTATGATTTGCGCTTTTAAGTTTCACTAAATGTATACACGTTATATGATATGTATAAATGCTATAGTTCATATACAGGGCTACACAAAAATATTCGTAAACGTTACAGACTATGAGCGTACTTTACTTAAAGATTTCTTTTAAATAAGTCTTGTATTTCTATGCTGAACTGCATTCAGTTTACTAAGAAATGCTTGTAAAATATAGGTAAAATGATATACAGGATCACACACAAATTTTTATACATGGTCATCGATATATGATAATTTCTGGAAATGTGATTTCAGTAGTCTTAAGTGTGTTTAATTTGAAATAAATTTTAGCTAAATACTGGCGTATAATAAAGGTTCAAGATAAACTACAGGATGAACAAAAGTATACAAGTGTGCTTCCATCTATTAATATAAACTGCTGAAATAGAAATTTCAAACTGTTATGCGTTTTCTTGCTAAACTAATTTTTCCCATTATACAGTATATATCAACCGGCAAATAAAACATAGGGCTGTTAAAAAGTATCAGAATACATATTTGGCCATTGACTGTAACACTTTATTACCCTCAATAGCAAAAATTTTTAAAGATTTCAGGGAGTGTTCGAAAGTGTTTCATAATCCATGCTTAACGCATGATTTTTCTTACTTGATAACAGTTAAAATGCATATATTTAATGCATAAAAAAAGCAAATCGCTTTGTATGTATGTCGTTGGTCGTGCTTCTGCTATATAGACGTTAACGGACACAATTGCACTTATACCCCTTGGCCTCCAATCGTTTCACAGTTTTGGGAAAGAGGTTAAGTGACTGACTGTGCACTTAACTCATTTTTTTCAATTTTGTCACTTATACCCCTTGGCTTCTGGGCTCCTCATATATATCACACTATGTTCGTTTAAACAGATTTTTTGGAGGTCCCTCTCTGCATGGGTGTAATCTGGTGGGTGCGAGGGGTGGCATATGCCCCTTTAGTTTTCCAGGAGCAGAGACAAGATTTACATTTTACCCCTCCAGATTTTTGTTTTATTCTTTGGTTAAGGGTCAATTTTATGTTTCGATTTTCTCTTCTTTTTTTTATTTAACCCTTTATGTGTTATATTTTGAGGGCACACAATAATAAATAGTGGATAATTCCAAATACCTAGCAGTAATATCTTTACGTTCTTTTCAGTAATTTCAAACATGTATCTTTGCAAACTTTTTAATGCCACAGTATAAGTTCAATAAAAAATGTTTCCTCTGCTCTTTCTTCCCCTTTATAAATTCTGAAACTATGACCTTTTTTTATTTTACAGTTGTTAAAATGCATGTCTGGGATGGATCTTTTGGTTACTTCTCGAGGCTTTCATTACTATCATTTTCTAATCTCATGATTATATGAATACACCTGGCTATGCAGTATGTTCACTCTCAAAGGTGACAAATGGCTAATTTCTAAACCGTTAGTCATAGACATATAGTTCCAATTGCAAAAATGCTTTAAAAAAGGTAAAGAATTGTTTTTTAAACGATTTAGGTAAAAAAAAATTATACAAAAATTATGAAAATTAAATTTTTATACGGTCCCCCGGTTCTATAAGTGGTATTTAGTAAAAATTTTCCCCTCACTCTAACAAGGAATACAAAAAAGGTCCCATTCATCTAACATTAAAATTGGACGAGTTACGAAACTTTAAATTTCATGACTTAAACCCCTTTTCTATAACTGAAAACGGACGAGTTGGACTAACAAGGAGAGGGAAAACTTTGATAATTACAGATTTTGATTATTTTAATATATGTTGTAGGGCAGAGACCCCTTAGGCTCAGTTTCAAAGAATTTTATACAATGCTCTTTAGTTCTTAACTCCTTTAAGCAATTTAACTAAATTGCTTAACACGTTCACTGCTGCTTACGTGAAGATGTGATGATAGTTAATGCCGCACTGTAAAAGTTGATTTTTCCCAGAAACCAATTTACTTTTTATAACAAAGAATCAGTAAAAGATTTTCCCGCGCCAGCGCGTGACTTGCTATTGTACATCACCTCGCATCACGCGCTGGCGCGTGAGAGGTCCCTTAACACAGGCGCCTTATCACGCGCTGACGCGTCTGCGCCAGCGAATGTGTTAAAAAAAATTTACCTTTTTTAAAGCATTTTTGTAATTGGAAATATATGTCTATGACTAACGGTTTAGAAATTAGCCATTACCCACCATTGAGAGTGGACACATTTTATAGCCCCCTATTTCAAGGTATCAGTCACATACTAGTAATTCATAGTGATCATAGAACTACACTAAGTGTCACTGGGGATAGTCTTTAGAAACAGAAAAATAAAGAACACGTTCTGTTAGTAAAACACATCCCATTTAATAAGATTTTTATGTGTTAAGCGGAAAAATTGGAATTAGTAGCCACAGAGTAATTACTTTAAAGGAAAGTAGAAAAATCTGATATCATATTCAGTTTTCAATGTTCGTTTGGATTTGTATGATTTTAAAATTCCTAAACATAAAAACATATCTACACTTAAAAAAATATAAAGTTTCGCTCCGTGTGTATTATACAGCTAGAAAAATTTATCACAGGCACAAGTTTGAAATTTTTAAGGAGGATAATCCAAGGTTCTCCTGATGTGCCTAAAACTCAAAATTTTGAATTTTTGATAAATAGTTGAGTGATTAATTAAAAGTCAGAAAGAACTCTCATGAAAAAATAATTTTTTTCCCTCCCAGTGCTCTCGAATCTACAGAAACCGATTTCATGGCTCGTATACTTTGGAAAAAATAAGAAAAATGCTCGAATAAAAAAATTGTTTTCCAGGACTGAAAAGTGCAGGGAATTTTCCAAAAATGTAAGAGTTTTTTAAGTTTAAAATAGCGAGCTTCATCAATCGAAACACGAAAAAATTCATAATTTTCCATGTGATTTGATTTAAAACAAAACGGTCATCAGACCGAAAATTCGGATATAAAAAAGATTCACGAAACGAATTTCGACAAATGGTCGCCAAAAATTACCAATTTTGTTAATTGTTAGCCTAAAAATACTTTATAATTTCGCCAAAGAATAACTGAAAAGATACAAATTTCGTTAAAGGACAAATTTGAAGACAAATTTTGTGAAAGGATCACGAAAAAGTGCAATATTTTTTTCAAAAAATCACGGTAAAGTTTTAAATTTTGCCCAAGAATCGTGGAAAAAAGCTAATTTCATTAAAGGATGGAGAGAAAAATCACGAATTTCGTGAAAGAATGGCGAAAACAAAAATAAATTTCTTCAAATTGCAAAAAAGGATTGGAAAAAAGGCGTAATTCATGAAAGGATAACCAAAAAAATCTTCAAATTTACTGAATATCGCGAAATAATTTGAATTTTGTCAAGCTATGGCAGGAAAAACGCGAATTTTGGCAACATATGGTGAAAAGACACAAATCTTGTCAGAGGATCGTAGTAAAACGTGAATTTCGTCAAAGAATTGCACAAAAAACGCAAGTTATGTTGAATATTGTAAAAAAATACACGAAATCTTTATTGTTCAATTATCAAAAAATCGCGTAGAAAATGCAAATTTTGTCAAAAAATCAAGAAAAGAACCAGGAATTTCGTGAAAAAATTGCACAAATAACGCAATTTTGTTGAATATGGTAAAATAACGCGAATTCTTAATTTTTTTGCACCAAAAGTAAAAATAAAAACAAGCTCAGTTTTTTAACTGTTTTATTATATAAAAATTCTTTCCATTGTAGGGGAGAGTGGGGATACTTGAGCATAGGGGATACTTGAAAGACCCCTATTACCTCTACAGTTGGTTAATTTTTCTTTCTAAAACTTAGATTTCTCAATCGTAGTGTGTATTCACTATGAACAAGTGAAGACAACGAGTATCCACCAAACTCTGAAACTTTATTCTGTTGAACTGAAAGCTACACCAGCTTATATACAGACGAGGAATTTTCTTGAAAGGAACATTCCAGACTTGGAAAGTTCTAGAAACTGAGTAACAATTAACATAAGAATTTTCTGGAAAGTACAGGAAACAAACATAAACGAAATTTTAACAGAAAAATAAATTTTAGGTAACTTGCCTTCAGTTGGAATCGAACTCACAATCTGCTGCTTCGCATGTCTGCTGCTTCGCATATCAGCTGCTTCGCAGGTCAGCGCTTTACCGCGAGGCCACCGGCACGCACAGCATTGGATGCTATTTTCGCTACAGTTCCCCCTCCTTAGGAAGATGCAGCGTCCCGCTGCAATTTAGTTTGACTCCTTGTGACAGGTCTCCTGCCACTGCTGCGTCGTTCTTTCTCAACTAATTGTTGCTTTGGGTCAAAGTAGGGTTTTAACCTCAGAACATGGACTACGTCCTTTGAACTTCGTCGTTTTCTGTCCTCTTCCATGCTTTGAACTTCGTAGGTTACGTCAGATAAACGACGTGTGATTCGATACGGGCCGAAATAACGTCTTAGCAGCTTTTCTGACAACCCCACTTTTCGCACGGGAGTATAGACCCAGACGAAGTCTCCGATATTGTAACTGACTGGCCGATGCCTCTCGTCATATCTTTGTTTGTCAGTTGCTTGAGCGTCAAAGATGTGAAGTCTTGCTAGCTGTCTAGCTTCCTCAGCCCTGGTAATCAGTTGTTGTGCATAATTGTTGTCATAGGAATCGGTGCTGTGAGGAAAAATCACATCTAGAGGAGTCTGTATATCTCTACCATGTACGAGAAAGAATGGGCTGAATCCGGTAGTTTCTTGTTTTGCTGAATTGTAGGCAAAGGTCACAAACGGCAAGATGGTATCCCAGTTTCTTTGTTCAACGTCAACGTACATAGATAGCATGTCAGCTAATGTTTTGTTAAATCTCTCAGTCAATCCGTTTGTTTGTGGATGATAAGCTGTCGTCAGAAGATGAGATGTTTGACACTGTTGATTAATGTCTTTCACGATACTAGAGAGGAAAGAGCGTCCTCTATCACTGATCATCTCTCTAGGGGCACCGTGCTTGAGTATGATTTCTTCCACTATAAATTTAGCAATTTCAGTAGCCTCAGCAGTTGGTAATGCCTTTGTAACTGTAAATCTCGTCAGATAGACGGTGCAAACAATAATCCATCGGTTGCCGTTTCGGGTGACAGGGAAGCGTCCAAGTAGATCTATTCCAATTTTTGCAAATGGTGAATCAGGGGGCTTTATTGGATGAAGTTGTCCAGGGGGAAGTAGAGGTGGAGATTTCCGTCTTTGGCATTCTCGACAATGTGCCACATAGCGGCTAACGCTGCCATATAATCCTGGCCAATAATACTTCCGCCTTATTCGATCATAGGTCTTGGCGAATCCAAGATGACCAGCAGTTGGAGCATCATGAAGACTCTTTAAAATATCGCGACGGAGTTGTCTCGGTACCACTAATAGCCATTCCTGTCCCATGGGGTCATAATTTCTTTTATAAAGAACACCGCTTCTTATTTGGTAACTTCTGTGGTTGTCGCCCCTCTGGAGTGTTTTCATTAAGGATTTAAAGTGTTTATCTTTGAGCTGTTCTTTTCTAAAATCAGTGATGACTGCAAAGAAAGGGATTTCCTCTATATCCTCAACTACAGCTTCGTCGAGCGGTTTTCTTGACAGTGAATCGGCATCAGAATGTTTGCGACCACTTTTGTAGACGATATTGATGTCATACTCCTGTAACCTCAAAGCCCATCGCGCAAGTCTGCCAGAAGGATCTTTAATATTGGCCAACCAGCACAGAGAGTGATGGTCCGTTACCACGGTAAAGGGTTTTCTGAAAAGGTACGGTCTGAATTTACTGATCGCCCAGATGACAGCAAGGCACTCTTTTTCTGTTGTAGAATAGTTCTTTTCGGATGCAGTCAGGGATCGGGATGCATAGGCTATTGGTCTTTCCTTACCATCTTGATCCTGTACTAATACTTCCCCGATGCCATAGCCACTAGCGTCTGTATGGATCTTCGTTTTTGCGTCTGGGAGGAAATGTCCCAAAACAGGGCTACTCGTCAGTAACTTCTTGAGAGTTGTAAAAGATTCCCTCTGTGACGTGTTCCAGGAAAATTTGACATCTTTCTTTAATAAATCATGCAGCGGCTTTGCGATATCGGCAAAGTTTCGGATGAATCGTCGATAATACGAGCACAGGCCCAGAAAACTTCGGACGTCTGCGATATTTTCTGGAGTAGGGAAATTTTTCACAGCAGCTATCTTCTGTGGATCGGGATAGATGCCATGTTGATCCACTAGGTGTCCCAGTATGGTAAGTTTCTTTTTGCCGAAACAACATTTGTTAGTGTTAAGCGTCAAGCCCGCCTCTTGGATACATTTCAAAACCTTCCTCAGACGTGACTGGTGCTCTTGAAAATCCGGCGCATACACAATGATGTCATCCAGATAGCAAAGACAGATATTCCATTTGAGGCCTCGTAATACTGCATCCATCATGCGTTCAAATGTAGCGGGGGCATTGCATAGCCCAAATGGCATAACCTTAAATTCGTAGAGACCGTCTGATGTCACAAAAGCTGTCTTCTCTCGGTCTTTTTCATCCACTTCTATTTGCCAATAACCTGACTTCAAATCCATCATTGAGAAAATTCTAGCACCGGCGAGGCAATCCAAGGCATCATCAATACGTGGCAACGGATAGACATCTTTTTTAGTGACTTTGTTTAATCTTCTGTAATCGACACAGAAACGCCATTCGCCATTTTTCTTCTTCACAAGCACGACGGGAGATGACCAAGGACTGTCCGATGGCTGAATCACGTCAGCTTTTAGCATTCGTTGGACTTCATCTTCAATTATGCGTTTCTCAGTAGCGGATGTACGGTAAGGTCTCTGCTTGATGGGAGCGCTATCACCTGTGTTGATCTTGTGCTTAATACCATTGCTTCTGGGTTTCTTCGATTTTCTCTTAATGTCAAAAATATCACTGTATTCTTCTAGCAGATTTAATAATGCGTCTTCTTCAGCAGCAGTCAGCTCAGCATCCAAGGTTTCTTTTAATTTCTCTCTAGTCACTCGCTTTCTGGATCTGTGTCCTATCGTAGGCCTTCCGTCTGCTTCGTTGAGAGAACAAATGGAATTATTTTCGACTCTTGTTACATTGGCGATATTCATCCCCTTTGGTATCATTTGCTTTCGTCCAGAGCAATTCGTCACCCATATTTTGCAACGACTATTTTCCACAGTAATTATCGATGCCGGTATGGATAGCTGTCTTTCCCACATGAGAAGTTTACTGCCAACAATCATAGCTTCATCCACTTTTTGAATTCTTGGAGTAAGGGCACATATTTGCTTCACTGAATTTGCTTCAATTACGTAATCTGCTGCGGCAAACAAGGAGGAATCAGATTTGCTTGTCACTGTGTGCTTTGGGAGTATTGGGAGTATGCTTTGGGAGTTGAAGTTCTTCATTCCCACAATCTATGACGGCATCAGTAGCACGGAAAAAATCCCATCCAAGTATCATTTGATGACTGCACTGTGGAAACACAAGGAAGTTAAATGGCTTCACAGTTCCATTCAAATTAACTTTTAATACGCAATGTCCTGAAGCGGCGACGGGTTTGCCGGATGCAGTCTTTAACATAGGTCCATTCTCTACAAACATGGGTACATTCAATTTTCCGCGTAATTCTTCCGATATGACGGAGTAATCGGCACCGGAATCAACGAGGGCTTTGATATGCAGTCCATTTACCGTAACGAAGGTTGTATTTTTTTTTAGCTTTTTGGTGATGAACGTCGGAGGATTTACTTCTATCGCGGCCTCACCTCCTGCATAGGTCGCTGGAGTTAGTTTTCCTCATTAGCTCGGCGTGGAGAACGGCTTGAACGGCGCAGAGGTGATGGTGACTGACGGCGGCTGGGAGAACGGCGGGGATCAGGTGAACTACTTCTGCGGCTAGGAGCATTCGGCTGTATATAATCCTCATCGAAGCTGCGTAGAGAGTCAGTGTCCATATCTCGGCGTGGATTGGATGCATTGAAGGTTCTTGCGTTTGCAAATATCCTACGTCTTTCTCGACAATATCTTAACACGTGCCCTGGACGTCCACAATGGTAACAGAGGGGTACATTGTTTGCAGTTCTCCAAACGTCTGTCTTTCGCTCTGGCACGGCGCTGTTTCTGGTGTCACGTCTTGGCTGAGGTCTAACTGGAACTGAGCTTCGAGTAGTCACGGTACGTCTTTTTGGAACCGTAAGTGGAGCTAGAGCCTCCATAACTTCTTCTCTCACAACCGACGCGATGTCCAATGGAGAGTCGCATTCGTCGTTTGTGCCACAACTCACTTCCGGCAAAATCTTTTGGAGTTCTTCCTGTACAATACTCCGTATCAGTGACCTAATGTCACCAATGTCTGCTTCGGCCGACACTGTAGACACATTAGGGAGCCTCTGGAATTTTGGCCGGTTTATACGTTTGCGTCGAAGGCTCTCTATTTGACGGCACCTTTTTACAAAGTCTTCAACAGTCTGATATTCTTGAGTCAGGAGAATCTGGTACAAGTCCTCTGAAATCCCCTTCATGAGGTGAGCAATTTTCTCGTCTTCTGGCATAGAGGGTTTGACTTTTCGACAAAGGGCAAGGACGTCTTGAATATAGGCTTCGGCCATTTCGCCGGATTTCTGCGCTCGAGTGAGCAACAGTCTTTCAGCTTGTCTTCTCAGGTCGTCTGCTCGGCCAAACGTAGCTTCTAAAGCCTTTGTGAATTCAGTCCAATTAGTGAAACTGTCCTCGTTGTTATCGAACCACTGCCGTGCGGTTCCGGCAAGGTAGAAAATCACGTTTGCAAGGCACATTTGCTCATCCCATCGGTTATAGGTGGCAATTCGCTTAAAATCTCTTAGCCATCTACCCGCATCTTGTTCATCTTCTCCGGAGAAGATGCATGGATTCCGAGGGAGCTGGTAGGTCAAAACAGGCACAGGCGCAATGTTAGCTGACATGCCGCTGTTTCCATCCTCATTCTTAGCCATCCTTCTAATTCTTCTTGGATCCGGTAATAAGCCAAACTCAGGTGGTAGTCCTTGAACACGCTGGCTTCTGCGTAGCTCTTCCGTACTTTTCTTACCCAGCACCTCCACCAAATCTGTCGCGTAGATTTCTCAATCGTAGTGTGTATTCACTATGAACAAGTGAAGATAACGAGTATCCACCAAACTCTGAAACTTTATTCTGTTGAACTGAAAGCTACACCAGCTTATATACAGACGAGGAATTTTCTTGAAAGGAACATTCCAGACTTGGAAAGTTCTAGAAACTGAATAACAATTAACATAAGAATTTTCTGGAAAGTACAGGAAACAAACATAAACGAAATTTTAAGAGAAAAATAAATTTTAGGTAACTTGCCTTCAGTTGGAATCGAACTCACAATCTGCTGCTTCGCATGTCAGCTGCTTCGCAGGTCAGCGCTTTACCGCGAGGCCACCGGCTCGCACAGCATTGGATGCTATTTTCGCTACAATATGGTAACATATTTATAGTTCTGAACATGTAAAAAAGAAATCACATAACTTGGTACCATTTTGAAAGTATGGTGATTAATAGTTGTATTTTCCCTATCTGAAGTAAATATTTAGGTGCGTGGTTTTTAAAATTTTTTTTGTATTAAAAGATTTGTTTAAAGTTCCAATCATAGAGGTAATTTTAATAAGTATAATTTCAATTGTATTTTGAATCTAAACTAGTTTAAATAGCTGCATGCTTTACTTAGTAAAACCTAGATAAACAAAAATAGTGGTAATGAAGATACTTGCGCCAGTGAGACTGGGGATACTTGAGCCATGGCTCAACCATCCCCACTAGGAAATTGATTTTTTTCTGCATAAAAGGGAGGTTAATTCTTTATTTTTTTTTCTTTAAACAATAATGACTTAGAAAAAATTGTTTAAAAATGTATATTTTTTAATGAAAATATCCATTTTATTTTTCATTTTGACTAACAAAATAGCCTCTTTAGATAAATGTAAACATAGTTTTCAATTTAACTTTTGTTACATTAAAATAAATTTTTAAAAGTGTTTTACATGTCATAATCTCTAATACTTCAATTAGTCAGGTCTCTGTTACTGTAAGCTTTTTTTTAAATAAAAAAATGACTATTGTGCCCAACAGAGGGCACTACTGAGTTACCATGTACCAAAAAGTAAAAAGATGTTGCAATGATCCTTGGATCACCAGTTATAATGACAAAAAATTATCGTATTACTAGCTTTGTTTTCTCAATTGGTTTTGAAGGACTTTATGTATCATAATTTATCATTCTGTAAAATATTTGTGCAGAAATAAAGCGAAAAAAAAAATACTTTTGTAGGTTTTTTTTTTCGTACTTGCTCAAGTATCCCTTCACCATGGCTCAAGTATCCCCTTCATGGGGATACTTGAGCCACGATGTGACACAAAAAGTAAAAATTTATTAGACATAGAAAAATAGTTCAAAATTAATTGAAAGTGGTTTTCAGTTAAAGAAAGAATACCAAATTTTCATTTTCAATATTTTATTTTGTTCTAAAAAATTATAAAAAATTAAAAAAAATTAAATTTAAAAAGTGGCTCAAGTATCCCCATCTTCCCCTACCTCATTAATTTAACACATTATTATTCTTTAAAAATTCTCTGATAAATATGCCTTAAAAATGCCTTTTATAGAAATGAAAAAATCTGATAAGATTTCTGAAATTGATAATCAATGTGGTAACTATTTTCTTTACATGTTATTGTACGCCATTTTTATGAATGCATCTAAACAATCTTTGAAAAGTGCTTGAAATTTTTTGTTATAGAGTGTATGGACGATGGATTTATATAGCGGGATGAAATGAGAAGGGGCGCAGGAAATTTAGGGATTTCTTTTTCTAATCGTCTTTGACTTTGAATTGACAGTGCTTTGAGACCTATAGCTACAATGGCTGTCGCCTCCATTGATCCATACTACACGGAAAAAGAGACAATACAGAACACTTTATTACAGAAAACCATTACATATATTTATTACACTACAAAGAGACAAACACAGACATCCATGCCGTTAGCCGGATTCGAACCGGGAACCAGCGGTGTGGGAGCAGCTGCTGCTACCAACCACGCCACTGGGTCGGCTTTTCTAATCGTTATTGGGCAAACAGCTTAGTGAAGTTGACAAACAAAAGACAAGATCTGAAAGAACGCATTGTTATGTTTTAAATGCCTTGTGAGGGAGTGACCTTTCCATAAAGGCACTCTAGTGTTTCTGAGATCGTGACGTCAATAAGTTAACATGTGTAAGCGTAAAAGCGACATCTATCCTCTCTTTTACTTTAACTTTCTAGAGTGTGTGTGCTCTTTCGGATTTTACAGTTAGCTTGCGGTTATTAGTAACATGTTAATGTGAAGTATCTCAGTTTGCAGCATATAAAAGCTTGGGTTTGAGTGAATGGGGAGTGTCTCTGGCATTGGCCAGCGAGCGTCTCTGGCACTAGCCAGTGAGTGAGCATCTGTGGTGTCTAGCCAGTGTGTGAGGATCTCTGGTATTAGATAGCGAAGTGAAGGATTGTTCGGCGAAGTGCTAGCCGATTGAAAAGTAGCAACGAAGCCTCCAGTGAGTGGAAAGGAGTTCCGACAGTTGACTTGAGAGTTGGCCGGGGTAAGGAACCTCTTAGTTTCATTTGGTTTGTTTGTGAATAAAGGATTACCCACAGCCACGGGCTGTTTAATTAAGATTTATCTAGCAGATCAGCCAAGAGATAGCGGAAAGTATTAGTAGGTGCCCCGACTAAGCTAGGCCGAAGCTTGTGAGTATGTGTTTAGTTTTTTCATAGTCTTCTCAGTTGTGTAAAATCAAGACTTGCTCCACTTCCCTTCAGCCTTTATCGTTTCAATAAACGTTGTTGTTTTATCTTAATCACTGAGTATGTCTACATTTAACCTGCACCACGACCAACCTAACGTTACAAATGGCACCCAGTATGCATGTAACGTTACAAATGGCGCCCACCGTGGGTTTGCCGTTACAAATGGCGCCCAACGAAACATCGGACATTGTGAGATTGTGCCACGTGTGTATTTTACCGGTGAAGGTGATATTAGTGAATTTTTAGTTAAATTAGATGATTATATTTTGTTCAATAATATTCCTGAGAAAAGTAGGTACGTAGTGCTTAAATGCTCGTTGAAGGGCGAAGCACTTTTGTGGTTGGAAAATATAGGAAAGTTTTTGATTACTGATGAAGCGAAAAGATTTGAGCAAACTGTGATTGAGTTAAAGAAGGCATTTCCTCCAGTTAAAGATAAGAGTATTTTGAGAAAAGAGTTCTATTGCAACAGGCAGAATATTTATGAGTCGGCGTCAAAATTTTATCTTCGTAAGCTGGAACTAAAAAATAAATTAGATTTAGATATCACATTTGAGGAATTGTTGGACATTGTTTTTCCTCATTTTAATCCAAGTATACAGGAATTTATTGAAGTTAGAGCACCGAAGAATTTTGCAGAAATGCATCAGATATTATCGAAGTATGAGACTCGGCATAGCTCGGATCAACGGGATTTGCGTAACCCTCGTCAGAGACCGGTCACAGATAGTAATTTGAGAAATGAGGGGGAACGTAATTTTGTGAGAGGGGGGCAGCGATTTCCGTATAGTAATTTGCGTAATAGAAATGATGGATTTGGTCGTAATATGTCGAATACGAGTAATGGTAACAGGAATGGTGGTGGTGCTAATAATTTTAGAAGTGGTGAGAGAAATATGTATGGAAATAGACAGAATAGTGGTTATAATCGTAGTGGGGGAGGACGGGACAGGAATGTTTCTTCGCAAGTAAGGAGATTAACTTCGGATGAGAATGTTGAAAATAGGTCAATGCAAAACAAATGTGTTCAGAGGTCGGAAATGTCTTCGGTGAGTTTGAATAAAATTACTATTAATCCGGTTGAGTTACCTGAGGTGTTAATTGTGTTAGATGGTATTGTCGTTAAAAGTGTCTTCGATACAGGGGAAGATAAGTCGTTCATTTCTTTTGATTGTTATCGGAAATATTTTTCGTATAAGAAGTTGAAGAGGTCAAGTCTGGTGGTTCAGTCGGCACAGGGAGTAGCTTGCGATAATAAAGGTTCAGTAGAATTGGAAGATGAAATTCGTTCGGTTAAGACAGGTTGGGAGTTTTGTGTGTTAGATGGATTAACAGTGCATTGTATAGTTGGTGTGGATTATATGAAGGATAGAGGAATTTGTTTGGATTTCTTTAAAAAGTCGTTAATCGTGAATAATGATGAGAATGTGAGTAAGAAAGAGCATGTTTCAGTGTCAGTTAATTTGGAGGAGTCGGGGTTAAGTAAAATCGAGAAGGAGGAATTTAATAAGTTTTTGAATGAATTTGGAGAGATTTTTTCTGATAAACCGGGTTTAACGCATGTTGCGTGGCATGAGATTGATACTGGTTTGAAAGCACCTGTTGCTAGTAAACCATATCGTTATGATAAAGTTAAACAAGGTATAATTGATTATCATATTCAAAAAAATGCTAGCGGACGATATTATAATGCCGATCGAGTCTCCTTTTGCATCGCCAGTAGTGTTATGTCTTAAAAATAATGGGAAAAGTTTAGATAATCCAGAGGCATATAGGTTTGCAGTAGATTATAGAAAGTTAAATGCGATAACGCAATACCCTCAGTATCCTATTCCAGTTATTGATGACATTTTGGCTAATATAACGAGTACGAATTATATGTCAACGTTAGATCTTACGTCAGGTTATTTTCAGATTGCAATGAAGCCGGAGGACATACCTAAGACTGCGTTTATTACTCGGGACGGTTGTTTTGCTTTTAAGAGAATGAGTTTTGGTTTATCGGGAGCGCCAGCAACGTTCCAGAAGGCCATGAATAATATCCTTAAACCTTTGCTTGGTAAGGGTGTCTTGGTCTACCTGGACGACATAATTATAATGGCAGCTACTTTTGAAGAGCATTTAAGATTATTGAGGGAAGTATTTACGTTGTTAAGAGATGCTGGGTTAACAGTTAAGTTAGAAAAATGTAAATTTTTGAGAAAAGAGATAAAGTATTTAGGAGTTAAAATTACGCGTGATGGTATTAATATAGATAATGAGAAGATTGAGGCAATTACGTCAATGAGTCCCCCCAAAAATAGTAAGGAAGTGGCGACATTTTTAGGGATGGTGGCTTGGTTTGCCAAGTTCATTCCACGTTTTTCGGAGTTATGTGAACCGTTGTATAATTTAAAAAGGAAAAGGGTGAAGTTTGTATGGTCATCAGCGGCTCAGAGATCGTTTGAATTATTAAAAGAGGCAGTAGTTTCCCCTCCTGTTTTGGCTCACCCCGATTATTCATCTCAGTTCGAAGTGTATTGTGATGCGAGTGTAGTGGGGGTTGGAGCGATGTTAGCACAGAAAGGTCGAACTATAGCTTTTGCGTCGAGAATTTTAAATGCAGCCGAAAGGAACTATTCGATTACGGAAAGGGAGTGTCTTGCAGTGATTTGGGCTTTGAATAAATTTCGTTGTTTTTTCACTAATATACCGGTTAAAGTCATTACGGATCATTCAGCTTTGACAAAGTTAACTAATGGAAAGGGTTTGTCGTCTCGTATGGTCAGATGGTGTTTGAAGTTAGCAGAGTATAATGTTGTTATAGAACATAGGGCTGGCAAGGAAAATGCGGTAGCGGAAGCTTGGTCACGAAACCCGCATGGTGGTTTAGAGGTCACGGAGGAAGTTAAGTGTTGTGCATTGTCATCGTTGGTGTTAAGGTCGCGAGAGCAGTTGATAAGGGAACAGAAGCAAGATGAAGAGTTTGGTAGTTTGTATCGTTACTTGGAAAATCCTGATGATGTCCCGAGCGCAGATGTGCCTATGTTTGAGAAATGGTCCCAATCTTTTAAGCTTATCAATGGTCTTCTTTTTTATTCTAAAATTGTAAATTCACGTGGAGAATTAGGAGTTTTTATTCCGGCTAGTCTTCGTAAGGCCATCTTGAAAGAATCATTGTGCGCGCGGCAGCGCGCTACAATAATATGATTGAGCGATGGTGCACACGGATTTTTCAATTTTTCTTTTTGCAATAACTAACTAAATACTTATCCAATTTTGATGATTTTTTTTAAATGTTCGTCTGACCAAGAAGCACAACATAGCACAAAAATTATTTTTTTATGGCATACTGTAGGTGTACTGTAGAGTATTCTGAAAATCGGACAAAAATTTTGTGTCACAGCACTTTTCTCGAAAACTACTAAAGATAAAAACTTAATTTTTTTTTAAACAAAAGACAAACTTTTTATTCCGGGGTAGTCATCGAGAAAACGTTATTTCGCTGGGCGGTTTTTCTGAAATTGCGTATTTTCCAAACTTGGTCATAAATGGGTATATCTAACGTTCTATTGCAGATAGAATGTTGCGGTAAAGTTTATTTTAAAGATTTTGCGATGCTAATTAATCCTGCAAAAATTCATAGCTTTACGTTAAACAGTTTTTTTACAAGATGAAATAAAAGAATGGCAGTCATCAATCTAAGGTACTTGTGATCATCGGAGAGAAAAACCAGTTACACCATTCGATTAAGCATAAAAAAATACAGAATGCTTTTTTTTTCTTTTTTTTTTAACTTAATTTTTTAACGAATTATGAATTTTTTTGAAATTTTTGACATGCTGATTTTTGTCATTTTTTAATGAATCATTTACTGAATAATTTTGCACGGTGTCTAGCCCTGTTGGCTGTTAAATTTGATTTTTAATTTTAAATTAGGCAATTTTTTGCACCATACCAAATTTATAGTTTATCCATTTTTTTCATTTATTTATATTTTGTTTTTAGCACAATGGCATCAATGGCAAAAATGCCTGGCATACCTGTCAAATATTGGGGCCCTGTACTTTAACAAAGTGTATTTACTATAAGTATATACCGTATTTATTTTAATAGAATGCGCCCTCTAATAGAGCGCGTCTTCTAATAAAGTGCGCACCTTGGTGCTGATTAAAAAAATAAATATACGGAAACGATATAGTAGATAAGTAGAAAACGATTACTTAAATGCATTATCGAGGATTCTCATCGATCAAAATAGAGATATTCTATCAAAGCGATGGAGTGGCGATGCAGCAAAAGTTTCAAATTTTGAACAATGTACCACTCCTGTAAACTATAGCGCCAAGGATATGCACACTGTTAAAAATCTGCTGCATTTTGCTGCAACGCACTCCCCTGCTTGTATAGAAAACGGTTACTTGGCCGTGAATTGGCGCTTTCTCATTGGTTGGAATAGAGATATTATATACAAGTGGTGGAGGGCGTTGCAGCAAAATGCAGCAGATTTTTAACAGTGCACTGTTAAAAATTTGACCCATTTGTTGCAGAGTCACTCCACAGCTTTTATAGAATGTCTCTTTATGGCCAATGAGAATGCTCCATAACACAGTAAAGCAATCGTTTCCTATAAAAGCGGTGGAGTACGTTTTTAATAAGTCCGTAATAAATACGGATTAAGAAAACAAAGAAGCATGGTTTTTGTATCAAACTTTACTCTTGCATAAAAAAAGTTCCTGTTTTTGGCAAAAATAATGGATATTTGAATGAAAAATCTATTCTTTGAAAGGATTTATTATTTTATTCACTTTAGTAAAAAACTGATTTTTTTTTTTTTTTTTTTTTTTTTTTTTTTTTTGAAAACCACCGTAGAATTTTGGATAGAAAAACCTGTTTAAATTTTTTTTTTAATTTGTAACACCAGAGTATTAGAGTATGTAGCATTTTTTAATTTCAATACAAATAAGATTTTGTTTTCTATATATAAAATACAAAACAAGTTGTGCAGTATCCCTATGGAATATGGAAAAATAGAAGGACTAGTGAAAAATGCTCCAAGGAGCAGTGCAAAAGCAGAATATGATTTTAATTGAGCATTAAAAAGTAATGGACAAGTGCTTCTGTTAATTACTGAGCATGAGGAAGGATAAGGGATCCCTTCTTGGCTACAACTCACTTCAATGCCAACTTTGAAAAAATCATATTTGCGCTTTTTTCGTGAAAACAAATCAGTCGCAGTTACTATAAAAATGTATAGTGTGAAGACGTAACCATTAAAGATGCAGCTTAATTAGACATAAATGTAAAGGAAGGCGACATAATGCCAGATACCTAGTTCCTGCAGGTATCACATTCATGCACTGCCACCAAGCATACCCTAAGTGTATAATTGCACAGAAAATTTATTTGTAGTATAGTGCAGAGTGAACAGTGCAGTTAACATCAGAGATGTAGTACAGGCTATACGCCGCACACCTTCTGGACTTTTTAATAGAACACCATATACCCTCTGTTTTTCAAGAAAGCTTATAGTATACACATTCTAGAATATCCCTCTGCTTAGAGCATATATCTTATGTTATTTTTATGACTACACCCCTATTTAACATCTAAAGCACGGTGGAAAATTCTACTAAAGAACCGCAAATTTCTTTTATATGGAAAAAGCGCAAATATGATTTTTTCAAAGTTGGCATTGAAGTGAGTTGTAGCCAAGAAGGGATCCCTTATCCTTCCTCATGCTCAGTAATTAACAGAAGCACTTGTCCATTACTTTTTAATGCTCAATTAAAATCATATTCTGCTTTTGCACTGCTCCTTGGAGCATTTTTCACTAGTTTCATGATAATCCATTAGCAGGTCACTTAGGAATCAGGAAAACTTATGCTCGAATTTGTGAATCCTGCTACTTCCCTAAAATGCGGGAAGCAGTGCGCGCTTATGTCTCCAGCTGTAGCACATGCCAACGTTATAATTATAAAAATGTAAGTCCAGCTGGCAAATTAATTCCTATTAAAGTAAATTTTCCTAATGAATGTGTAGGTGTAGATTTAATCGGTCCTTATCCATTGTCTAATCCTAAAAGATATAGATTTGTACTAGTTATAGTTGATTATTTTAGTAAATGGGTAGAGTTAGTCCCCCTCAGGAAGGCTTCTGCACCTGCAGTTGCCGATGCATTTTTCGATAATTATATTTCTAAATATGGTGCACCAATTAGGGTAGTGAGCGATCATGGCCCTTGTTTTATTTCTGATATATTTAAGGCCCTGTGTGAGAAGCTGGAGATCGATCATTCTTTTACTGTTCCGTATCGTCCTCAGTCTAATATGGCTGAACGTGTAAATCGTACATTAATTCAAATGATTTCTTCGTATGTTGGTTCTCATCACGCAAATTGGGACCAGTTTCTTCAGCATTTTGCGTATGCACTTCGTACAGCAGTTCACGAGTCGACGGGGAAAACGCCAGCTGAATTGTTTTTGGGTAGAAAAGTCATTACTCCATTCCAAAGGCTAGTTATGGTGTCAGATGCGGAAAGTCAGTACATGTGTCAGGATATTGAGAGGTTGGTTAAGGAAGCTCAGGTTCAGATGGGAAAAGCGCAAGAAAAGCAAGCTCAGTATTATAATATGCGTAGGAGGGAGTTAGAAGTGAAAGTTGGAGATTTTGTGTTAGTAGAAAAGCATTGGTTAAGTTCAAGTCGTCAAAAGAGAGTAGCTAAGTTTGGTCCGAAGTTTGTAGGTCCGTTCGAGGTTTTAGAAGTTCGAAATAATAATTTGGTTGTTGATGTCAATGGTGAAAGAATGACGGTTAATTTGGATCAGGTTAGAGTTTATAAGTTTAGAGAAAATGGTAGTGAAGGTTCTCATGTGTCGAGTGGTGTTTCGCGAAATTCCCGATCCAATGAGTGTCCCGAGTCCAGCACTTCTTCATCTAATTCTTTTCATCAATATTCAAGAAGAAAAGTTGGTCAAACAGCTCCAAAAACTGTTATTGAGAGTCGAAAGCCTAGCAATCCGAGAGCAAAGTATGATAACAAAAATAAGAGAGCAGTGTCAAATACTTCAGATTCTGTGTGCCATAAAAGGAAAAAGATTATAAACTATCCCGTTCCTCCACTTATGAGACAGCAACCTCACAAACATACATTATCTAATAGTTCACCATCTTCGGTACTTAATCCCCGGAAAAGATTTCAGATAGACACTCGGCAAACTGTTAAACGAACTTTAAATTCCGAATTTTTGCCTAATAAGAAACAACATAGATCCGGAAAGAAACGTGGCCTAGGATCTTCAGTAACTTCGGGTGCGTCTAGAAAGAGGAGACAACGCTCAGATTACCGGCATCAACAGTGTGAATCTCGCCATGGAGTGACCCCAGCGAACCGGCCAGAGCAGAGTCTTCGAGCGGAACCTACAAGTATCCCACGGCATCAATTCAGAACCAGGCTGCAGGCACGACAGTCAACTGTGGCGTCACCATACAGTTCCGATGACGAAAGATCCTTCGTACAAGTTTTCTGGGACAAGAGGAGAAAAACATCCTGTAGTATGAAGCCAGCAGGCAGCGAATCATCTCTATGATTGGGTGATAATGTTCTTTATTAAATTTCTATTAGAGTGCATATATGTGGTAGCAATATGAAGGAATAGAAAGCAGAAAGACTGTTTTGTATTTTTGGCCATTTTTGGAATTTTTTGACGGACTCACGTTTAGTGCTTAATTGTGTTCAAAATTTGTTTGCAAAATTGTTAGTTTTATGTATGTTTGAGATTTTGATCTTGACTGCTTTTAAAAATTCTGGATCTATTGTTAAATTGTTGTGTTATTTGTTAAAAATGTTACTATATTGTTATATTGTTCATGTGTTATAAAATGTATGTTAATGTATGTTTAAATTTTCAGAAAGTACAGATAGTAATTTGGGTTATTTTGTACACGCGCCGCGGTTCAGGCGCGCACGTGTTTTGTGGTCAAGAAGTCCTTGACACGCGTTTCTATCTCTTATACTAACATTTAATGAATTAACTTTCTCCTTATCGTTCGTGTTTTATGTGTTGCGTTGGTACTTTAGTTGGGAATGGTTTCCGCAAGTTGCGAATTTTTAAGCTGCGTTTGAATTTGATATTGTATTGTATTAAAATTGAATGTTAATGTGATTTTCTTGCAGGGAAGTATACCTGTGTTATGTATTGATTCTGCTATTTTTCTTTTAGTTAATACAGATGAAGAGCATGATGACGTCATTTTGTAAATTTTTGATATTTTTTTTTTATTGTTGCATAAGCACAGCGATATGACGCTGTACGTATGTGCCCCAATTATTGTTAAAGTGGAGTTAAGTTTTGAAGAATTTTGGGAGTTATTTCATTGGCTAATGGGTATGTAGGTATTACGTAATAGCAGAGTTATTTTGAGTATGAAGTAAAATTTAATTTTAGATGAGTTCGGTATTTGGATGAGGAAAATTTTTGCGCATTGGGTTTTTTGGACTTGGTGCGAATTCTAGTATTAGGAAAGTTTTATGGGAGAAATTTTTGGTAATGTTATAGTTGTATTGCAATATTGAGGAAAATTTCGGAAGTTTAGTGTTTTGAGAAATTTTAGCACTCCCAGTGGACTGGGCTGTTTTGAAAGAAGTAGTAATTAGTTTTGAGAGTTTTACGAGTTTTTGGAAGTTTTACGGAGGCTATTTGTAAGATAGAAGAATGATTGGATTGAATATGTGAATATTTGAGGCAAACTGAGGTTTTTTGGTTGTGATGGGTTAAAGTTAATATTTTAAAAGTTATGTTTCGGCGATAAATTTCACCCATCACTGTGTTTATTACGGCTCGAAATTTATAACAAGAAAAAGTCCTGGGCATGCATTTGGCCCAGCCCTTTTTCTCTGTAAAATCCGAGGGGGGTTGTGAGGGAGTGACCTTTCCATAAAGGCACTCTAGTGTTTCTGAGATCGTGACGTCAATAAGTTAACATGTGTAAGCGTAAAAGCGACATCTATCCTCTCTTTTACTTTAACTTTCTAGAGTGTGTGTGCTCTTTCGGATTTTACAGTTAGCTTGCGGTTATTAGTAACATGTTAATGTGAAGTATCTCAGTTTGCAGCATATAAAAGCTTGGGTTTGAGTGAATGGGGAGTGTCTCTGGCATTGGCCAGCGAGCGTCTCTGGCACTAGCCAGTGAGTGAGCATCTGTGGTGTCTAGCCAGTGTGTGAGGATCTCTGGTATTAGATAGCGAAGTGAAGGATTGTTCGGCGAAGTGCTAGCCGATTGAAAAGTAGCAACGAAGCCTCCAGTGAGTGGAAAGGAGTTCCGACAGTTGACTTGAGAGTTGGCCGGGGTAAGGAACCTCTTAGTTTCATTTGGTTTGTTTGTGAATAAAGGATTACCCACAGCCACGGGCTGTTTAATTAAGATTTATCTAGCAGATCAGCCAAGAGATAGCGGAAAGTATTAGTAGGTGCCCCGACTGAGCTAGGCCGAAGCTTGTGAGTATGTGTTTAGTTTTTTCATAGTCTTCTCAGTTGTGTAAAATCAAGACTTGCTCCACTTCCCTTCAGCCTTTATCGTTTCAATAAACGTTGTTGTTTTATCTTAATCACTGAGTATGTCTACATTTAACCTGCACCACGACCAACCTAACGTTACAAATGACACCCAGTATGCATGTAACGTTACAAATGGCGTCCACCGTGGGTTTGCCGTTACAGCCTTACACTGTAAAAAATTTTACTATTTTGCTGCATCATCACTCCACCGTTTTTATAGAAAACGACTACTTCAGGCTATCATGGAGCATTCTCATTCTATATATTCTTGGTATTCTATATATATATAGCCCTGATATTCTATAGAAGCGGGGGTGTGACGATGCAGCAAAATAGTCATATTCTTTTACAGTGTAATCAGTTTGAATAAATATCGATGTTAACACTTAATTTTTTATTTTATGTTTATTTTTTTCAAAATGTGACTTTTTGCAGCTTTTCTTTTTCTTTCATACGGCATCGTTTCTATAGAGCGCAATTTTGCTGGTATCGGTTAAAAAAAATAACCTGCTGTAAACTATGTAAAGCTGAGATGTTATTTTTTTATTTTCTTGAAGTTGGAATCGGTTTTTTTTAAATACCAATCTTAATCATTTCGAAAAAATTCGTGACTGTAGATCACTTTCAGCCTTGCGCAGACGGAAGTATTTTCTACTGTAAAAGTACCTAAAAATTTGCATTTTGACCCAATCTTTTTAGAGCATCTCTGGATATTAAATATAAATCACCTACTAAAATTTCGAAACGTTCGGACGAATTAAGGTATTTTTACAAAATAAAATATGTGAAAATTTAGATGAAAAAAGAATAACAATGACATCCATGGAAATATTTCCTGAAATTGCAGTATCAACTGTTTTACGCGTTTTTTCACTTAACCAAATTTGACTGTATTTTCCATATCTTGATACATTGTTATCTATAACAGTAATTCCTCAGAAAACTTTTTTTAGATGTTTGTTTTATGCGTTTTTCAGCTGATTTAAATTTTAGTTACAAATTCACTTTTATAGTATGCTTATAGCTCTATATATCATATATGGGCTGCACAAAATAATTCGCATACATTATCTGTTATGAACAGATATTCTTGAAAATAGATTTACTTCTTCGTTCCGTGTTTCTAAATTGCATATTTAGTGAAATAAACTTTAGCTGGTATCGACAAATCGGGGGTATCATCAAAGAGTGTTATTTCATCTAAAAAATTGAGCTGACTTTTAGGGGTCGGATACAAAGCGAAGAATGAAATACTGATATAAAATAAACATCAATTTATTATCATATCAAAAACAGTCTACTATAAAAAATGAATTCATCAAACACCGGAATTTACAGGAGAAACTTCTCAAAGCGTTCTCCATTGGTGGCAATGTACACTGCTCGACATTGAAAATGCAACACCAAGAAGGAGTGGTCAGAAATTTATGCAAATTTCAGAGTAGGCGCATGTCACTGAGTTATGCAAATGATGTGAAATGCGTAGGTCTCCGACGCACGTGATGTAAGATATAAGGGAAGAAACTTGTAGAATGGGCAATATTCGTGTCGCTATTTCTGCAAGACGAATTATCGAAGAAATTTTGTTTTTGTCTCGGAGGATACGTGTATAGAAGAGAATGCCAGGCCGCCGTCAACGAAGGCACTTCCAGCAGATAGACGATTTTAAGAGAGGTATGGTGATGGGACTGAGAAGGGGGGGGTTGGTCTGTAGGTCAAATCGCAGCTGATACCCACAAGGATGCGAGCACGGTGCATCAGCTATGGCGAACATGGTTGGAACAAGGACATGTGGCAAGATTGAGGGGTGCAGGTGCAGCCAGAGTGACGTCAGCACGTGTAGATCGACGAATCAACCGACAAGCTGTGGCGGGCCCGCAAGTCACTTGTACCTCGATTCTGCAGCATGTACAAGATACCCTGGATGTTTCCGTGTTGACCAGAACCATTTTCCATCGATTCGTTGAACATGGCCTGCACTCACGGCGTGCGTTAAGAAGACTGCCATTGACTCGACAGTATAGACGCCAACGTTTGGAATGGTGCCGGACTAGAGCGACTTGGATGGCAGAATTTTGAAACGTTGCGTTCTCAGATGAGTCACGCTTCTGTTTATCCAGTGACAGTCGCCGCATGCGTGTGTGGCATCTACGTGGAGACAGATCAAATCCGGCAATAACTGTGGAACGCCCCACCGCGCGACAACGTGGCACAATGGTTTGGGGCGCTATTGCGTATAACTGCATGTCACCTCTAGTTCGTATTTAGGGCACTATGACGGCCCAACGATTCTTGGATAATGTACTGCGGCCAGTGGCAATCCCCTACCTTCATGGGCAGCCTAATGCAATTTTTCAGCAGGATAACGCCTGACCACACAGTGCTCGCATGTGACAACATGCTCTGCAAGGTATACAGATGCTTCCCTGCCCACCGTACTCTCATGATCTGTCACCAATCGAACATGTGTGGGATGTGATTGGGCGCCGTTTTGCGGACTCTGCCCCCTGCCTCGTTCAGAAGATGAACTGTGGCAAATGGTTGGAAGGGAATGGAAAGCGATCCCTCAGGACACCATTAACGCTCTTATTGACTCGATGCCTAGACGTGCTTCTTCGTTCATCGCAGTTCGCGGTGGTCCTATATCCTACTGAGCCGACGCCGTTCTCGTTCTGTATTTTGACTATCATTTTGATATAAAGATCATTTAATGCTCCTTGCTGTCTCTGTCTTTTCCCCAAATTTCATCACTTTCTGATCACTCCTTCTTGGTGTTGCATTTTCAATGTCGAGCAGTGTACAACTAAATGCGCGGCAGTACCTGTAGTAGATTCCAGTATTTGATGTATTCATTTTTTATAATAGACAGTTTTCAGATACGATTAATTGATATTTATTTTTCTGTTTAATTTCGATATTTCATTCTTTGATTTGTATACGATCCCTAAAAATCAGCAGAATTTTTTAGGTGAAACAACCCTCTTTGGGGATATTCTGATTTGGCGCACCCTGTATATTATTTTATATATTTATACACTATATGTACTTAATATATTTCTTATTGAACGATTATAGTCTTTAAGAGACTATTCGTAAGTTTTATGGTTTCAGTATGCCGTGGTCCGGTTTATACATGTGCTGTGTAAAGCAAACTTTTGAGAATTTCCGGGTGTCCATTGAAGCTGAAGCTAAGGAAAGTAGACATTTCTAAAGCAAATCTTTTTTTTCGTTTTAAAATATTTATGACAGATAATTAATAAGTCTTATTTACTTGCTAAATCGTGTATTAGCTATGGTTATATATATAAAATCAAATATGTTGCGGATGTTGTAAAAATTTTAGAGAATGTGTAAAATTAATCAAATTGCATCAAAGTTAAATAATAAAAGGTAAGATAATGTAGCTTACCTTCTTTGTCCACGATCGTCCACGTCTTTTCTAATTCACGTTTTTAAATATCCATTGAGATTAATAATCCTGGAAAAGCTTGGTAAATTTTATTAATGTGTATGTGTGTTCACTGGGAAATCATCTGAGCAAGTTTTAAATTAATTAATTTATATATAACTCTTAAAGATAAAAATTACAAACTGGAGCATACATTTTTAGCTCCTTACTGCTTAAACACACAGAGAGAAGTGAAAATAATAGCAAAGAAAAATGATTACATAAAAATAAAAGAAATAAAAGTTATTCAAACATTATCATTAAGTTCTTCTTATTTTTGTTTAAAATGAATAAATTTATAAAACTAGTTCTTTGTTTCTGATGAATAGATGATAAAACTATTGCTTCTTTTGACACTTAATTACAAATCAGTTCATCAAATAGATTTATGACGAGTAAATGATGTAAGAGTACTTTAGTAAAAGATTGACAGTCATCATAACAAATAATCAACGTGATTTATGGTGATTATTTTCCTGAGGTATATTAAGTTGATTTATTGTAAATGATTTTCTGAAAGATATTAAGTTGATTTATTGTAAATGATTTTCTGAAAGATATTAAGTTGATTTATTGTAAATGATTTTCTGAAAGATATTAAGTTGATTTATTGTAAATGATTTTCTGAAAGATATTAATGTTACTAACATTCCCTCCTTAATCTCTTCAGATTAATCAGCAAGCAAGTTCATAGATATTCTGTGATTTAATAGTTCAGGTTTGGGTACCGGTTTAGTCAAAGCATCCGCTATCATGTGTTTTGATGGGCAGTACTTTAAATCAATTATTCCATCTTCCTTTAATTGTTTTATTGCATGAAAGCGGATATCGATATGTTTCGAGCGTTTTGAAAACTTTTCACTTTCCACCATTTTTATGCAACTTTGATTATCTTCATATAAAACAATTGGTTTTGTCTGAGGTAGACCTAAATCTTCTAGGAGTTTCACTAACCATTGAATTTCTACACTTGCGTTTGAGGCAGAAACATATTCAGCCTCAGCTGATGAAAGAGCTATACATAATTGTTTTCTTGTGCTCCACTGTATTGCATTAGTCCCCAAAAGGAAAAGATTACCACTTGTTGATTTTCTTGTCTTAGTATCCCCACCCCAGTCAGCATCCGCGTAGGCTTTTAGAATCGGCTCAGCTTTGGTGTTTATGTGCAAGTTTAACTGTATCGTGCAGTTTAAATACCGGATTACTCTTTTAACTGCTATCCAGTCTTTTTCCCGTGGGGATTCATTTCTTCGGCTTAATATATTTACGGCGGCAGAAATATCTGGTCTGGTGACCGATGCAATATAAAGTAAAGTTCCGATAGCTTTTCTATAATTTGTGTTGTTAGGTAGTAGATTATCATTGTCTTCTAATCTATTAAAATTGGGTTCCATCGGAGTACCTACTGGTTTGGCTTCTAACTTAAACTTTTTTGCCAATTCTTCTATTTTGGTGTTTTGATTTAATTGATAACCATCTGCTGTTTTCTCTATTTTGATACCTAGATAAAAACTTAGTTCTCCTAGATTCTTTAGCTCGTATTCATTGTTGAGTTTTTGTATTATCTCTGTTATTTCGTCATCTTTTCCTGCTATCAAAATATCATCTACATAAACAATGATATATGATTTATTTTTTCCTTCATTTCGAATGTATAAACATGTATCTGATTTAGATTGTTCAAAGTTTAAATCCTTTAACGATTTTGTTATCTTAGTATGCCATGCTCTGGCTGCTTGTTTTAACCCGTAAATTGATTTATTTAATTTACATACTTTATTTTCTTGATTTGGAATATTATAGCCTTCTGGCTGAGTAATATAAATTTCTTCATCTAAATTTCCATATAGGAAAGCCGTTTTTATATCAACGTGTTTTATTTTTAATTTGTGGTAAGCTGCTGCTGCTATGAAGGATCTAATTGTTGTGTATGAAACTACAGGTGAAAAGGTGTCTTCATAGTCTATGCCGTATTTTTGAGAATAGCCTTTGGCAACTAGTCTGGCTTTATATTTCTGTATTTTACCTTTATCGTCATACTTAGTTTTAAAAATCCATCTGGAACCAATTATTTTTCTACCTTGTGGGGGATCTACAAGTGTCCATGTGTTGTTTTTGATATGAGAATCTATCTCTTCTTGGGTGGCATTTAACCAATTTTGTTTTACTTCTGGATTCTCTATATTTATTATGTTGTGAAAATTTTCTGGTTCTTTAATGTTTTCGTGATTTACTATATAAATAAATCGGTCTGGAGGGACACCTTTATTGGTTCTTTCTGATCGTCTTGGTTCGGGTGTTGATTGTTTGGACTCATTTGGTGTGTCTTCATTATTAGATACTTCGATTTCTATAATGTTTTTAAACTGTGGTTTTTCACTTTCGTTAGATGATTTTTCTTTAAAATTTAATTGAGTTTCTACCTTTGGACTCATGTTTTTATTTTCTAGAAACTTTACTGTTCTGGCGATTATTATTTGTTTACCGCTAGTGTAAATACGGTATCCTTTGGAGTAATTGTCATAGCCGACAAAAATGCCTTCGACTGCCTTGTCATCTAATTTTTGTCTCTTATTTTTATTCACATAAGAAAAGGCTTTACAGCCAAATACTCTAAGGTAATATAAATTAGGTGGTCTATTATTCCAAAGTTCAAACGGAGATTTTTCAGTAGCTTTTGTTGGTAATCGGTTTTGAAGGTGATTTGCTGTACAAATCGCTTCACCCCAGAATTTTTGAGGTAAGTTTGCTTCGCTAAGCATAGCTCTGGTTATTTCAATAAGCGTTCTGTTTTTGCGTTCCGCAACGCCGTTTTGGCTCGGAGAATATGGAACAGTGTGTTGATGTCTGATGCCGTTTTTCTTAAGAAAACTGTCGACTAAATCATTGTCGAACTCCCCTCCGTTGTCCGTTCTGATGCTCTTTGGCTTTTCTCCAAATTTATTTCTAACTAGGGCAACATATTCTTTAAGTTTTTCATAAACTTCAGTTTTCTCAGATAATAAATACAGAATTGTAAATCGAGTATAATCATCAATGAATGTTAGGAAATATATTTTCCGCCTATGGTTGGTGTTTGAAAAGGGCCACATACATCAGAGTGCACTAATGCCAATCGTTTAGTGGCTCTATAATCTGCTAATTTTGGATAGGATGCATCGGTTAGCTTTGTTTGGATGCAAGTTTCGCATGTTGTGTTGTGCTTGCAATGATTTATTTGTATTCCTTTCGCTAAGTGTTTTTCTTCAATTTGTTTGATAGACGCAAAATTTTTATGGCCTAATCTTCTGTGCCACAACTCTACACAATTTTTATTGTTACAACTGTAAGTTTGATTTGCATAATTTGTGTTAGCGGTTTCATTTTCTAATTGAATTTCATATAAGTTATTTTTTTTTCGTGCTTCTAGGCGGGTGATTCCATTGAATGTTAAGTTATATTTGTCATCTTTAAATAAAATCTCGCAGCCATTTTCTGTAGCTTTACTAACGGAGAACAAATTTGTCTCGATCTCTGGCACAAACAAAACATCTTTAAGGGTTATGTTGTGTGTTTCACCGTCTGAGGTTTTGGTTTTTATTTGTGTATTACCCGATCCATAAGAAACTAGTTTGTTACCATTCGCAATAACAACGTTAGTTTTTTCATTTGATTTTAATTCCGTAAATAAACTTTCATCATTTGTTATATGGCTGCAACTGCCACTATCAACTATCCAAGCTTTGTTATTCCGTGGTTTTATTATGAACGCACAGTGTTTGTAATCTTGATTACTTTCATACTCATTATCATTGGTATTTTGATCTGAATTTAATTCAACTTCATTTCTAACATTTTTCTCATCCTTTTGGAAAACAAGAGAAGAATTGAAATTTTTCTTTTGTTTATAATATGTATTATTTGAAGGATTTGTTTGTTTGTTTTTAATATGCCAACATTCTTTAGTGGAATGGTTTTTCATTTTACAATTTGAACAGTACTTTTGATCTTTTTTATATCCTGTATTGTTAAATTTATATCCCGCATTGTTAAATTTCTTCGTAGTCTTGAACGCTTTAGCTGTATTTTCAGATGATTCATTACTATCGCTTCTGCGATTAAATTCATCAATGAGTTTGTTTTTTATATAAATGGAAGTTAATTCCTCTTCATTTCTCGATTCAAGAGCTGTGATAAGAGTGTCGTATGATGCTGGCAATGAGCACAACAAAAGGGCTGATATATGGCTATCTTTAATATTTTCTCCAATTGCGGATAATTTATCAACAATTTCTAATATATTTGTGATATGTTTTACCATATTGCCCCCCTCATTTAATTTTGTGCTATAAAGCTTTCTAAGTAAATGAAGTTTACTTGATAGATTTGAGCGCTCATGTATTGATTTAAGTGCATTCCAAGTGTCTCTCGCAGTTTGAATATTCTTCACGTGGACGATCTGACTGTCTTCTATACTTAGGTTAATGACAGCCCTAGCCTTCCGGTCCTTTTTTGGACCAATCATTAGTAATTGGGATAGGTGGTGTTTCCGTTATGATCTCAAAAAGATCCTCTTTTATGAGAAGCATCTCCATTTTAAATTTCCAAGAGGAATAATTTGTGGAGTTTAGCTTCTCTATAATCTGTGCATCTTTTATCGATGCCATCTTTATTTATATCACCACCTTTTACTTTTTAAATAAACCCCTTTATTAATTAAATTGTTATACACTAATATTTATTATTTAAGGAAGGCATGATACACATTTTCTCTCATTGTTCTCTAATTTTTTTTTATTTTGTCAATGTTATATATGAGCACATGATCATTCTCATAATCTTTGTTGTAAAAATTTTAGAGAATGTGTAAAATTAATCAAATTGCATCAAAGTTAAATAATAAAAGGTAAGATAATGTAGCTTACCTTCTTTGTCCACGATCGTCCACGTCTTTTCTAATTCACTTTTTTAAATATCCATTGAGATTAATAATCCTGGAAAAGCTTGGTAAATTTTATTAATGTGTATGTGTGTTCACTGGGAAATCATCTGAGCAAGTTTTAAATTAATTAATTTATATATAACTCTTAAAGATAAAAATTACAAACTGGAGCATACATTTTTAGCTCCTTACTGCTTAAACACACAGAGAGAAGTGAAAATAATAGCAAAGAAAAATGATTACATAAAAATAAAAGAAATAAAAGTTATTCAAACATTATCATTAAGTTCTTATTATTTTTGTTTAAAATGAATAAATTTATAAAACTAGTTCTTTGTTTCTGATGAATAGATGATAAAACTATTGCTTCTTTTGACACTTAATTACAAATCAGTTCATCAAATAGATTTATGACGAGTAAATGATATAAGAGTACTTTAGTAAAAGATTGACAGTCATCATAACAAATAATCAACGTGATTTATGGTGATTATTTTCCTGAAGTATATTAAGTTGATTTATTGTAAATGATTTTCTGAAAGATATTAAGTTGATTTATTGTAAATGATTTTCTGAAAGAGATTAATGTTACTAACAGCGGAAACTTCTAGAACAATTTATTTCATTAAACATGCATATAGTATCTGAAGGGAGATATTTTAAATACCGTTGCTGAAAAAGTTAGGGGACCTCATGGTTTTGACGAAATTGCGTAAATACATACACCGATAAGTATAACATGAAATAAAACATCCGTAATTTAAAGCCTAGCAGGAAGCAGAAGGAGAAAACATCATATGCAAATAAAAATTCATGGCGTCAAAAACCAGAAAAGGAGTATAAGGGCAGAAATCGACAGAAATGGTGCAGAAATGTCTGTTTAACTGTTTTAACTGTGAAATTCAATTACTCAGTTTTTAACTGACTTCAAAGAGGAGGTTATGATTTCGACCTGTATGTATTTGTTGTTCACGCATAACTTTTGCAAATATGAACCGATATTGATAATTCTTTTTTTGTTTGAAAGCGTACGAGGCCCATGTGGTCCCATTCGAATTTCATAAAAATCTGATAATTAGAACTTTTTAAAAATAAAAACTTTAAATTTCAAATTCATTTTGAAGCAATCGACCAATTAGAAGTGTTCATTTTGCATGCTTTTATGTTACACTTACATAGACACGCGATCTTTTCACTGTTAAAAGTTCGAAGTTTTTGCTGCATCGTCACTCCACAGCTTTTATGGAATATCTCTATTCTGACCAATGAGAATTCACCATAATACAATGAAGTAATCATTTTCTATAAAAGCGATGAATTGACGATAAAGTAAAAGTTTCAAATTTTTAACAGTGTTCAAAGGGCAAAATCCTAACTGGACGAGAGCCAGGATTCACATAAATTTTGCGCTGTTTGCGAAACGAGATTTATTAACAAGAAAATTTATTTAAAACATTGAAAAATTTGCTAAAATTCAGGCTTCCGATTCGTTAATCTGGTTTCGCTAATAGCGTAAATTCTACCTGGATTCCGGACAAGTTCTCTTATGCAAGAAACCGGAAATATAGCATCTAGGGGATATATGTGGAAATCGGCTATCTCAGGGCGTGTTCAGACAGGGCTACACTAGATACCGGGCTTGATCATTCCTCATCACGACGTCACAAAAGTTGGCTGGCCGCTATTTGTGATTGGTAAAAACAGGTTCAAAGTGAAGCACCCATCGTTTTGTACCAATCGCTGGACGTCATTCAGCCACCTTTTGTGACGTCATGAAAGGAATGAGCAAGCCCGGTATCTAGTGTTGCCTTGGTTCAGAGCAACTTACAAAATTAACCAATGTTACCGACCGATTGTAGGGCAGTACGAAAGCAAATTGTGTCATCAATGAAAACTATTCTGTTGAATTGTAGCTGACGTCACACTTCGCTTTGATTTTCATTTCGTACTTGTCTACAATCGGTAAGTGGTCGGTAAGTAACCGGTAAGTTGTGCTGAACACGCCCTCTGTAACACTTAAAAAAGCGCTAAAATGTTCTATTCTTTAAATGTGCAACAATGCTAATGAAATTTAAAGATAGAAGCGACATCTGCAGGACATTTTCTAAAAATGCAAGAATTATTGCTAGTCTAGATAATGTATCACAAAAATGCCGCAGATGTCGCTGTGACCGACACTTTGGAATTCAGTAGCATCGTTGCACATTTAAAGGATACAAATTTTTAGCACTGCTTGCATCGTAAAAAATTGAACCCTTTTGCTGCATTGTCACTCCATCACTTTTATAGGAAACGATTATTTCGCTCTATTATGGAGAATTCTCGTTGGTCAAAACAAAGAAATTCTATAAAATCGATGGAGTAAGGATGCAGCAAAAGGGTAAAATATTTTACAGTGTCGATAGCAGATTTTCACTCCATGTATTCCAGACTCTCTCCTTCGAACAATGAAAAGTTCTCAAAAATGAAGGCTTATGATTGGTCAATCTTGTTTTGCTTAACAGCGAATAATCCTTCTGGATCCTAACCACTGTTGCAGAGATGCTAGTTTTTTTTTCCAAAGTACGAAATCTTAGCTGGAACAATTCTCATATCCACCAAAGTGAAAGATCCACATCGATCCAGACATGAGAGTTCGATATCGAAAAGCTGAAAATTCATCTCTAAAGAGCCTTACACGTTAAAGCAAGAGTGTCTGTGTATCAGGGTGCTTGTTATGTCAGATTCACAAAGTGATTAAAGTGCATTGCTATGTGCTAGATTTACATTTGGACAAATATAAATGACGAAAAATTTTGATAAGCTTATCATTAAAGTTAAGCTAGTTAACTTCTTTCACCCATAAAACAAACTCGTTCAGGCGACTACCGCCAAATTCTGGAATAAAATTTCTTAAATTTTCTGTACTTTGGAAAACCGCGTTTATCAAAGAACATTCTTAACTTCAAATATTGCTACCTTCATATAGACGCATGTTGAATCATGGTGTGATTTTGATAATATCTTCCTTTTTAGTTTTTATGACTGAAAAGGGTATTTTAATCAAGGCAACACTAGATACCGGGCTTGCTCATTCCTTTCATGACGTCACAAAAGGTGGCTGAATGACGTCCAGCGATTGGTACAAAACGATGGGTGCGTCACTTTGAACCTGTTTTTACCAATCACAAATAGCGGCCAGCCAACTTTTGTGACGTCGTGATGAGGAATGATCAAGCCCGGTATCTAGTGTAGCCCTGATTTTAATACATACGAAAGTTTAGAACTACTTTACTATGCATTGAATCATAGAAGCAACTTGACGCTCTCTGATTGTGTACGCGTACTTTAAACTGTAAAAAATCTTACCCTTTTTCTGCATCGTCACTACCCCGCTTTTATAGAATATCTCACTTTTGATCCATGAGAATGCTCCATAATAGGCTGAAGTAATCGTTTTCTATATTAGCGGGGGAGGGACGATGCAGCAAAAGGGTCAAATTTCTAACAGTGTACCCTGTTTAAAATATCTTGAAAAATTACCTCTGTTTTTAAAGACTATTTATTTTCTGACCAATGAAAACGCTCCATAGACATTTTTAGATCGCTCTCATTAGTCAGAAAATAGATAGTCTTTAAAAACAAACGTAATTTTTCACAATAATTTTAACGTGTACTCATGGATTGTCAGCTTTTCAATGCCCATTTACGAAGTCTGTAGATTTCAATGTGGACCTTAAGACACTACACCAGTCTCAAAAGACCCGGATGTTAGTGTAAAGACTATGGGTGTGTTCTTTTCAAATATCTCGCTCAAATTTTAATATATTTACATGATTTTTTTTGCATAGGATAGCCGAGGATGATCGACAACCGGCCTAGTTTTTACTTCTTCGATTTTGCTTATGTATGTTTTATATAATGATAGTTTCAATTTCAGAACCGGTTAAATCGGTTTTGAAATTTAAAATAATTAAAAAAAAATCTGAAGCCAAAATTGAAAAAGTAAAAAAAACTAGGTCGGTTGTGGAATATCCTCAACTATCCTATGCAAAAAAAAAAAAAAAAAAAAAAAAAAAAAAAAAAAAAAAAAATCACGTAAAAATTTTAAAATTTGAGCAAGATATTTGAAAAGAACGCCCCCATACACTTCACATTATCATCCGGGTCTTTTTCTGTGCCTAGTGTGCGGCCTTGAAGTTTGCTGGATGCGATAAATTTTCGAAATGTTAAAGCTTAAATGGACAAGTTCTCGCATCCACTAAAGCGGAAATAGACATCGATAACAATCGACATCCTTAAGTTGTTGAAAAGATGAAAATCCTTTAGTATATATTTTGCTCCGGAGGAAAAAATTATCTCTAAATATCAATGCAAAATAAAGTGCATAGATATGTGTAGCAAAATTACCTTTAGATTTAGATTTGGTTATCGGATTAGACACCAGAATGATTTCAGATTTTGTTCATGTAGGATTCCTCGATGTGAATATGACGACACATGGAGCACAGTATACGATTGATTGAAAAGATTCTGGACAAAAATGAGTCATCAAGGGGGTCCTTGTGGCCGAGTGGTTAAGACACCACGCTGCTAATCTCCTGAGAGCGTAGGAGATTGTGGGTTTGAATCCCACTGGCTCCGTTGCACACACTCTTTATGTGTAGCTCCCGGTTGTACTTTTCTTGTGTCGTAATATTTCCTTGTGCTATCTTGTCCTTGTATGTCCACGAATATGTAAAATAATATGGATTTATGTCTGTATAGAAATAAAGGATCATTCAGCGTACAATCGAATTCTACCAGGAAATCATCATCAAATTTTATAATAGAAAATGCCTAGCATTGCGATACATTGTTAAAAATTTAACTTTTGCTGCATCGTCATTCCATCCCCTTTATGGAATATCTCATACATACACTGTAAAAAATTTGACCCTTTTGCTGCATCGTCACTTCCCCGCTTTTATAAAATATTTGTCTTTTGACCCATGAGAATGCTCCATGATAGGCTGAAGTAATCGTTTTCCATAAAAGCGGTGGAGTGAGTTTCAAATTTTTAACAGTTTATTTGGGACAAAAGCGTCCGTGAAAAAACTATTTGGGCATCGAATGCTGTCACTCTCTTATAGATGCAGCCAAGTACAGGTTATGATTTTCGGATTCCTCGTCGAATCATCACCGCTCATTTCCGATGCTTTTACTGCACTTATAGGAATTAGATTGTTGTTGTTTATTTATTGAATCATAGAGCGATTTTTGTTAAAATCTTTCTTTTTGCTTTTTCTGACTGAAGGGGGGGGGGGGGTTACTTTTGGCTACACTAGAAAGGCATTTTACTATTCATTGATACATGGAGTCATTTTGCTGTTTACTCATATATGGAAGTGCTTTGCCGCGCGCTTATGTGTAAGGACACTTTACTTGAGGCATTGTCACCTTTCGATAACCACTTCCGATGTCCGTACGATTAGATGTTGACTTTAAGATTTCATGAATGCGGTAGCTTTTCGTCGTGCCAGATCTGAAGAAGTTACCACATCCAGAAAACCTAAAGATTCACAACGATACTAACCGATATTGTAAGTGTCTTTTGAAAAATTGGCAATAAAACAGTGACAAGTAAAGCGAATGCATCAGAACTCAGCAAAGTGCGTTCATTAGTAATGTGTTGCAAAGAGCCATCATATGTCAGTACACATAATTATGTATTACGGTATAAATAACTAAAAAGTAGGAAATAAATTTAACTTTTTCAAAAAAAATGTATAACCGACTCCAAAAAAAAAGCGCTAAAAAGAATTAATTCTATAAAATTCTCTAATGACAAATCGTTATCCAATAACCACACATTGACTATCATGTATGGGTATATAACGGTTAAATTTAATATATAGAGTTTAATATCCACCAAACATAGGATTCCAGAGAATATTTTTTACAAGAGATTAATTTACATATTTTTGATTTAATTTTTGAATATATACATATAAAAAGTAAGGAATTACTTTTTGAAGTTGGTGCCAAACTATCTTAAGTATAGTAAGAATTGTGGATATATTATGTCTAGTACCATAAATAAAATGGGGAAATCATTATCGATTATGATTGTTTGGCACCAACTTTAAAAAGTAATTCCTTACTTTTTATATGTATATATTCAAAAATTAAATCAAAAATATGTAAATTAATCTCTTGTAAAAAATATTCTCTGGAAAACCTATGTTTGGTGGATATTAAATTCTATATGTTAAATTTAACCGTTATATACCCATACATGATAGTCAATGTGTGGTTATTGGATAACGATTTGTCATTAGAGAATTTTATAGAATTAATTCTTTTTAGCGCTTTTTTTTGGAGTCGGTTATACATTTTTTTTTGAAAAAGTTAAATTTATTTCTTTTTGAGAAAGGGTGACTTGAAATGCCTCAGTAACGTGATTTACCATAAAAATCCGCATGGCGAATTATAGGTAGACTTGAAACCGGACAAACACAACAAAGTATCACAAACGCTGTTAGAGTCACAAGAAGTGTCGTTGCAAGGCTGAGAAATCTAAGAAACAGGAAATGTTAGACGTCGCGTCTGCTAGGACAAAGTCTGTTACGCCCCACTACAGCAACTCATGACCGGTGTATACTGTTAACAATTCGTCGAAACAGAACAGACAATGCTACTCAGCTGCAAAAACAGTTGCTCTTCGCAACAGGATGAAGGGTGTCCAGTCACTCTTCCGTCATGTAAAAAACTAAGAAAAAAAACATTAAAGAGACAACGATCGTCATCAAAACACGTGTTCAAAATTACGATCCTGGGCCGTGATGCACGGAGCGCATCTAGAAGCCCATGAATGATCTAATGATCTCGAAAACACCAAGAATGTTCCAAACTTCCCCAACAGCTGCCACGATGCGTGTAACAAGTTCCACAGCACTTCCCAGCACTGTATCAGTATTTTTGCTGCACTAAGAATAATAAATATGTTTTCTTTCTCTGTTCGTGTCCTTTCTTTCTTGTGTTTTGTGTCGTCACTACTGCGCGAGGAAAACGTTTCCGACCATGGGTTTTTATGCAATTCTGAATCCATGTAATGTCTTCTACCTCCCCTTAAAGTTTGTCTCATTACTTCTGGGACATCCTGTATACACACACACATATATATATATATATGTTATTGATTTAAATAATAATAGGGTGAACTATGGTGTATTTTTCTGTAATTACATTTTTCTACTTTTAATTAATTTATGAATTTAATATTATGATGCGTACGATTGTTAATTTTATTTTTCTCCTTTTCAATTTTATGTCCAATTCAGTAATTTGTTGTTCTTTGTTATTGATGTTATTTCTCGTCTTTTTTTTTTTTTTTTTTTTTTTTTTTTACTTTGAAATCTACACGTGGATGTAACTCTTTGTTTGTATTTTCTCCATATCCACTGTGGATTACTTGGTATTTCTTTAATGAATTTTGGTTTTATGTGTGTTGGTAGCCCCAAATTTGTATTATTTTGCTTTTTCATGGGTAATACGAAGATGAAACTACGCACTTCATTTGTAGTTCCAAAGCATTTGGGGCCTGACGATTCTGCTTTAGTTCTACAAATTTCATTTGTATTCATTTTATTTATTTATTTATTTAGATTTTCCTCGTTTCAATGTTTTTTTCTATTAAATTCAAATGGTTTGTATTATAATACATTTAATGGTCTTATATATATATATTGGTTCTACAAATTTCTGTCTTATTCATTTTATTTATTTATTTAAATTTTTCCTCAAGTTCAATATGGTTTTTTTCTATTAAATTCAAATGGTTAATATTGTTTACTATTAATGGTCTTATATATATATATATATTAATTAAATAATTTATTTGAAGGAAAATGTTTAGAGTGTTCAAAGGTGCCCCCAGTTCATACGTAACCACCTCTCCCCTATTTATAATATTTTCCATATTTATCAATGAATAAATACGTAAATATTTCATTTACATATCTTAGCAGGATGTAAATTTAATCACTTCATCTCCATGTAATTGAACCTATAAGAACGTATTTTATTTTTAGTTTTTAACTGAATTTTAATTACAGTCACCGCCAAAAAAATCTTGACACTTTCGATTTTTTATGTTTTGTTAAATATCTAGAAATATACACAAGGAATCATTCTGAAACTACTGGTGTCTAAACAAAATAGTATACGTCATATATTTTGACAAAGATTTTTCCCCGAAATCTAACAGGGGTCCGTCAATAAATTGAAAAAGAACGAAAATCTTTTGGATCACCCTGTCAAAACTAATGAAGCAAAACAGTTTAAACGGCAGATAATGATTAAGTGGCTTATTGTAATAAGTTGTGTCGATTTTTATGAATATAGCTTGAAAACTCGACGAAAAATTAAAGTTTTTATAAAAACGGTCCAAAATTTTCCCAAGTTTTTTGCTTATAATTATCAGAGCTCTTCATAAAACACAATAATCTTTTCAGAAAATATGACAAACAACATTGCACATAACACCCTGTAATCAGAATTAAAAAATAATAAAAAATGTATGAAAAATGAACGGGTTTACTAAATAAATTTTTACTGCGCATGCGTCAACGCTATTAAAATTTCATTTGCATATTATGTTAGTTAAATGTATAGAGCAACTTTTGTGAAAGTCTCAAAAACATAGCTTAAAAACTCTTAAAATTATCGTCAATAGAATATGATCAAAATCCGTTATTTCCAAAATAAAGCAAAAAGGTAAGGAGTTGTATCCAAATATAGTAGTAAGTGCAATACTGTGTAGGTACTAATCAATGGAATATGGATACAGCCCCTCATCTTTTTGCTTCATTTTGGGAATAATGGATTTTGACAATATTCTATTCACGATAATTTTCAGAGTTTTCAAGCTATGTTTTTGAGACTTTCACAAAAGTTGCTCTATACATTTAACTAACATAATATGCAAAAGAAATTTTAATAGCGTTGACGCATGCGCAGTAAAAAATTATTTAGTAAACCCGTTCATTTTTCATACATTTTTTATTATTTTTTAATTCCGATTACAGGGCGTTATGTGCAATGTTGTTTGTCATATTTTCTGAAAAGATTATTGTGTTTTATGAAGAGCTCTGAAAATTATAAGCAAAAAACTTGGAAAAATTTTGGAGCGTTTTTATAAAAACTTTAATTTTTCTTCGAGTTTTCAAGCTATATTCATAAAAATCGACACAACTTATCACAATAAGCCACTTAATCATTATCTGCAGTTTAAACTGTTTTGTTTCATTAGTTTTGACAGGGTGATCCAAAAGATCTTCGTTCTTTTTCAATTTATTGACGGTCCCCTGTTAGATTTTGGGGAAAAATCTTTGTCAAAATATATGACGTGTACTATTTTGTTTATACACCAGTAGTTTCAGAATGATTCCTTGTGTATATTTCTAGATATTTAACAAAACATCAAAAATCGAAAGTGTCAAGATTTTTTTGGCGGTGACTGTACTTTCAAAGGTAATAGAACCTTTGGTGATAAAACTAAAGTTCCAAATGTACAAAATTTCGGTAGTGTTTGTAGTTAAACTGAAAATTACAAGTTAATCTATAAAAATTGGAAAAAATCAGTGGTCTGTGAGACCGGTAACATTAGTCATAGGTTAATATAAACTACTTAGCTGCCTTTTCCTTTTTTAGTTGAGTTTTCTTAGTATAGAACGTAGGTATCTACCTACCTACATTAAAAAATCAATATTCTTGTTTCATGAAACACTTTTGTTTTAAGCCTTAATATTTAACTTCTGTTAACGGTCTCCCTTTAGTCAACCGTTTTATTCTTTATCCCGGGAGAACACGCGCTTACCCAGGGTAGAAATGGTTTTGTCACCAGTAAAATCAAATTATAACCGCCATTTTATTTAGGCGGAGACAAGTGGTTTCGGACACCGCACACAGTACTTATGGAATCGTTTTGTCACACCAGTTAAAGGTCAGTTGATTTTTGCGGACTCACAAACCGGTGTATTTCATATTTTCATGGTTTAACTTATATTTTAATCTTTATCGCATGTGACAATATTTGTAGCGTAATTAGCGTGAAGCGGTCTGTGAGACCGGAAGATTGAAAGATGAACAAAATGTATGATTAACTCATAGGATGGTGCTTTTGTACTAAAATTTCGTACAAGACTATTATAATTAACATTCACCTATTTACAAGTCTGTGGTGATAGCACTAAATTTCTAAATGAAACAAAATTTCGGTAGCAATTGTAGTTAAACTGAAAATTACAATTTAAAATATAAAATTTAAAAAATCCGTGGTCATTGATACCTTTAATATTAGTTAAAGGTTAAGTTTCACTGTAGATACTGAAATTTACAGATCGTCACCTGAGAATAATATGGTTCTAACTGCCTTTTTTGGAAAAAAAATGACTTTTTGTCATAGGAATGTTCTGTTTGTATCAGTGAATGAATTTCTGCATTAAAATTTCGATGTATATAATTTACTTCCGCTTGCGAAAGAGAATAATATAGTTCCATCAGAAATTGTTGAAAGCAGTCAGAATAACAGAGTTCTATGTGCAAAGCAATCGCAGACAGCATATAAAATAATATATTATTATTTTATTTTATATTATATAATGAACATCGGCAATGTTTTATTTCTTGTGTGAAAGAATATATTATTTTGATAATTAAATCGTTTTTCGGTAAAATATAGAGGGAAATTTTTATCAGTAAAAATTTTTTAAATATGTTTTCTAGTACTTCAATCTGCAAAAGAATTGTGTTTAATTTTATTATTGGACCGGTTCCAAGCAGAGGTGAAGGACTAATCCTAATTGATTTAGATTTACAAAATCCTGTGGGAAGAATGGACAACAGTTTAGATGTAGCACCAGCTCTAGATATTCTTGGTGCTAAAACAATTTTAAAAAATCAGTAACAGTAATTCCAACAAATCCAATTGATCACAGGATTATGAGTTTTTCGTAAGTTAAAAGCGCCTTAATGTAATTATGTACATCCTACTAGACATGCCTTGTCTCCAGCTGCGAACAAAATCCTCGAGGTAAATTTTAAAACAAAATAATCTCAAATGGTATCAAGAATAAAATAAAAGCTCATATTGAAAGTTTTCCAAAATTTAAGTCACACTACAACAGAGTAAACATTAACAAAACATACTTAGAATAAAGGCTTAACTTTCAGAAAATGTATGATTTATACTTTCAGAAATGCAGAGAAAGCTATGAAGAGCCAGTGAAACTTTCATGTTATAGGCACTTAATTAATACACAGTTCAACATAGAATTCAATAAATTAAAGAAAGATAGGTGTGATCACTGTGAGGAGTTTAAACATGCTGAAACCCAGGGATAAATTAATAATGACATGTAATTTAAATATGATTAGCACAAAAAAGAAGTTGAATCCACAGAACTCCCAGAAATGATGACAGAAATTCCCCTGATAAGTCAGTCATTTGCTTTGTATTAGATAATGTCCCAAATACTGTATAACTTTTGTATAATATGTCCCAAAAGTGATGTCAGCAACTTTTTCTATATAGAAAATCACACTTGTATAACATGACGGCACATGCAACATGGAAAAAAATACGTGTGGCACTCGGGGACTGCCGCGGTAAAGCTATTGCATAGCATATTTTTTATCAACTTATGCAATTATAATTATTTATTTATTTTTTATTTATGCAGTTTTTTTTCTTTGTCTTTGATAATAATTTAAGTTACACTTTTTGAGCGTGATGACCGATAACAATTTTTTTTTTGAACTAATTCTCATTAGTTCAATAAAAGAAAAATCGTTTAAAATATTTTTATTATCTTACAATAAATGTAGGTTAATCAGGAATTTTTATCATTGAAACTATACGTTTATGGTAGCTGAAATAAAAAACATAAGTTTGAGACTTGATATTCTCAAAATATCAGAAAAATATCGCGTCAATGTCTGCCGAAGTCTATCGAAGGATACCGTGTCGAAGTCTGCCAAACTGAAGCGACGTTAGCCAGAGTGTTAGGCTTATTCTCGATACGGAATTTCTAGATTCTTTCGCCGCGCTCAAAGCCCGCGATAAAAGCTATGCAATACCTAAATAAATTACCAAACAAAATTTGGCCAAGCTACGAAGATTAGATCGCTTTTTATAAGCCTTTTAAATTTTCCGAACCTCACCGTGGGGGTCTCTTGTCACCAAAAATTAACACTGTCTCATAATAAATTACTAAACAAAATTTGGCCGCGATACGAAAATTCGATTGCGAGTTATAAGCATTTTAAATTTTTCGACCCTCAATGTGAAGAAGGGGGGGTCTCCTGTCACCAAAAGTCAAACTGTCTCATAATAAATTACCAAACAAAATTTGGCCGCGATACGAAAGTTAGATAGCGAGCTATAAGCATTTTAACGTTTTCGACCTTCACCGTGGAGGGGGGGTCACCTGTCACCAAAAATTAACACTGTCTCATAATAAATTATCAAAAAAATTTGGCCGCGCTATGAAAATTAGATCGCGAGTTATAAGCATTTTAAATTTTTCGACCCTCCCAATGGGGGGTCTCCCGTCACCAAAAGTAACACTGTCTCATAATAAATTTCCAAACAAAATTTAGCCGCGCTACGAAAATTATATCGCGAGTTATCAGCATTTTAAATTTTTCAACTCTCACCGTGGGAGGTCTCCTGTCACCAAAAATTAACACTCTCTCATAATAAATTACCAAACAAAATTTGGCCTCGATACGAAAATTAGACCGCGAGTTATAAGCATTTTAACTTTTTCGACCCTCACCGTGGGGGGGGTCTCCTGTCACCAAAAATTAACACTCTCTCATAATAAATTACCAAACAAAATTTGGCCGCGATACGAAAATTAGATCGCCAGTTATAAGCATTTTAAATTTTTCGACCCTCACCGTGGGGGGGGGTCTCCTGTCACCAAAAATTAACACTGTCTCATAATGAATCATCAAACAAATTTTGGCCGCGCTACGAAAATTAGATCGCGAGTTATAAGCATTTTAACTTTTTTGACCCTCACCGTGGGGAGGGGGTCTCCTGTCACCAAAAATTAACACTGTTTCATAATAAATCACCAAACAAAATTTGGCCGCGCTACGAAAATTAGATCGCGAGTTATAAGCATTTTAAATTTTTCGACCCTCAACGTTGTGGGTCACATGTCACCAAAAGTATCACTGTCTCATAATAAATTACCAAACAAATATTGGCCGCGCTACGAAAATTAGATCGCGAGTTATAAGCATTTTAATTTTTTCGACCCTCACCATGTGGGATTTCCTATCACCAAAAATTATCACTGTCTCATAATAAATTACCAAACAAAATTTGGCCGCGCTACGAAAACTAGATCGCGAGTTATAAGCATTTTAATTTTTTCGACCCTCACCGTGGGGGGTCTCCTGTCACCAAAAATTAACACTGTCTCATAATAAATCATCAAACAAATTTTGGCCGCGCTACGAAAATTAGATCGCGACTTATAAGCATTTTAACTTTTTTGACCCTCACCGTGGGGGGGGGGGGATCTCCTGTCATCAAAAATTAACACTGTTTCATAATAAATCACGAAACAAAATTTGGCCGCGCTACAAAAATTAGATCGCGAGTTCTAAGCATTTTAAATTTTTTGACCCTCACCATGGGGGATTTCCTGTTACCAAAAATTATCACTGTCTCATAATAAATTACCAAACAAAATTTGGCCGCGCTACGAAAATCAGATCGCGACTTATAAGCATTTTAACTTTTTCGACCCTCACCGTGGGGGTCTCTTGTCACCAAAAATTAACACTGTCTCATAATAAATTATCAAACAAAATTTGGCCGCGCTACGAAAATTAGATCGCGAGTTATAAGCATTTTAAATTTTTCGATCCTCACCATTGGGCGGGTCTCCAATCACCAAAAGCTACATTATCCTACCTTGTTTTGTCTTAAGACGATTCTTTTCTATACACATTCTATCAGGAATTTTTATTATTGAAACTATAGATTTATAGTAACTGAAATAAGAAGTATAAGTTTGAGACTTGATATCCTCTAAATATCTGAAAAATACCGCGTCAATGTCTGCCGAAGTCTACCGAATGATACCATGCCGAAGTCTGCCGAACTGAAACGAAGTTAGCCGAGTGTTAGGTTTTTTCGTTACCAATGTGTTAGGATTTTCTGCGCTACGGAATTTTTGGATTCGGTCGCCGCGCTCAAAGCCCGTGATAAAAGCTATGCAATAGCTTAAAAGAAAAGAAAGCATATTGTTGCTTGAGGACAGAATACATGTAAGGCAGAGATGGGAATGACATAAGCTTAGCTGTACCAACGACTGTTCGAAAGATACTGACAGACTTTCCACATGCTGATGTTTAATTTTATATTGTGACAGTTGTGTTCCTCAGAATAGAAACCAAATGATAGCTTATGCATTTGCAATACTTATACAATCTCATCCGCATATTATGGACATTATTCTAAGATATTTGTACACCTGGACATTCATATGTGCAAGAATTAGATAATATTCTGAGCCAAATAGAAAGAGCAATGAATGTAGCAGAAATTTTTTTGCCACTTTTATTTATACGTCTGTTGCTGAGAGTAAATCGCAGTAATCCATTTACAACCTGAGAATGAAATCAAAGCAATTCTTAGATTTCCACTCCTGTAACAAAAAAAGTGCCTATAATCTCACTCCGAACCCCAAGGTGATATAATTATGATTCACACAAATTCTTTATAACATTGAGTTTAAGAGAAGCAACTGTTGTAACCAGAATTTCACAGCGCTGAATTTGCAAAGTAGCCCCTCCAAACGACGAGGAGTATCTACATCATCTACACAAAGACCTTTACCAAATCCTGAAGTAGCACACAGAAGGATGGATTACATTAACAAAGATAAAATAAATTAATTGTTATTGCGGTCCTTCCTACATTAGACAAACTAAATGCTTTAAAAAAACGTAATAAAGAACATCAAAATTACATTAGGAAACAAGAAATCAATAAATCCTCCATTGCAAAACATTACTGGGAGATGAACCATACTTTTGACTTCAGTTCAGCTAAAATAATTTCCAAATCTACTTCTATTCATGAACTTAACTTCCTTGAAGCATTCCACCATTTATAAAAATTTTCACAATATTGTCAATTGTTAATTCGCCATACCCCCGTTATCGAATTGCTGGTAATATTATATGAATACCTCTTTATCTTAAATATATTTTTTCCATTCCTTGGCACATTTCTCTCTCCTTCGATTCCTTTCCATGTACATTCTCCTATTGTTTAATACTTGCATTCCTATCCCGTCTTATTGGTCCCCTTCAATCCCCCGTCTCTCCTATATATATATGCTCAAATTTCTACCTTCCCCAGCACTGTCAACGGTACGCTATATACTACCGAAACCGGTTTGCTGCTAATATAATATATTTGGTGCTTTTAATGTTCCTTACTGTTATATTCCATAAAATACTTACAAAGCATGTTTAAGTAGTTTTCGAGAGGTGAAAGGTTGTATTTTCAAAATATGTTTAAGAGAAATTAGCTTAACTGTAATATAAAATAAAGTATGGTTTATGGAACATTCCAAAATTTTGACTAAAAAAGCGTAGGAAATTTATTTTGTTGTTTTAAAAAGAACAAGCAAGTTTTTTCCTTAGAGATTTAAAGTCTTTTCTTTTGATCCAAAATATATCTGATTAATACGACAAATTTCATTTATCAATATAATCAAAAATTTTTGTATTAAATTTAATACTCCCCCACAGAAATAGCACGCTAAAAAACTGTTGGGTTCCAATTTAATATAATTAAATGTTTAAGCTATTTTATGTTCAGTTAAATATATATTTAACTTACGTATATTCATTAGTTTTGTGAAGATGGTTTAATTAGTATGAATAAGTGGAAGCGGCAATTTGCTGTTATTGTGCTACAGTATAGATAGTAATAAATATTTTACTATCCACTGATGTTTACTTGAATTAATCAACGAATTTTGACTTTGTTAGACTAAAACATTACGCAAATTAAGAAAAATATGTTTTTTTTTCATGATAGAACCATCTTATTCTAAGGAAAGTACGACGTTTGAGAATAATATGGTCTATCAAATTTTTTAAATGTAAAAAAAATTCTTGAAAATATCATTTTCTTTCTCCCTTCTATAAACAGTAAATTGTAAAAATCTTATCCACCTACTTAAAGTAGTAAAATCTCTCCCAACAGGCACTTCATAATTCGTTATTTCTGAGCAACAAATTGACCAGTCCATATTATAATTATTTCTTGAGCAAAAAAATTTCTCTAATTATTATTTAATCAAGCCATACTATAATTATCCATAAATCATAAGAAAATCATAATAATAAATTCATCTTATTAATTAAAACTTGCAAGATTTATAACAGAATCGATAAAATTTCAATCAGGTTATAAAAATTTAAACACATACTATAATGCACTATATGTCTTTAAAATCAAAACTACACGAGCAACCTGTGGCGTGAAGCCAGAGCATCGAGCTCTCACACTGAGCGTTGTGAGTTCGAACCTCACCTGGGACATGAGCTTTTTGATTCTGTCAATGAATACAGGAGCTTCTAAAAGATTCGATAGATGGCTGCACTAGGCCTTTGTTGACGAAACAAATTTTTTATGAAACTGGTATCGTCAAACTAATGAGGAAAGTGATTTCATCAATTTGACGAAATATTTGTTCGGAGCATTTCTCAGGAAACCGTTTCTTCAAAGACGAAGAAAATTTCGTGAAATCTGAGTATTCATTTCTGAGTGTGAACCATCTTATTCTCAGGTGACGAGATGTTTAGCATAACTCATTCGTTTTAGTGAAAATATGGCATATCGGCAAAAATACGCATTGCGAATCTCATCATCACATTCCTTTTATGTCAATAATCTTATATGAGGGGTTTTTTTTTTTTTTTTTTTTTTTTGAAAGTTAGGAAGAAATTTAAATATGTTTCATTTAACAGATCAGAATACTTAAAAATTTCAGAAACTGGTGTTTAATTAAAAACTATCTGAATCTGTAAACTTAAATAACTGCAATTTTTTTCGTATGAAACTTCTTTACTTTTATGCACAAATAAAAGACAAATATTTAAACTACAGTGAATATAAATTATTTTGAAAAATACTGTTTAAAAAGTTAAGTTGCTGATATATATCAAATTTTCTATAACATTATTTGATTCAATAACATATACATTCATGCATACCCTATTTAAAATAATTTTACGTGGGTGTATTTGCAAATTTAATAAAAGTATAAATACATCACTCATGTATTTTATAATTTTTATCTGAATCTTGCTGATTGATGAAGAAATTGCACGGATAGTAAATTAAGAAGAAACTAAATGGATGCACGACACCAGTTAATGGTTTTAGATTGAACCGAAATAATTCAAAATACATTTTTTGATCGCTATAATACAGAATTCGAGATACAAAAGAAATTACAAAAGAGCTAAGAATTTATCAGTCTTCGAATATTGCCTTGAAGTTCATGAAAATTAGCAAAAACTCACTATTTTACGTAATTTTTGTGATTATTAAACTTTACAAAATCGCAACGCTATAGCTCTATGTTGCTTAAGAGGGCTCAAGGGTTGAAAACTTTTCAAAAAATCGGGTTTTTTTAATGATCTAATTTGATTATTCATTTAATTTTTAACTCAATGCAAAAAACCGCACAAAAATATCTGCATTTTTAACGGAGTTATAAGCGTTTATGTATCAACACTTTCATAGCCGCATCCATATAATTTCAATTTTAAGTCGTGTTTACTCAAAACTCGATTTTTGCCGACTAACACCAAAAAAAAAAAAAAAAAAAAAAAAAAAAAAAATCTATTTGATGGAATGGCTTAATTTTTTTTTTGCATCTATATAACATCATTATCTAGGTTATGAATTAATATATTTTAGATAGTTTAATATTTTGAGTATTTTTAATGAAAAAAAAGTTGTATTTTTTAGGGGTTTTTTAAATTTTCTAATTTAAGAGTTTTTTTAATAATGTTTTTTTTTTGAGGGATTTTTATATCCTTAATTCATTCTCTAGAGTAAAGTTTCCTGATCATTTTAAAGCAAAAATTAGGTTCATAAGTCAATTCAACGTTAAAATATTTTGGTGTTGGTGATATAGCATATAATTTTTTTTTTCGAAAATTGTGTTACATACATTTCGCTATATTTTTTATTATATTACATTGAAATACTTAATTTTGTAATTTTATAAGACTTCAAACATACCTTTAAAATATCAGAAAGTTTAAATTAATTACATTGAATACTTCTGTTTTTCTATAGGCTCGAACAGAGAGCTCTGTTTACATGTTTTTCCGTATTGATCAACCCCTGAGCCCCCTTAAAGGATGTTGTTTACTCTACCTTAAAATTGGTCAAAATATTGATTTTATTTTTTTTAATCTTAACCTTTAATTGATAAGACAGAAATAGTAACGTAACTAGTGAGAAACCGCAAAATTGAAAGATGAATAATGATGATTAACTCATAGGAAAATGTAAACGTGGTTTTTTAAGATGGTCTAAAAGATTCTGTTAAAATTTAGTTACTTTTAACGTAGAAAAAAATATCGTCTCTATAGGCCCGAAGAGACCTTCGTTTGCCGATGTATTTGAAGGTTTAAAATTCATATTTTTAAAAACCAATTCTACTGTCGATTAGAAAATAGTTTCAGCTTTAAGAACATATTATTGGTTTGTTGGTATCGCGAAATTTGCGTGCTAGAGGGGTCAAACCGCGACGAAACACTTAGGATTTTACTAGTTTAGTCGAAAACTTCGTACATTTTATTTATTTTTTTTTTTTTAAATATTTCTATTCTTCCGAATTTTTCGAAATTTTTGTAGGTGATGTAAATCTGATCTGTTAAAAAATTGTGTTAAAATGCGGACGTTTAATTACTTTTCGCGTAGGAAAAATTCACCGAAATATTATAAAGAGTTAATTTTTTTTTTTTAAACCCAACTACACTATCAATTAGAAGAAAGTTTCAAATTAAAGAGCATATATTTGGTTTGTAGATACCTCTAAATTGCTACCTCGAGGAGTTTTGCAATAAGGGGAAGAAAATGTTTTCGGAAAAAAACTATCTTTTATGATTTGTTTCAAAAGGTCAACTGTGATATTTTTTTTGAAACCGATTGCAGCATTTGAGACGTAAGAGTACTATCTTTTGAAATATGTTTTTCACTTTTAACTGTACCGAGTGGTTTGATCGATTTGGATTAGAAGAAAATCGAAAAACATTTCTATGCTAGCTATCAAAGCTCAAATGAGTTTCTGTGCATGTGCAAACGCTTTCCTTGACCGGGAATTAAATAGATGTCATTTTGCTGAGAATGAGATGCAATTTTTAATTAATAACACAACTAATTATTAGAAATTTAAAATTCTGAGTCTTAGGTGCATCAGGAGGCATTTTCGACTAGCCTCACAGAAATTTTCTTCCTTGTACGTATCGTAGATTTTGGTAGAAATCACACACATGCAGATACACACTGACAGAGGGAAATTTTCTTTTATAAGTATATTATATTACTTTCACATCCATTCAAATACGGTACTTTGTATACTCAGGAAGAATAAAGCAGTTGTAAAATGTTACGTCCAGAAAAAAAGATGCTTGCTACGATTTTTTTTTATACGATTTGTTTTAGTTACTGTCGAATACCATTCTTAATTTTTTTTTCTTTGGCATGAAACATAACTATAGGTTTAACGATTTTGTATTAGAAAACTTTCAGAATTGATGCTTTGTCAAACAATCCTTTTATCTTTCGAGGTAATGCTCTTTCTAGGTATTTTCATAGACAAATTAAAGCATTTTTGAAAGAGCACCAAATCGCATAAACACTCTAAACTTATCACTCAAAATATTAAATCAAGGATATTCAAAGAACGTATTTTGTTATTATTTTCACATATGCGGTCATTATACATTTCAAAAACGTCACAGTCACAAAATTACGACAAAAGGTCTGCCGATAGAATGAAGTGACTAAAGAAGGATGGCCATAAACCACAAAGCACACTTGGACACGAAATTCATTCCTCAGTATTTTTCATAAATTTGTTGCTGATGGGCGATGAAAAGCTGTTGCTTAATTTTTAATTTCCTTCGGTATTATTTTCAATTATTTCAGTGAAGAAACTTTGGTCTAAAACTTTCAGATTTAATACTGTTTATGTCATAAAAATTACTTTATAATGATGGAGTTTTGCATTTTTTCAAAATTTTAAACGTATATGAGCGGTCGGAAGCTATTAATCAATGTTTCAGCTTTTTAATATTTTTTTATTTCTTTATTTTTATTTATTTATTTATTTATTTATTTTGTCTCTCTATTTTGCAATTTGTCCGTGTTACAGCAATCAAAAACATTAATTTCTAGTTTTTTCTGTCACTATTAATTATGGGTCAAAATGAATCAGTACACTTAAATTTACTGTTTGAGAATAATTATTAAGTACCTAAAGTTTCTATGAATTCAAATATTTCAGTGCTGTTTAATATGACTTTAGAAATTTAACATGGCTAATCCATTCCAGTTAAGAAAATAAGCCATGTCATACCAATGTTAATGAGTAATTTTATGTGGATATACACAGAAAACGAAGATTTTTTTAAATTTTACTTGAAAGAACTTTTACACAAGAATTATTAAAAATAACAAGTCTATGAAGTTTAAGATAGAGAATACAAGAGTTTCAAATCTTAAACCGCACGCAGTGTGGGGAGATAACACTTAAAAACTTTTTTTTACTTCTTCATGCCTTCCGATTTATTACAAACAGATGGAAACATCATATCGTACCTAGCTGTGCAAGTAAAAGAAGCAACTTCCTCTTCATCAACCAAATGAGATCTGCCATTTATTCCATGTCGCACGTCCTGCACTTTGTTCTGGAAGATTAAAAGTCTTCTTGTTTTCTGGGAATGTTTCTGCTCTAGTATTTTATCGGGGATTCTTTTAGTGACATGTGTTATGTAAGGTAATTGTAAGAAATCATTTTTACTTTGCGTTAAGTTGTTTTAAGAACTTTTTTTTTTAAGAGCAAAATTTATGCTCTTCTAATTGCTATACTCTACTGTCTACACCTTACTAACGAGAAAATATAGCATCAGTTTATAAATATTATTAAAAACAAATCTGAGCAATGGTTTGTTTTAAAAATATTAAAGGAAATCTTTTACTACTATTTTTTTTTTACGTTGAAAATGTAGTTTTTAATAGGTTTTTGCACATTCTATTGTAGTTTATAGGTGTTTACGACTTCGGATTTCAGGCCTATTGTCTACGCTTAGCATTTGAAATATCCCTAGATTGTCACGAAATTACATATGTATTTATTTAGGTTTGCTATAACATGTTTTGAAATGTTTAAATAATAATTCGTTTAAAAGAACATTCAAAATAATTCAGATACATCATCATTTACGCGCGATAATAATTTTAATTTACACTTTATGATGTTATAGAACTAGAAACATTATGATAATTACATGCAATATTGACACAATCCATATCATGTTTCCTACAGAAAGAAATATGCTTAGGATTTATTGTTAATTTACAGGAATACTTAAAACAGTCTATTGGATTACGCTTTATAGGCAGTGATTGTCTGAAGATGATGAAGATAATGAAATCGATATTGATGATTTACGGTAATATTTTATCGATAGAAAATTTTCTGCTAAGGATCAAATAAACAAATTCAAAAATGCCATAATCAATGAGCGATAACAGTTGGAATGTCCGTTTTAAGCTGTTTTAAGCCTTTTTACATGGTATATATAAATAATATAGAAAATAGGCATGTTTACGCACTAAACAAATCAAATATATTACCGTCTGCTGGCAGGGATTGCTAAATGTGAGTTTTAAAATAAGCCGCGCTATTTCCCCTTAATTTTAATATGTTTTATTATAAAATATTGAAAATATAAATATCTTAAATAGCTCTTCATACATTATATGCATACACAATAGTCAAGATTCATTTTAAAATTTAAAAAATAAACATTGAAATGTTTTGTCTACAATTTATAATTTCATAACAAAGAGACAATGACATGAAATAAAAAGAATAATTTATACGCTAAAAAAGCAGCTCAACATATTTTTTATTACCGGTCATTTTTAGTCTAATTATTAAATGTAAAATATACATAAAGCTTTGCATCAAAATTTGCATACTTCTAATCGACAATTGTAAAAAATAAAGTAAATAAAATTAAAATAACGAAAGAAACATTTATTAAACGTAACTTGACCTTTAGCTGACATTTCCATTTTAATCTACATTAAATATTGTATATTCAATTATTTTATATTTTCTGGAATTATTAATTTTTAACGAGGCTAATTATATTTTAAAATTTTATATTAAGGCTGCTGGTCACTCATCTTTTGAATTCCCCTCCGTAATGTTAAGAGGCTACTTCAGTCAAAGAAAAGACCCGTTCGTTAATGCTAAATCTATGGAAAAAATTTATAAAGTTCTTTTTTGTATCGGATATCTGAGACTGATTTGAATGAAGGCCGTTTTTTACTTTTTCGATTTTGGTTGTGGATATTTTTTATGGGGGTTTATTTTGCTTTCCAAACCGTTTCCGAAAATGAAAGCATCCTCACAAAAATATCTGTAAGCAAAATCAAAAAAGTAAAAAACAACCTGCATACAGATCGATCTCAGATATCCAATGAAAAAAAAATCATTTAATAATACTAAAATGCAACCGAGATATCTTTATAAATTTCTTCCATAGCATTAGTATTAGCAAATGGTCTTTTCATTTGAAAGAAGTCTATGGGCGTTTGATGCTGTTTTATATTCAAAATATCTCATTAAGTTATCTCATTATTCTCATTATAATCTCATTAAGTTAGTATTTTCAACTTCTTCTTTTCAGTGTTTTTTTTTTCCCTTAACTGCTGTGACAAAAATTGTCGCATAACTACTGTGAGCGGTATATCAGACCGCTTAATCTAAAGATAAATAAAATGTGAAATTAGCTCTCAGAATACTATTTTTGTATTAAACTTTATATACAGGACTATTATAAATCAAATTCAGCTATTCAAAAGTCTTTAGCAATAGTAATAGGACTCCAAACGAAACAAATTTTGACCAGTATCTATAGTTAAACTAAAAATTGTGAGTTAAACTCCGAAACTCTAAAAACTCGGCAGTCTTTTAGACCACTAACAGCAGTTAAGCGTTAAAGGATTTCCTTTTTTTCTTAGTTGTCAAAATATTTCCAAAATGATTGCTTAATTTAATATTTTATGTTTTAAAAACTGACGAAGTAGGAATAAAATTTTTACACTTCATATAAAATTAAGCGTAGTTTTTAGAGAGATTTGGAAAACTAAGAAAAAAATAGCCATACTTAAAGAAGAGAAAACTAAAAAAAAAGAAGTTCGAAATATTAATTTCTTGAGAAGATATTTTGAAAATAAAAATGCCTCAAACGTCCAAAGACTTAACATTACGAAAGGGATTTCGGAAAACGAGTGACCAGCAGCCTTAAGACTTTTATTACATTTCATCTTCAATTTTAAAAACAAAATCAGTTTAGAATGGATTAAAAATTACGAAACAAATAAAATTATAGACATATATTACAGGAAAGAATTTCAGATTACTTGATGTTTAGGAGTTTAGTCATCTTTTGCACACGACATATACGCAGACTAACAGTGCCTTAAAATGACTACAAACATTCTAAGTTTGCTTGAAAACCATGTATGATATAAGGAAAAACATGTAAGAATTTTTTGAACTTAAACAAACAAACAAACAAACAAATCCCCACAATATCTCTATGAAGATATCTGCTGTTCTTACACAAATGAATGCACATACTGTGCAATATCCACATATCTGTATTCTGTATAGCGATAGATTGTTTCATGCATTTTATTTTACAAGATGATTCAAATATTCTTATTTTTTAATTTTTGTTTGATCTTTAATTGTCTTCCTTATCAAATCGACTTTTGTTAAATAGGAGGTCAAACATATTCTTTATTATCCTGAAGTTCTAGTAAAATCCGACACGGATATCTTTTAATATTCGATCAAATTACTAAAATTAAAAGTATCCAAAAATTAATAGCCATATAATGCATATTAAAAACTTGTGATTTTAGTAAACTTGATTTAGAAGTTTCGGATAAAGTTTATCGATTGCAAAGATCTTCTACATAAGAAAAGCGAAAGACAAATGTATGTGTTTATCTTAACTCTAATTCGCTATCTTTCCGCAAAATTTGGGTGTTTCATTTCTTTATTCCAAAATGTGAAACATGCGTATACATGCAATTAAAGAAAACTCGATAAGTAATGGCTTTTAAGTCCAAGAGTACAAACGACAAACGCCTATTTCAGATATGCTCGAGTCGAAAACCCTTCAATTTTATAGCTCATAGTTTTAGCCAATTTCGATTAGTAAGTGAGCATCATTAAGCGCGGTATCGATAGCCCCAATTAACCCAGCCGCGGCTATCTCGGAGCAAACAAATGCAAGAGCCCTTTTAGGAGCAACAGCAGACAGCGGCTGTCAACAGCAATCTGTCAATTACGGCAACATTTAGGCCCTAATCGTCCACGCAATGTAAACAGAAGCCCCATAAACACGCGAAAGTGCGTCGTGGCTGAACAGAGAACAGACATTTGATCACGTACGCCAGAAACTTCAGAACGTCGAAAAATTTTAAGATTAAAATTTTAAGTGTCGAATACTTTCTATACTTTATGTCAATAGAAAGAAGAGTGCATAGTAACGTTTTATCACTTTTGAAATCACGAAAATTTACTATTCATGTTAAATTAACGTTTTTAATTATTTGCTTTTTTTTTAACTTGAAAATGATGTGTATGAGTTTAACACCCATTCTATCCCATCAAAGGCAGAGATGAAAAAAACCGCGAATCTATAAGTTAAAGATCTACAGAATGAGCTATGCTCATCTCATACTAATGTGAGGCCTGTATTACAAAATAAATACTTAAGTTGTACTATAATATTAGAACCTCTGTGTCTCGAGAATTAAGGAGCGTTGTTTAAAATCCGTTGAACCTGAAACTAAGGGGGCCCTGCCATACAACATACACTGTATGGCCAAAGATGACCGTCCACTTGTGATTTTAGACATTTTGTTAAATATCTAGAAAAATATTTGAGTGATTATCCTGAAAATCTAAGTGTATGGATATAATAGTACAAGTCATACATTCCCGTGAAGATTTATTCTCGAAACTTTATAGGGAACCGTCAACAAATTAAAAAATAATGAATATCTTTCGGATAACCCTGTCAAACTAATCTAGCAAAGCTCTCAAACTGCAGATAATGATTAAGTGGCTTATTGTAATAAACGGTGCTCATTTTATGTCGATAGCATGTATACTCGTAGAAAATTAAGATTTTTATAAAAACCTTAATTTCGCTACGAGTTTACATGCTATATTCATAAAATGAACACAGTTTATTACAATAAGCCAGCTAATCATAATCTGCAGTTAGAGCTCTTTTGCTTCATGAGTTTTGATAGGGTTATCTAAAAGATCTTCTTTCTTTTTTTATTTGTTGACGGTCCCCTGTTGGATTTCGGGAAAAACTCTTCGTGAAAATATATGACGTGTATTATTTTTGTTTACATAACTGGAGTTTCAGAATAATTCCTTATGTATATTTCTAGATATTTAAAAAAAAGTCTAAAATCGCAAGTGTTAAGATTTTTTTTTTTGTTTTGCTGAGACTGTACTATTATCTAAAAAACAGCTCTAATGATTTACAAAATTTTTTTTATTTGTTTTGAATTACATGTAGACCCTTGCACTAAATAACATATTCAAGAAAAATTCGATTAGTGTGCATTTTTCATGGTCACTACGGGTTTGGCTATAAACAACAACGCTAACAATTTTTACTAAATTTTATACCAACCACTGTTTCATGCTTTCAAAACTTTACCATAGCTTATTAGACAGTAACGTTGCATTGAATTATAGAAATTTAATATCGCACTTAATTTCAACTTTAATAGTTTCCATTGGATTCTGCAGTAGCATACGTGCTACAAATATGAAAAACTCGAAATGGTAGCTCACACTATTGGTTTCACACTGACAGGATCAGAGCAAAATGTTTACGTTTTCAGAATTTACCTTGCAGGATATTAGAGTTCAGGCCATTTTTACTTTAAAAATAGCATGACATAGCAAACATTGCATTATTGAATAGAATGATTGATACAGAAAAAAAAAAAAAAAAAAAAAAAAAAAAAAAAACTCATTCTAAACTCATCCATTAATCTATTCAAGAATATATTTTTCTTTTACAGGAAAACATTGTTATTCTTAAAAAAAGATGTATAAAAGAACTTTCTTAGTTTTAGATACAATTTCTTCCAGAAGCGATAGTGAATAGTGTAGTATCACAGTATGTTCTTCGATCTAATTTAATATACCTGTCTTTTTTTATTATTTGCGCTTAAGATAAAAGTAAAGAGACAATATAACTTGTATATTTTTAAATATTTTGAAATTTTTATCACCATATTTTGTAAACTCCCACTATGAAGAAAAAAAAAACTTATTGCTATCGTGAAATCAACAAATACTATCAACATCCAATTTTTATGCTTTTAGCTATGTTAAAATAATTTTTATTTAATGAGTGTCCATTTTTTTTATTTTTTGCGATGGTTAACCATGCCATTAGTAAGCAAAATTACATGATAAAACATATAATATTTTTAATTTTTATTTTATTAAAAAAGTGGGGTAAATTAAAATCATTATAAATGAAGAATTTCAATTTATTTTCATATGCATAAACAGAAATATATAAGCTTTAATTTTGATTCAGCATTTTAAAAAATATTAATTTAAATAAAAATTAAAAATATTGAAACCAAAAATTTAAAAATAATTGCTATAACTAATTTTTAAATCATTTTTTTAAAGTAAATATTTTTTTTTTCAAATTTGCTGAATCAAAATTGAAGTAAAACAATTGTAAAAGACACGTTACAAGTTTAAGCCATTCACCTAAAATGGTTCTTGAGTTATAACAATTTAAATAGGAGAAATGACGAAAAACCCCATCATGAAGAAAAACGCATATCAGAAAGAAGTTGTTTCCACAACAACCATTGCTTGAAAGCTAAATTTTGAAAACGAACCAAAACATAAAAATTAATTTTTCCTGTCCTAATCAAGATAATTATTTAATTTAAACGTCATTTTATGTAGAAAAAAATAATGCGGTATATATATGTATTTTGAAGAATTTTAAGTACCGGACCCCCTTAAAAAAGAAACATTAATATGTTGTTTAGTTGATAGAAATTTAATTTCAAAAGACTACACAGATATAAAAAAAATCTTTTTCCTTTCTAATTTTTTCTATCATTTTAAAAATGTTAGAAGACACACAGAGAGAGAGAGAGAGTAAGATGACGAGATTAATTTTCAAGATTATGTCGTGAAATCAGTAATTTAATTAAAATGCTGTAATTGATATGAGATACTTTTTATACCTTTTTCTTCATCAGAAAATATTTGAAATGACATCTGTTCTTGAAGTATGAAAAAATTATTTTTTTGAAAGAAAGTCATATTCGTCATCTTGACTTGCATAGGGTGTAAGTAGAAGAATAAATAACTACCTTTAGGAATAACAATAGCTATTAAGATGCGTACACTGTAAAAAAAAAAATAATAAAAAAATAAATAATAAATAAAAAAAAGATAGCTGTAGCTTTCCAGTAAAAGATGCTGGTAATATAGGAACCAGCAAATTTTGCTGTAAATTTACAGCAATTATGTTTATCACGAATCAACAGCAATTTTGTAAATTTAACAACATTTTGGAAGGTAATTTTATAATAATTTTGTTTAGATTTTACAACAAATTTGTATTATTTCAGTATTTTTTGCTATTAATTTTACAGCACTCTTAAAATTGCAACTGTATTTAACACAATTTTCTTTTTTTTTCATTTTATTTCAGGTATGTGTTTGCACTTTTATTCCCCCTCCCTGTTATTATTATTATTTTTTAGTTGGATTTTTTTTTTTATAACTAAGGTTGCTAAAAATTCTCTTTGTATCTACTGATGTCAAAGAATTTAATAGTACTGTTATATAATAAGTTCTGTTCTACATGTGTAAGATACAAATTCAGTATCATAATGCAAAATAAGAAAAAAAGAAAGGACACAGAAAGAAAAAAATAAATAGAAAATTTTAAAATATTTTAATTCATCATATAGAATATTCCATATGTCAGTTTAAAATATATTATATATATAAAATCCCTCCGTGTATAACGATTCCGGGGTCAACCCATCCACGAGAAAAAACACTTATTGTAGCCAATGACAAATTCCATTGTGAAAAGTTATCTCCGATTTTAAAGGCTATCAATTTTTTGTCGAATGCAAACGTTCCAGAGTCATAATGGAGCGTTCTCATTTGTCAGATTTACAGTTTGAGCTGTAAATGACGTCACTACATTTTACTGTGCTTTGAAATCTTTTTCCTATTTCAAACACAATATTCATACTGTTAAAAATTTGGCTCATTTGCTGCAGCATCACTCCACCGCTTTTATAGAAAACGATTACTTTGCTGTGTTATGGAGCATTCTCATTGGTCATAAAAGAGACATTCTATAAAAGCTGTGGAGTGACGCTGCAATAAATGGGTCAAAATTTTAGCAGTACACTGTAAAAAATTTCACCCTTTTGCTGCATCATCACTCCCCAGCTTTTATAGAATACACTGTAAGTAACACACACAAAGTAACCGTTTTCTATAAAAGCGTTGGAGTGAAGCTGCAGCAACTGTTAAAAATTTGACCCATTTGCTGCAGCATCACTCCACTACTTTTATATAAAGCGGTTATTTTTAATGTGATATGGAGCATTCTCATTGGTCATAAAAGAGATATTCTATAAAAGTTGTGGAGTGACGCTGCAACAAATAGGTCAAATTTTTGACAGTGTAATACCAGGGCTACACTAGATACCGGGCTTGCTCATTCCTTATCACGACGTCACAAAAGGTGGCTGGCCGCTATCTGTGATTGGTAAAAACAGGGCTCAAAGTGACGCACCCATCGTTTTGTACCAATCGCTCGACATCATTCAGCCACCTTTTGTGACGTCATGAAAGGAATGAGCAAGCCCGGTATCTAGTGTTGCCTTGGTAATACGGTAAAGTAATCATTTTCTATAAAAGCTGTGTAATGACGATGCAGCAAAACAGTCAAATTTTTAACAGTGTTTAATTAATTTTTTTTATTTAAGAAAAGCGAAGGTGCGTTTTAAATACAATATTGTTAGAATTTTTATATTCGGGTTGCTTTATTTATTTATTTATTATTATTATTATTTTTTTCTTTTACATACGTGAATGACTTTAATTCACATAACGAATCATGATTGTTTACTTTTTATTGTTGACATTTGTTTACAATCTTATGAAGTATTTTCTTTTAAGTATTAGCTAATGGTATAAAATAGTTAATTAACAAATGTTTTAAAATAGCATTATTAGTACATGTTTTGCATTATTAATGCATGTTAATTTGCATGTTTTTGTGAAATAATTACTGTAATTTTGTGAGTGAAATTCATTAGCGGCATATTCTATGCCATTGTTTTACCCATTCAATTAATAATTTGGCTACCCTCTCATATTCGTCTGGAAATGTCCAAAATGGGAAAAAAATTTATATATTTTGGATATTTTTATTATTTTCTCTCAGTACTTTAAAATATTTTTTGGCTGTAATTTCACAATGTATTCTTTTATAATTGATATTTTACCTTACTTTATTCTTTTAAAATTTATGCATTTACCATTTGTTCATTACAATCCCTCCTCATCCACCAGATAGTTTTGTTATAGTTTTAAATGCAGATTTCTATTGATTTTTTTTTTTTTTTTTTTTTTTTTTAGATTTTTCTATCATGTTCAATCTTTGTATTTTTCAAAATTGTTTAAACCTAAAGTGGCTATGATTGACCAAAATTGTTGTAATGTTTTATCATCATTTTAAAAATGGAAACACGTCATTTTGACGGGCTATCTTCTAGTTGTGTATAAATATACATTGAGCTCGTTCATAATATCTAATTTCAGCATCTATTTGCGAATTATATATTCTTTTTTTAACACTAGAACAGCCGGATTTTGGACATACCTAAAACTGCCGTTTGGTGTCAATTTGACCCCCGTGAGAAATTCAAGCCATATTAAAATAAATATATTTTTTAAATTATAAATGAGGTTTAAATTGAAAAATATAAAAGTTTTTAAAGGTTTTATAACTTTTTCTTTTTATTTATTTACTTTTTAGAGATCGTTTTTCCCAATTATTACATTCTTTTGAAATGACAGTATATAAATGATAATGTACAATTCAAACTATTTTACTACACAATAGTACACAAATACAATAGATTTTATAATATATATGAATATATATATTTATATATATAATATTACACAATAAAATTGATAAGAAAATAAACAAAAAATACAAATACAAATAATAGAAATTAACGCACAACATGTTTCAAAGAGTAAAAATAAAAAACATGATTCCTGAATAAGCATATAAATGTGTTCTAAAGTTAGTTAGACATTAGCACAAGTAATACAATATGCGTGCTTGATGTTGACATCAACACACTTACCACAAATTGGTTTCTGACTTCCCTCATAGCTTGCAGAAGTTTTATTTCGTCCCTTGCAATGTTGAAAAGCACATTTCTTTCGCTTCAGGGTCTGTGGTCGATCAATTGAGGGGCATCTGTTGCGCAACGCGCTACTTCTCAATTCTTCCACAAGGGCAAGAATAAATTCCCGACGTGAAATTGAGGTTTTTGAGCATTCCTTGAAAATTATCCAAGCATTTAGTGCAGCAATATCAAGGACGTTATAAAAGACGTGAAGAGGCCATCTGCGAGTTCCACATCTTGTAGAATATTTTCGTAGCATCTGATCTGCTACATCTACACCACATTTAGTTTTATTGTAGTAAACAACAGTGTTCGGCTTCTTCTTTGCACTACTTTCTGCAAACACATTCGTGTGCATAGTGCTCAGAATCACGACATTCTTTCGGTTCTTGCATATGTATATCATGAGTATTTTATTTCCATTTTTCAGTGCAGAAAATGAGTATCGTGAGGAAGATATGTCGCGGGCAATAGAAGGTAATTCTTTCTTGTTTAGACGCATCGTCCCAACGATTGTGGTTTTCTTTGCCGAAAGTTCATCGGCAAGCTTTGCAGACGTGAAAAAATTGTCAGTAGTGACATTGAGACCGGAGTTTAGATATGGTTGTAGTAATTTCAACACTACACTTTCTCCAAGTTGTAAATCAGTTGGCCGCTCTTCATCCTTACCTAAATAAGGATAGCCATTTAACACATAAGTAGGGAAAGAGTGGGAGTTCAACCTCAGCGTGGTGGGTGGTGGTAGGTGGATGGTGGAAGTGGAACCACCACCACCTCCTATAAGAGGGAGAGAGGATCACCACCACCTGATTGAGAAGCTTATCTGATGGAGAGTGTATCATACTGTAGTAGGATGAGGGGAGGGCTTAAAATTGAGGGGGCTTAAATTTTTAGGGTTTGAAACGTAGGAGATTATACTGTAGTAGAGGGGTGGATGTTTGGAGTCTGTTATAGTATGATGAGATTTTTAGAGAGAGGGGAGGGCTTATTTTTTAGGAGGGGCTTAAAATTGAGGGGGGCTTAAATTTTTTTGAGGGGGGCTTAAATTTTTAGGGTTTGAAACGTAGGAGATTATACTATAGTAGAGGGGTAGATGTTTGGAGTCTGTTACAGTATGATGGGATTTTTAGAGAGAGAGAGAGGGGAGGGCTTATTTTTTAGGAGGAGCTTAAAATTGAGAGGGGGCTTAAATTTTTTTAGAGAGTTTAAATTTAAGTAGAGATTGAAATCAACTTAGAGTAGGAAAGATATTTGAAAATGGGTGAAGGATGTTTTGACACTGTTACAGTATGATGTGATTTTAGGAAAGGGGGGAGGGCTTAATTTTTAGGGGGGCTTATTTTTAGGAGGGGCTTAAATGTTTTTTTTTCTTTAAGATTGGAATCAACTTAGAGTAGGAAGGAAATTTGAACATATTGTAAAATATGTTATAGTATTATGAGATTTTAGGAAGGGGGAGGGCTTAATTTTTAGAGGGGCTTAATTTTTAAGAGGCTTAATTTTTTTTTATTTAAGATCTGAAGCTTATAATATCATACTATAGCAAAGGGGTAACCTCCTCATTTTCCAAACTTCACCCCCCCCCGGAAGATTTTTATTTTGATACTGTCCTCTGTTGGTTGTGAATCGAATTTTCGTTGGAAATTAATAATTTTAAAAAAATTGAGTCTGATCAATTAAGCATTGCTCATCACGCCTGTGAGATAATTGAGCATTGCGATAAGGAGGAAGGTGAATCTGATCAATTAAACATTAATCATAATTGTCCATTGCTCATCCCGCCAGTGGCCGCAGAACCGGTCTTCTTTTTCTTTCGTTGGAAATTAATAATTTTTTAAAAATTGAGTTTTCCAAAAGGCTTTAGTGGGATTCGAACCTGTAAAAGAATTTCTTGACTTGATAATTTGTTGTGGATTAATATAATCAAGCCAAGAAGTTCTGGTTTTAAGTCGAAAAATTGTTTAAAGGTCGGTAAAATCATACTTAAGCAGTGGGAATTCACCTCCACCCCTTCCTTCATACTTTGTTTTAATATCCGTTGCTCTTGCGGTCGTGGAACAGGATTGAATAAGTTTTTATTAGAGTAGAAAACTGAATAATAATTTGAACTTTTTTTGAATATTATTATTATTAGATAAAATTATTTCAAGATTAAATAGGAAGTTAACCTTCTGTAATGACTCTGAATGTCTCATATTACAATCGAATCATCCCTAACTTAAAATAGTATGTTATCAACACGTATTCACTGTCTTGCACAAACATCCGATAACGAAACAATTTTAACAGGAACTAGCTGATACATGAAAAATATCAACTTATTTTATCTAACTTTCACTTATTTACAAATGATGCGAATTGAAACGAGGGGTTTTCTGAAATAATAAAAAAAACATATATTTTTGCAAAGGCTATGGGTCCCCCAACATATATTAAAAGATTAATATGTGTTGTAAAATATGAATTTTAGATTTTAACTTTACTTTACCTAAACCTTGATTATTCATACACATTGATTTTTCGATATATAGTTCTAATAAACGGTTAATTGCCATGCATTTATTTTAGTAAGTTTGTTGTATTCACATAAAAAGTGTTTTTACAAGTTATCATCTGTTAGTCGATAACGACAAATTTAAGCAATGTATTACTTTAGTATAGTTTTATCACTGTGCTGAAAATAAGTTATTCTTTTTCCGTTAATTTTCACATGATAAACACCAGATAACATCGAGCCTTTCTTATCAAATACCATTATATTATCAGATCACTTTGTAAACCAATCCTATTATTTTTTTAAAAAACAGTAGCGCCTCCTAGAATTTAACAGATTTTTGTGAATCAGTAGAAATTTATCACACTGTTTATTGTTTTTTTTTTTTTTTTTTGTCATATGAAGATATTAAGCGCTGTTCTTTAAGTGAGTGCTGTACAAGAAATTTCTTACTTCATGAATATGGAATCGGATTTACCCAGTCAAGAGGTGCAAGTTTCGAATAGTGAAAGATCACCCTCTTCATTAACCCAATCATCCTTTTCTTGTAATCAATGTCAAAAATGCTTCTCTACAAAGATTGCGTTAACCAGACATCAAAGATCCCACTTGGATAAAAAGCTCTTTAAATGTGAAACTTTCATTCAAAGTACTGATTTAAAACGACATAGTGTTACTCATTCCAAGACACCCACTTTATATAAATGTGATCAATGTGCAATGGAATTTTATAGAAAGTATTCGTTAAGAATTCACAAGAGATTTCATAAGACATATAAATGCAATGAATGTTCAATAGAACTCTCTAAAAAATATTTGTTAAAAATTCACAAGAGGTCTCATAAGAAGTTTCATGTTTGTGAAAAATGTTCTAACTCGTTTCTATCAAAGTCTGCTTTAACTAAACATAAAAAAAGTCATCGTCAAAAGGAATATAAATGTAAACACTGTGCTGTTATATTTTACTCTGATATCGATTTTTTATTTCACAAAAAAGTTCACTACAGGAATTTCGAATGCAAACACTGTAACAAAACATTTCATGTTCACACCAAGTTTATTCAACATTTGATTAAAATGCATAAGTGAAAAAATGCAAACTTTGTCAAATCATGTGAACTGGTTGATTTTCTGTACAGTTTATAATTTTTTTTTGTATTTTTATCTTTATCGAGAATGATGAATAAATAATGTGTAAATGAAAAAAAGCTTTTGTCTTGTATTTTTTTATAACAATTTATGAATTTTAATAATTATTTTACGAGATTTACTTAAATTTTAACATTTAGAAAAAAGGTTCTTATCAATTAAAATTAGAGTTCACTTTAATTTATTAATTTTTCATTTTAAAATACTGAATTTGTATTTATATTGAATTAATTTTAAAATACTTTTAATATATTAGAATTATTTACCAAGTTTAATCTGTATTAACAATTGTTATTTACATAATCATGATGGATATTACCTAGTGTTGTCACAAAAATTTTCAAAAAGAACGAAACTGTTAACAATAAGTATTATTCATTACTTAGATTAAAACTTTTAGCTAGTGTTGCCACAAAAATTTTCAAAGATAGAGAAACTGATAACATTATTTATCAAAAGCTTACTTAAATTAAAACCTTGTGTTGCCACAAAATTCTTCAAAAATAGTAAAACCACTAACATAATTTATAAACTACCACTTATGTACAAAGACTGTTTTTTTTAGATTATTAAAAAATGGTTGACTAAAACTTATAGCATTACTAATTTTTTAATGTTTAACTGTAACCGACGCTGATTTTTTAACATATATTAGGATATGTGTTGTTTTTAAGCATTCAGTTTGCAACTGATTTCCGTTTGAACTTCATCAGCGGCTATCCTTATTTTTTGAAAATGGATTCTGTAGTAAATTTGATAAAGAGACCTCTCGACGAAGTAGTTCCTTCTTCAAAGTATCAATGTTTAGAAGAATGTAATGAACCTATTTATGTGAATGAATTAAACTTGCCGAGATTAGAAGTTCCCAATACATTGAACACTAACAATGAGACAATATCATGTGATTATCCACTGAATATGAAATCTGAGATTAATACGAATATTTTTAACTTAATTTCCCAAGACGAATATTTTCAAGAACCCGCTACTAGATGTGAAGAGACTGTGTTCCAAGCAATCAACCTTTCCCAAGCAAGTGATGAAAGCCAATCCACCACTCCACGAACTAAAAGGGGCAAATCCTGTAATCGTGTTATATTTCGAGAAGAACTCAGTGATTGTATCTTCTTAATTTTAAAACTGTATAACAGACAATTTTATATACATATTCAAGAGTTTAAACGCAGTGGGCTTACTAATGAAGAAATTGTAACGAAAAATGCAATTTTTATGGATGTTAACAGTTGGTACGAATTTTGCAATAAAATTTTTCCATTTAATTTGAAGTATAAAAGTTCCTCGTTTGTTGCTAATAACATGATATTAGTGTTAAATTTTAATAATTCTATCATGCGAATTAAACATTTAAAGAATTATTCTCACATTGACTTGAACGAGTATCAGTTAGAAAAGTTAAAAATAAAAGCCTTTGATCTGAATAAAGAATTTCTTCAGCATATATATGTAAAGCATTTACCAAACTTAATAAGACAGAAATGTACCATTAGTCACACATCTTTAGAAAATGAACGCATGTGCCAACATAAACTTATAACGTGTATTGAAAATAGTATGTCGAGTATATTGAAGCGCATTTTTGAATGCAATGGATGTATTTTTAAGCACGAATCTGTAATCTTTCATCCCTGTTTGATATTAAATAATCGACAAAAATTTGAACAAATAGGAGAAATGTTATTAACTCTAATAGATTTCGACTTTGTTATTTCCTCGTTTTTAAACGAAGTAGATTGTATTAGTGAAAACTTCTTATCTAATATTAATGTAGAAACCATTCAAAACGAATTGTTTAAAATAATGAAATAAAATGTTTTACTATTCTCTTTAATATGTGTGTTTAATTATTTTCAAAATGTATGTTTATTTCATTTAGCTTTTTCAAAACATTTATAAATTGTTTCAATTTGTATATGTATAAAAAAAGAAACACTTCATTATTAATAAAAAATATATTAACTATCTTAAATAATAATAATAATAATCTTAATTATTTTAATTCATTCTTTTCAAAAATTAGAAAGTTAAAAAGTTAATAAAAATTAATAAGTTAAAAAAAACTTTATACAAAAATTAATATTAATAGAAATTTTTTTCAAATGTTTAAAATATATTTGGAAAATTTTAAAATGTATTACAACTTATCAAAATTGAGTTTACTGATTTATATGAGTATGTATATTATTTTCACTCTATTATATTACTGTAACATTACAGCAGATTCATAGTTAATGACATATAAACATTAGGATGTATATAAAAGCAATAGATTAATATACTCTCTTGTTTTATTAAAAATAAAATAACTTCATAAAAATGTTAAAAAAATAAAAAGTTTATGAAAAGTTTAAAAAATAATTCATTAGATAAAAAAAGAAAAAAAAATCACAAATTAAAAAATATATTTCATAAGTTTACAAAAAAAAAAAAAAAGTAACATAAAAAGTTTTATCGAAAAAAAAAAGTAACATAAAAAGTTTTAACAAAAAAAAAGTAACATAAAAAATTTTAACAAAAAAAAAAAAAAAAAAAAAAAAAAAAAAAAAAAAGAAAAAAAAGTAACATAAAAAGTTTTAACAAAAAAAAGTATTATAAAAAGTGTTATAAAAAGTTTTAACAGAAAAAAAAAACTTTACACAAAAAATAATATCAATAGAATTTTTTTTCAAATGTTTAAAATATATATATTTTGCAAAAGTTAAAATGAGTTTTCTGATTTACGTATATTATTTTCACTCTATTATCTTACTCTAACATTGCAATTCATTCAGAGTTAAACATATAAACATTAGGATGTGTATAAAAGCAATGCATTAATATACTATCTTGTTATTAAAAGATAAAATAATTTCATAAAAATATTTTCAAAATTAAAAAAATGTTTCATAAGTTTACAAAAAATAAAAACTTTACGAAAAAGTTTAAAAAATAATTCATAAGATTAAAAAAAATATTTCATAAATTAATAAAATATATTTCATAAGTTAAAAAAAAAAATCATAAGTTAAAAGTTATTTCAACAGTTCTTTAATAATTTAAAAAAAAAACTTTATAGAAAAAATAATATCAATAGAAATTAAATGTTTAAAATTTATTTCACAAAAGTTAAAATGTATTACATCTTATCAAAAATGAGTTTACTGATTTATGTATGCATGTACATTATTTTCACTGTATTATCTTACTGCAACATACATTTATAGTTAACATACATTTATAGTTTAACACATATAAACATTAGGATGTGTATAAAAGCAACGCATTAATATACTATCTTGTTTTATTAAAAGATAAAATAACTTCATAAAAATCTTTTCAAAATAAAAAAAAGTTTCATAAGTTTACAAAAAATAAAACTTTGTGAAAAAGTTTAAAAAAATATTTCATAACATTAAAAAAAATATTTCATAAATTAAAAAAATGTATCTATGTATATTTCACAAGTTTAAAAAAAAATTAAATGTTTAAAAAATGATTTACAAGTTTAAAAAAAAAATTACAACTTATCAAAAAATGAGTTTACCGATTTACTGATTTATGTGTGTATGTTATTTACATCATATTATCTTACTACCAACATTGTGACTAGTGCTTTGTTTTCTAGATTGGTTCTTATAAACATTCATTTATTAAATAATTTAATCATTCTAATAATTATTAATTAATTAGTTAATTAGTTTAATTAATTCTTTGTTAAAATGTTTAACAAAACATGATATCACAGATATTAGTTACAATCAGCATTTGTTTTAAACTAGGGAATTTTCATATCCTGTATTTTAAGATACCTAGCACTAGTCACGTGGTAGACATCACGTGATCAGTTGATGATACATGTTCTTTGACGTCACAGATCTTTTGATATAGTTATCTGATAATATTTTCTGATAAGGACTTTGAATTTTTCATTTCTTCCCAAACATTTGACTGCGTTGGACGTGCATTTGCGATGGTGAGTATAGAATGTTAAATGTGTCTTTATTATTAAACTATTTTATTTTAATTATGCATGAAAATTAAATATTTTTCCAAATTTTAGTACACCTTGAAAACAATAATTTGAAATACTAAAAATGTGAAAATTATAATTAAAAGTTTTGCATGCACATTTCATAACACACAGATAGATTGGCAACTGTATTAATTTTATTTAAAAATGTTTTTAAATGAAAGAAGTGAAAATAATTATCTATAAAAGACTAACTGCATATTTTTAAACATTAATATTAAAGGTTTTTTTAAGATATATTTTATAAAGCCATGCTGGGACATAACCAAACAGGTTGATTAACATATAAACTTATGAATATTACTAAGTTGGAACAGCGAAAACCTGTTTTGCCAAGTTAATTTTTCCAAGTTAGTTCAATAATGTTACTTACAAATGACAATTTTTATTAAAATAATTATTTAAAACCTTGTTGAGTTCTAAAGATATTTGGTAAAATGTTAGTACAAGTCTAAAAGAAGTGTGAAGACCTTGTCTGTTAACTTTAAATTTGTGTATTAAATGAATTTTTCCAAGTTTTACCATGCACATGCGAAGGTTTCATTTAAGTAAGAAAAAAAATATATAATATAAGTCATTGTTTTTTCGATTAAAAAGGACGAGTCTTGTATCTTAAAATTTTGTTCATGTGTCGATAAAAGCTTTTTGGTTAGTAGGGTAAATAAATAGCTGATTGCTAGGGAAAATAAATAGTTGGTTACGTAAAATGTTGGTTGGTTGGTTGATTAAAATTTACCAATGAAATCCTAACTCACATAATAGTTGATTGTGAAAACAGTTGCATGGTTGGATGGTTGATTAAAACTTATCAATGAGATGCAATTAAAGAGGAGAATCTAATAACTTAACAGCTTTTTTATTATTATTTGAAAACATTTTTATAAAGTTAGTATGACTTTTAATAAAAACAGGAAAGTATCAACTGCTTTTATACATTTGCTGATGTTTATAAGTGTTTAACTAAGAACGTTCTGTAATGTTGGTAGTAAGATAATATGATGTAAATAACATACACACATAAATCAGTAAATCGGTAAACTCATTTTTTGATAAGTTGTAATTTTTTTTTTAAACTTGTAAATCATTTTTTAAACATTTAATTTTTTTTTAAACTTGTGAAATATACATAGATACATTTTTTTAATTTATGAAATATTTTTTTTAATGTTATGAAATATTTTTTAAACTTTTTCACAAAGTTTTATTTTTTGTAAACTTATGAAACTTTTTTTTATTTTGAAAAGATTTTTATGAAGTTATTTTATCTTTTAATAAAACAAGATAGTATATTAATGCGTTGCTTTTATACACATCCTAATGTTTATATGTGTTAAACTATAAATGTATGTTAACTATAAATGTATGTTGCAGTAAGATAATACAGTGAAAATAATGTACATGCATACATAAATCAGTAAACTCATTTTTGATAAGATGTAATACATTTTAACTTTTGTGAAATAAATTTTAAACATTTAATTTCTATTGATATTATTTTTTCTATAAAGTTTTTTTTTTTTTAAATTATTAAAGAACTGTTGAAATAACTTTTAACTTATGATTTTTTTTTTTAACTTATGAAATACATTTTATTAATTTATGAAATATTTTTTTTAATCTTATGAATTATTTTTTAAACTTTTTCGTAAAGTTTTTATTTTTTGTAAACTTATGAAACATTTTTTTTAATTTTGAAAATATTTTTATGAAATTATTTTATCTTTTAATAACAAGATAGTATATTAATGCATTGCTTTTATACACATCCTAATGTTTATATGTTTAACTCTGAATGAATTGCAATGTTAGAGTAAGATAATAGAGTGAAAATAATATACATAAATCAGAAAACTCATTTTAACTTTTGCAAAATATATATATTTTAAACATTTGAAAAAAAATTCTATTGATATTATTTTTTGTGTAAAGTTTTTTTTTTCTGTTAAAACTTTTTATAACACTTTTTATAATACTTTTTTTTGTTAAAACTTTTTATGTTACTTTTTTTTTTTTTTTTTTTTTTTTGTTAAAATTTTTTATGTTACTTTTTTTTTGTTAAAACTTTTTATGTTACTTTTTTTTTTCGATAAAACTTTTTATGTTACTTTTTTTTTTTGTAAACTTATGAAATATATTTTTTAATTTGTGATTTTTTTTCTTTTTTTATCTAATGAATTATTTTTTAAACTTTTCATAAACTTTTTATTTTTTTAACATTTTTATGAAGTTATTTTATTTTTAATAAAACAAGAGAGTATATTAATCTATTGCTTTTATATACATCCTAATGTTTATATGTCATTAACTATGAATCTGCTGTAATGTTACAGTAATATAATAGAGTGAAAATAATATACATACTCATATAAATCAGTAAACTCAATTTTGATAAGTTGTAATACATTTTAAAATTTTCAAAATATATTTTAAACATTTGAAAAAAATTTCTATTAATATTAATTTTTGTATAAAGTTTTTTTTAACTTATTAATTTTTATTAACTTTTTAACTTTCTAATTTTTGAAAAGAATGAATTAAAATAATTAAGATTATTATTATTATTATTTAAGATAGTTAATATATTTTTTATTAATAATGAAGTGTTTCTTTTTTTATACATATACAAATTGAAACAATTTATAAATGTTTTGAAAAAGCTAAATGAAATAAACATACATTTTGAAAATAATTAAACACACATATTAAAGAGAATAGTAAAACATTTTATTTCATTATTTTAAACAATTCGTTTTGAATGGTTTCTACATTAATATTAGATAAGAAGTTTTCACTAATACAATCTACTTCGTTTAAAAACGAGGAAATAACAAAGTCGAAATCTATTAGAGTTAATAACATTTCTCCTATTTGTTCAAATTTTTGTCGATTATTTAATATCAAACAGGGATGAAAGATTACAGATTCGTGCTTAAAAATACATCCATTGCATTCAAAAATGCGCTTCAATATACTCGACATACTATTTTCAATACACGTTATAAGTTTTTTGTTGGCACATGCGTTCATTTTCTAAAGATGTGTGACTAATGGTACATTTCTGTCTTATTAAGTTTGGTAAATGCTTTACATATATATGCTGAAGAAGTTCTTTATTCAGATCAAAGGCTTTTATTTTTAACTTTTCTAACTGATACTCGTTCAAGTCAATGTGAGAATAATTCTTTAAATGTTTAATTCGCATGATAGAATTATTAAAATTTAACACTAATATCATGTTATTAGCAACAAACGAGGAACTTTTATACTTCAAATTAAATGGAAAAATTTTATTGCAAAATTCGTACCAACTGTTAACATCCATAAAAATTGCATTTTTCGTTACAATTTCTTCATTAGTAAGCCCACTGCGTTTAAACTCTTGAATATGTATATAAAATTGTCTGTTATACAGTTTTAAAATTAAGAAGATACAATCACTGAGTTCTTCTCGAAATATAACACGATTACAGGATTTGCCCCTTTTAGTTCGTGGAGTGGTGGATTGGCTTTCATCACTTGCTTGGGAAAGTTTGATTGCTTGGAACACAGTCTCTTCACATCTAGTAGCGGGTTCTTGAAAATATTCGTCTTGGGAAATTAAGTTAAAAAAATTCGTATTAATCTCAGATTTCACATTCGGTGGACAATCAGTAGTGGATAAATCACATGATATCGTCTCATTGTTAGTGTTCAACGTATTGGGAACTTCAAATCTCGGTAAGTTTAATTCATTCACATAAATAGGTTCATTACATTCTTCTAAACATTGATACTTTGAAGAAGGAACTACTTCGTCGAGAGGTCTTTTTATCAAATTTACTACAGAATCCATTTTCAAAAAATAAGGATAGCCGCTGATGAAGTTCAAACGGAAATCAGTTGCAAACTGAATGCTTAAAAACAACACATATCCTAATATATGTTAAAAATTCAGCGTCGGTTACAGTTAAACATTAAAAAATTAGTAATGCTATAAGTTTTAGTCAACCATTTTTTAATAATCTAAAAAAACAGTCTTTGTACATAAGTGGTAGTTTATAAATTATGTTAGTGGTTTTACTATTTTTGAAGAATTTTGTGGCAACACAAGGTTTTAATTTAAGTAAGCTTTTGATAAATAATGTTATCAGTTTCTCTATCTTTGAAAATTTTTGTGGCAACACTAGGTAATATCCATCATGATTATGTAAATAACAATTGTTAATACAAATTAAACTTGGTAAATAATTCTAATATATTAAAAGTATTTTAAAATTAATTCAATATAAATACAAATTCAGTATTTTAAAATGAAAAATTAATAAATTAAAGTGAACTCTAATTTTAATTGATAAGAACCTTTTTTCTAAATGTTAAAATTTAAGTAAATCTCGTGAAATAATTATTAAAATTCATAAATTGTTATAACAAAAATACAAGACAAAAGCTTTTTTTCATTTACACATTATTTATTCATCATTCTCGATAATGAAAAAAATACAAAAAAAAATTATAAACTGTACAGAAAATCAACCAGTTCACATGATTTGACAAAGTTTGCATTTTTTCACTTATGCATTTTAATCAAATGTTGAATAAACTTGGTGTCAACATTAAATGTTTTGTTACAGTGTTTGCATTCGAAATTCCTGTAGTGAACTTTTTTGTGAAATAAAAAATCGATATCAGAGTAAAATATAACAGCACAGTGTTTACATTTATATTCCTTTTGACGATGACTTTTTTATGTTTAGTTAAAGCAGACTTTGATAGAAACGAGTTAGAACATTTTTCACAAACATGAAACTTCTTATGAGATCTCTTGTGAATTTTTAACAAATATTTTTTAGAGAGTTCTATTGAACATTCATTGCATTTATATGTCTTATGAAATCTCTTGTGAATTCTTAACGAATACTTTCTATAAAATTCCATTGCACATTGATCACATTTATATAAAGTGGGTGTCTTGGAATGAGTAACACTATGTCGTTTTAAATCAGTACTTTGAATGAAAGTTTCACATTTAAAGGGCTTTTTATCCAAGTGGGATCTTTGATGTCTGGTTAACGCAATCTTTGTAGAGAAGCATTTTTGACATTGATTACAAGATAAGGATGATTGGGTTAATGAAGAGGGTGATCTTTCACTATTCGAAACTTGCACCTCTTGACTGGGTAAATCCGATTCCATATTCATGAAGTAAGAAATTTCTTGTACAGCACTCACTTAAAGAACAGCGCTTAATATCTTCATATGACAAAAAAAAAAAAAACAATAAACAGTGTGATAAATTTCTACTGATTCACAAAAATCTGTTAAATTCTAGGAGGCGCTACTGTTTTTTAAAAAAATAATAGGATTGGTTTACAAAGTGATCTGATAATATAATGGTATTTGATAAGAAAGGCTCGATGTTATCTGGTGTTTATCATGTGAAAATTAACGGAAAAAGAATCACTTATTTTCAGCACAGTGATAAAACTATACTAAAGTAATACATTGCTTAAATTTGTCGTTATCGACTAACAGATGATAACTTTTAAAAACACTTTTTATGTGAATACAACAAACTTACTAAAATAAATGCATGGCAATTAACCGTTTATTAGAACTATATATCGAAAAATCAATGTGTATGAATAATCAAGGTTTAGGTAAAGTAAAGTTAAAATCTAAAATTCATATTTTACAACACATATTAATTTTTTAATATATGTTGGGGGACCCATAGCCTTTGCAAAAATATATGTTTTTTTTATTATTTCAGAAAACCCCTCGTTTCAATTCGCATCATTTTTAAATAAGTGAAAGTTAGATAAAATAAGTTGATATTTTTCATGTATCAGCTAGTTCCTGTTAAAATTGTTTCGTTATCGGATGTTTGTGCAAGACAGTGAATACGTGTTGATAACATACTATTTTAAGTTAGGGATGATTCGATTGTAATATGAGACATTCAGAGTCATTACAGAAGGTTAACTTCCTATTTAATCTTGAAATAATTTTATCTAATAATAATAATATTCAAAAAAATTTCAAATTATTATTCAGTTTTCTACTCTAATAAAAACTTATTCAATCCTGTTCCACGACCGCAAGAGCAACGGATATTAAAACAAAGTATGAAGGAAGGGGTGGAGGTGAATTCCCACTGCTAAAGTATGATTTTACCGACCTTTAAACAATTTTTCGACTTAAAACCAGAACTTCTTGGCTTGATTAGATTAATCCACAACATATTATCAAGTCAAGAAATTCTTTTACAGGTTCGAATCCCACTAAAGCCTTTTGGAAAACTCAATTTTTAAAAAATTATTAATTTCCAACGAAAGAAGAAGAAGACCGGTTCTGCGGCCACTGGCGGGATGAGCAATGGACAATTATGATTAATGTTTAATTGATCAGACTCACCTTCCTCCTTATCGCAATGCTCAATTATCTCACAGGCGTGATGAGCAATGCTTAATTGATCAGACTCAATTTTTTTAAAATTATTAATTTCCAACGAAAATTCGATTCACAACCAACAGAGGACAGTATCAAAATAAAAATCTTCCGGGGGGGTGAAGTTTGGAAAATGAGGAGGTTACCCCTTTGCTATAGTATGATATTATAAGCTTCAGATCTTAAATAAAAAAAATTAAGCCTCTTAAAAATTAAGCCCCTCTAAAAATTAAGCCCTCCCCCTTCCTAAAATCTCATAATACTATAACATATTTTACAATATGTTCAAATTTCCTTCCTACTCTAAGTTGATTCCAATCTTAAAGAAAAAAAAAACATTTAAGCCCCTCCTAAAAATAAGCCCCCCTAAAAATTAAGCCCTCCCCCCTTTCCTAAAATCACATCATACTGTAACAGTGTCAAAACATCCTTCACCCATTTTCAAAAATATCTTTCCTACTCTAAGTTGATTTCAATCTCTACTTAAATTTAAACTCTCTAAAAAAATTTAAGCCCCCCCTCAATTTTAAGCTCCTCCTAAAAAATAAGCCCTCCCCTCTCTCTCTCTCTCTAAAAATCCCATCATACTGTAACAGACTCCAAACATCTACCCCTCTACTATAGTATAATCTCCTACGTTTCAAACCCTAAAAATTTAAGCCCCCTGAAAAAAATTTAAGCCCCCCTCAATTTTAAGCCCCTCCTGAAAAATAAGCCCTCCCCTCTCTCTAAAAATCTCATCATACTATAACAGACTCCAAACATCCACCCCTCTACTACAGTATAATCTCCTACGTTTCAAACCCTAAAAATTTAAGCCCCCTCAATTTTAAGCCCTCCCCTCATCCTACTACAGTATGATACACTCTCCATCAGATAAGCTTCTCAATCAGGTGGTGGTGATCCTCTCTCCCTCTTATAGGAGGTGGTGGTGGTTCCACTTCCACCATCCACCCACCACCACCCACCACGCTGAGGTTGAACTCCCACTCTTTCCCTACTCACATATTTCGAATTTACATCAGTTGCTAGCCAGAACTTGATACCGAATTTGTCTGGTTTATTTGCCATGTATTGGATGAATCTGCACCTTGACTTACAAGGCAACAACTGTTCATCAACGGTTATTTCTTCACTAGGATTATAACATAAATAACAATTTTCAATCAGCTTCTTCCAAGTTTCTGATGCGAGAGCAAATTTGTCCGTGGCCAGGCGTTCCGATCTGCTACTTCGCAGATCGAATCTGAGATATCGCATGATTTCACGGAAACGATTGCGTGGCATTGTCTCTTTGAACACAGGTGGTCCCCAACTTTTATTCCATAAGTCATCTGCACAAAGCTTTGAATGACCTAGTGCCCCACGGGCGTATTAGAGGTCGAAAAAAGCATCCAGTTCTACCAGAGTAACATACCAGTTGCTGTCATCTCCTAGCTGACGTTGTGCTTCAGCAACTGTACATGTTTAAATGTGTTTCACCATTGTTTCAGTCACCATCAAACGCCAGGCTGAAGCTGGATTAGCCCCAATGTTGCGACGAGCATAAGGTTTTGGTCCACTAGCATTTTTTATAATATTTCGAGCTGGTGTGCGACCTGTAGTAGAAGTAGGGGTGCTAAGGTTCATCGGAGTCCAAAGAATACCGCTGGATGACGTGTACTTTTCGTTACTGCTGACAACAGAAAGATTAAATATCTTATTACCCCTTTTTAGCACACGTCCACGTCCACGTGAGGTTCCTGATCCTCGAGAAACAGGGGAAATCACATTGGTAATATATTCTACAGCATCACTGTCACTGCTTTCAGAAGACGACGCATTCTGTAAATTCACATTATCTATGCGAAAATCTTACTGTCATTACCATTACTGTCATCACCACTCATATCTGAATCTAACTGCTCCAGAAGCGCAAGGCATTCCTGTGTACTCAATCCTCTCCGCATTTTTTTATAAAGGAAAAAGACTACACTTTTGTCGCAATCGAAATCTTTGAGAAAAACATTGCTGTGGAAAATGGTTTCAAATTTCGTTTTCGACCGTAGCTCTAGAAGAACGATTTTACCTCCAAAAATTCTGTAGTACGCCAGCGTTGCTAGGATGGGTGCGCATTTCAGAGAAGAGTCAGTATGCTTAGAAGAACGCCCCCCCCCCCCCCCTAATTGAAGGCGCGCGCGCAATAGAGAGAAGATTACACCCAACCCCCCCCCCCCCTCTCCGCGTCGCTATGCGTCATCGAAACAAAGTAAAACTGGATTTTACTTTTCTCTTTTTTGTCATCGCGAAAAGAAATGTGTGTTTCCCCATGCGCAGTAATCAAAACCGAGATATAGCGAATTCAAAAACAGACTTTGTCATGAAAATTTATCATTTTTCTTATGGGGGGTCAAAATGACACCTGTTGGCTGTTTTAGGTATATCTTTGATTATTTTTTTTAATAATTAATATAGAAAGATGAAACTTTGTCACAGTACGCTTAATATAATTTTAGAAAAAGTAAAAAAAATATGAGCTGCGGTGTTCGCTTACATGTTGAAATAAAGCATTGGAAATTGAAAAAAAAATGCAAAATGACCCCAACGGCGCTTCTAGTGTTAAATAATGTACAAAAACAAAATGCTATCTGCTGCGATAATAGTAAGAAAACTCCTGAAATTTTTATGGATTAATAAATAGTGTATATACAGATTATATATAATAAATAAATTGAAAAATACATATAAAAAAATAAAATTAAATGCGTGTAAAAAAATAGCATCTATACAATCTGAATATTTCCGATGGGAAATCGCATAGTAGGATTAATTTTGAAAATTTAATGAACAATCATATTACATTTAATAAATAAAATACTTAAATTAGTACAAAAAGTTAACTTTAAGATTTTGGAGAAAAAAAAATGTATGATTTATATTAGTAATTATATTAAAATACGAACGAACAAACTGGAATTTTGAAAAATACATAATGACAAAACAAAATATATCTAATTATGCAATTAGGGTTTTCTTTTAATTTAGTACTGAGACATAGAAGTAAATAATAACAAAATCCTATGAAGAAATAAAATAAAATAAATAAGTAAATCTACATTGTTAAGATTCCATTTTAGCATAATTTAAGACAAAATATTTAATATTTATACAAACTATTCAAAATGTATTGCTACTCAACGTTTTTCAAGATGATCATTATAGGGTTAAATACGAAATTTGTATCTTACATTAAAAGATAAGCTATTTAATAAATATTAAATGGATGATACAAATAAACAAACAACTACAACTTACACTGAATTCTTAAAATATATAGGGGGAACTGGAACACATTGATACAGTTTTTTCTTTAAGAATTTTTTTTTTTTTTTTTTTTTTTTTTTTTTTTTTGTGCCCAAAAAGTAGAAATGTCAAGTTATTTTTTCATGTGGTGTCAGCAAAACTTATGTAGTGTGTTATAAAAATCCCTGTAGACTTGGCCCATAGGAGGAGGTAGGTTTCGAAGAGTTTACATTTCAACAACAAAAAATACGATTAAAGATAAACCCAATTTAACTACTATATTTGGCCGCTTTAGAAAATTTTTTAATTTCATTTTTCTGTAAAAACTGGTTTTATCAAAATCAACTTAAGCGAAATTCGGCTCAAATGCCCATTTTGACACCATATTTTAAAATATATTCTGACTTTATTAAAAAATCTACCAATACGTACATTATATAGTTCCTAAATAACAAAAAACTGTCAATTGAATGCGTTTGAGAGTAAAATTGAATTTAAAAATGAGTCATAAAGTAACCAATTTGTTATTTGAATGCATCCACAATTCTTTAATCGAGATCGCTTTGGGAAATTTTGTGCGAAGTGCCCACTTTGGCAGCTTTTTTCAAATATATATTTAGCCTTTATCAAAAAACTGACCAATACGGCACATTACACGGTTCCTAAATAACAAATAACTGTCAATTGAATGTGTTAAAGAGCAAAATTGAATTTAAAAATGAGCCACAAAATAACCAATTTGTTATTTGAATACATCCTTAATTCTTTAATCATGATCGCTTTGTGAAATTTTTTTTTGCAAAGTGGCCACTTTGACAGCTTTAAAAATATATATATTTAGACCTTTATCAAAAAATCGACGAATACGCACATTATATAGTTCCTAAATAACAAAAAAACTGTCAACTGAATGCATTTGAGAGCAAAAATGGATTTAAAAATGAGTCATAAAATAACCAATTTGTTATTTGAATACATCCTCAATTCTTTAATCATGATCGCTTTGGAAAATTTTGACCGAATTTCCCATTTTGGCAGCCTTTTTTGAAATATATTCTGCCTTTATCAAAAAACTGGCCAATCCATCACATTATATAGTTCTTAAATAAGAGGACTTGTAAATTGGATGCGTTTTAGAACAAAAATGGATTCAAAAAATGACTCAGAAAAAACGCAATTTGTTATATTTCCTCAATTTTTCAATCAGACCACTTCGGGAAATTCTGTTCAAAATACCCTTTTTGGCAGCCTTTTTTGAAATATATTCTGCTTTTACCAAAAAACTGGCCAATACGTCACATTATACAGTTCCTAAGTAAGAGGATTTGCCATTTGGATGCGTTTAAAATCAAAAATGAATTTAAAAATGAGTCATAATATAAGCAGTTTCGATTTGAGGTTTTTTCTCCAACTCCTATTTTTGTTTAATTTATTTCTGCTATAAGAATTGATCCTATGAAAAACTTGTTAGTATAAAAGTTGTAGATATTATTGAGAAGATGTAAAATAAATTTCATTAGATTTGATTACTTAAGAATTGAGTAAGTTATAGAGTTTTTTCTCCCCCCCCCCCTTTTTTTCTTTTCGTTTTTAATTTTTTCATCCGAAAAAATTGGTCCTATCAAAAACTTGCAATCACAAAAGTTTTAGATAATGTTAAGAACATTTATACAAAATTTAGTTGGATTTGATATCTTGAGTATATACGAAGTTATGTTTTTTTTCTCCCCAAATCTATCATGCATAAACTTTTAGCCCATTTTTAGAAGTAATATAAACTTTAAACTGATTCGATATCTATTTTAATTAAGAATATATCGCGTTTTTTCGGTTTTCAAAAACCCCCTCCTTTTTCCACCCCCTTAGTCCGATTTTGCCCATTAACGAACTCGACCGAGATTTTATGCCCCTTGATTTTATGTAAAAGTTTGAAGAAGATATGAGCATAATATGGAAGTTATCGTGTCTAGAAGGAAGTGATATACACCGTATATATATATATATATATATATATATATATATATATGTGTGTGTGTGTGTGTGTGTGTGTACTTTGATATGTTTGGGAAAAATGGAGACAAAATAACACCAATGCATATTTTTCATAGAAAATTAGTTAGCAAACCATTCTATATTTATTTATAAAAATTTAAATCACCATTAATTTATTTGTAAGTAATATTAAGGCAAACAAAATTAAATGAATAATGACTTGATGTTCCGACTTGATATTCCTCCTCTAATTGTTGGCTGTGGTAACTTTGTCATATCTGGTACTTCAACCCAGCATTACCTTCTTTCTTAAGAAAGATGAAAAAACTAGCAGGTTTTCTGTTTTTAAATCGGTTTATAAACAAAAAATAAGTTATAATTGTATTAAAAATTGTATTTATAATATAATTATCTTTTGATTTTCTGCGGCTTGTTTCCTTTACTTAACATTTCTCATCTCAAAAAATACATTTTCCTCTCGAAAATCGATATAAATTCGAGATTTGCCAGGCATCCGTCTTTTTCTTTTGTTAGTTCGACTAGCACTAGATGTTGGAAAAATTCGTACGTCTTCTGTTTGCAAAACTACTATTAAATACTAGAAGATAGCCCGTCAAAATGACGTGTTTCCATTTTTAAAATGATGATAAAACATTACAACAACTTTGGTCAATCATAGCCACTTTAGGTTTAAACAATTTTCAAAAATACAAAGATTGAACATGATAGAAAAATCTAAAAAAAAAAAAAAAAAAAATCAATGGAAATCTGCATTTAAAACTATAACAAAACTATCTGGTGGATGAGGAGGGATTGTAATGAACAAATGGTAAATGCATAAATTTTAAAAGAATAAAGTAAGGTAAAATATCAATTATAAAAGAATACACTGTGAAATTACAGCCAAAAAATATTTTAAAGTACTGAGAGAAAATAATAAAAATATCCAAAATATATAAATTTTTTTCCCATTTTGGCCATTTCCAGACGAATATGAGAGGGTAGCCAAATTATTAATTGAATGGGTAAAACAATGGCATAGAATATGCCGCTAATGAATTTCACTTACAAAATTACAGTAATTATTTCACAAAAACATGCAAATTAACATGCATTAATAATGCAAAACATGTACTAATAATGCTATTTTAAAACATTTGTGAATTAACTATTTTATACCATTAGCTAATACTTAAAAGAAAATACTTCATAAGATTGTAAACAAATGTCAACAATAAAAAGTAAACAATCATGATTCGTTATGTGAATTAAAGTCATTCACGTATGTAAAAGAAAAAAAAATTATAATAATAATAACAAATAAATAAAGCAACCCGAATATAAAAATTCTAACAATATTGTATTTAAAACGCACCTTCGCTTTTCTTAAATAAAAAATTTTAATTAAACACTGTTAAAAATTTGACTGTTTTGCTGCATCGTCATTACACAGCTTTTATAGAAAATGATTACTTTACCGTATTACCAAGGCAACACTTAGATACCGGGCTTGCTCATTCCTTTCATGACGTCACAAAAGGTGGCTGAATGATGTCGAGCGATTGGTACAAAACGATGGGTGCGTCACTTTGAGCCCTATTTTTACCAATCACAGATAGCGGCCAGCCACCTTTTGTGACGTCGTGATAAGGAATGAGCAAGCCCGGTATCTAGTGTAGCCCTGGTATTACACTGTCAAAAATTTGACCTATTTGTTGCAGCGTCACTCCACAACTTTTATAGAATATCTCTTTTATGACCAATGAGAATGCTCCATATCACATTAAAAATAACCGCTTTATATAAAAGTAGTGGAGTGATGCTGCAGCAAATGGGTCAAATTTTTAACAGTTGCTGCAGCTTCACTCCAACGCTTTTATAGAAAACGGTTACTTTGTGTGTGTTACTTACAGTGTATTCTATAAAAGCTGGGGAGTGATGATGCAGCAAAAGGGTGAAATTTTTTACAGTGTACTGCTAAAATTTTGACCCATTTATTGCAGCGTCACTCCACAGCTTTTATAGAATGTCTCTTTTATGACCAATGAGAATGCTCCATAACACAGCAAAGTAATCGTTTTCTATAAAAGCGGTGGAGTGATGCTGCAGCAAATGAGTCAAATTTTTAACAGTATGAATATTGTGTTTGAAATAGGAAAAAGATTTCAAAGCACAGTAAAATGTAGTGACGTCATTTACAGCTCAAACTGTAAATCTGACAAATGAGAACGCTCCATTATGACTCTGGAACGTTTGCATTCGACAAAAAATTGATAGCCTTTAAAATCGGAGATAACTTTTCACAATGGAATTTGTCATTGGCTACAATAAGTGTTTTTTCTCGTGGATGGGTTGACCCCGGAATCGTTATACACGGAGGGATTTTATATCTATAATTCTAATATAAAAAAAAAATTATAGCTATTTCATTTCAATAAAAACTACTATTATAAATTTTTGGCGAAAAATGGTTGGATTAAGGAGTGTATGGTAAAAAAAATAATAATAAAAGCTTATTGAAAAAAAGAACTAGAAAAGGATTTAGGTTGTTTGTAGCTATCATGGCGCATATTTATACGTATCAGTGTGCCCCGTCATAGACTGTATCAATGTGGCCCATACAACCATTTTGAATAAAATGAGTCTCGAATCCAACATTTCATAATTTACCTAACAATAAAAAATGAGGAACTAATAAAGAGTAGCTTTACTTGCCAGAGAGAGTATTCTTTTCGGTTGAAAATGCTGGAACAGTTGTATAATACCATTTCAATTGTACAGATCAAATTTACTTTTGACCTACAAAAACAATAAATCAGCCGTCCCATTTCAACAAACTACTAAATCATACCAAGACATTCTGTATGTAGTTGTGTACACTAGCTTAACCTTTTGGAGCTGTTGTGAAACTTCCTATAATGACCCTGTGAGCAGTAGAGGGGGTGTATCAATGTGCCCCATGTAATCAATGTGCCCCAGTTCCCAATAATACCCAGTCTTGTATTTAAGTATGCAAAATCGCCACTTTGAATTTCAATAATAAGTACATTTTTAGATTGACGCTAACAATCGTACGATACTAACGCTAATAATAACCTGCTTTGATTTGACGCTGCCTGTGGATTTCTCACTTGGAGTATTGTCAGGGCAGTTTTGGCGATGTTGAAATAATAGCAATTTACTGTAAGTCAAATTTTCTGATATTACAGAAACGTTGTACATCAATGCTAGTGAAGCGTTTCACAGCAAAATCAACTGTAGAATTTCCCCTTTTTTACAGTGTATAAAACTTAACACATTTTATAACATCCTACATACATTATTCCAAATACGTTGAAAATTACAAATTCGTGTGAAACAAAACATACAGCCAGTGTTTGTGCCTGGCTTGATCTAGTACATCCCAATCAAAGCAATCAGTATGAGCTCTAAATTTGCGCCATAAAACTTAGGAACTAGAGTTTATTCTTGTTCTGTTCTCCTCAGATAATATAGATTTTATTGTCGGAATCTTACATGTCATTGTCAACCTCGTCATCTTGCATTCATTGTATGCATATTTTTACTTGAGTCTACTATTTTTACTTGAACTAGGTTCATGAGCATACCTTTCTTGTAAACATAACATATTTTGTATGTTTTTTATTATATTTTGAGATTATTTTATCGAGAGTTTAAAATATCTTATCCTAGGTGAGTAATTTTATGCACTGAAATGTCCAAAATTTACAGCAATATGTATATAAACAGAACTTTGGATCACTAGCAACGGGATTGTTCTGAAGTGAATAGTTGGTAATGATTTACATGAACATTAATTTGAAAGTCCCTTGTGAAGCCAGCCTTGTGATGCTATGTGCGACTGCGCGTGATAAAAACTCAGTTTGTTATCTTACTTACCATCATGTTATGCTCCTTTCCCGTAAGCGTAATTGTTTTTCTATTATTTAATCAATAATATGTTGTTGATTTTTCGTGACTTAATAAAGAGGGAGTAGAGAGGGAACCTCTTGCACTGTAATTATTTGGAAAGAATTCATCACTATCATTATTTAAATGATATGGGAGTTGCTCCTGTTAATAAATGGATGGAATGGGCATTTGCTTACTTTTGTTTCTGCTTTTTCCTATCAGGAATCTGAAAATAATTTTTTTTAACGATTTCTTTTTTTCCATTAAAATAATGGGAATAACTTGGGATATTTCATTATGATACATTAGATGATCATTAACAGATAAACAAATTTATGGATATAGAGGATGTCCAGTAAGTTATGAGACTGATGCTATAAAATTTGTTTATTTGAAGATAATTTTTCAAGCACTTATTATTCTTTAAAACAGTCTTCTTTATTAATACACCGTTGTCAACAAATATGCCCATCATTTCTGTTCGCTCAGAAGTCTTCAACTGGAAGGCTGTTACGTTTTTCTGCGTGTTCTCCGGATTGTCAAATTTTTTTAAGTTGGATTTTAATTGAGGAAAAAAAAATCAAGCGATAACAGTTGTACGAGGGTTAGGGCAGCGTTATAACAGGAACTGGATCAACATGAAGAACCAATTTGTCACAAATGTTTCGCTTCTGAAGTTCATCTGTGGAAATTTGATATACAATTGATTTTGTAGGTCTCAACGTCTCTGCACTCATTCGGATACTTATCCGATGATCCGAGTCCAAAAGACTTGCATTTTAGCCACAGTCTGAATTTCAAGAACTCGATAGCTGTCCAGTGCATTGTTCATCATCGATAGCCTCTCTTCTGTCTTTGAAAGCTTTGTGCCAGCTAAAAACTTGAAACTTGGATAAAGAATTTTTTTCGTAGTCTTCTTGTAATATGGGAAGTCTCTCAATAGTCAATCTTTCTATTTTAACACAAATCATTATAGCGTATCTCTGCTCGATAGTATACTTAATTCTGAAAACCTAATGCCATTTTCGAACACGTGTCTCTTTCATTAGTGATCAGGGCTCTGCAAAGGCTCAAAGCTAACTGACTTCTGCTAGAATCTGTAACTGACAGATCCCACCATATGTATCGCTTGCAAACGCCATTCATACGGCATTCTGTCCATTACTTAATGGACAAACCATGTAAAACAACTGAAAAAATTATGATTAAGTTGTACAAATTGCAATATTTAGTTCAGTAATCACTTCAATTATTTTTGAATTGCTTTGTATTTATTTCGAAATAACTCTTACAGTACGCGTCTCAAAACACTATAATTCAATTTCAAAAATTGCGCACCGTGTTTCACAACAAGTGTAACTGTTGCCTAGCTCTGAGAGAAGTATTCCATAGTCTTCCTTATCTTGAAATAACAAAGCAAAACCCAGAGCTGTTGTGGTCTGATATGGGGGAAAAAATTAAAACATTCAGTGCTTCCGCATCAAATTAAAAAAGTTATAATAAAACAAATGGTAAATATAAAAGGAAGATTACCCAACAACAAAAACAACAAAGTACTATGGTCCTTTTGAACATTATAAATTTACTATATTTAAAAAATATATAAATATTTAAGAATGTAAATTTTTAATCACATAATTTTGTATTTTTCTTTTTCAAATGACAATAGGCATAAAAACGTCTCACAAATGTCGATGCTTGAACAAGAATTGATTTTTTCCAGTTGTAATCTTTTTCTGACATACATCATTTCTGTTATAATTAAAAATATTGAAAATGAAAAGCATAGATTTTATTTTTTCATATATTGTCCGATTAAAATTATGTTGATAAAATTATCATTGTGAACAATTATTTCATGATTCTTTCATTTAGGGGTAGCAACGAAGATATACCCAACAAGATTTACACACCGTAGAAATCTAAAGAATCTCTAAAAAATAGACAAACTTTGCCATAAACCATTAAAATATGCATATGGAGAAATTATTTAAATCAGTTAAAAGCGTTCGCGCTCATACATTACACACTTTGAAAATGGACAATGAAGTAGATGAAAAATTTGCCTTATGTGTCAAAATCATTTAGCGAAAAAAGGTTCCCACTCATAACAATATTTACGTAGTAACAAGAATTTTAAAATTATTTTTTTTTTTTTTAACTCTACACTTTTGCTATTTTACCGGCTCTATTTCAACGACAATTTAATTTGCTCATGTTTTACACCACAACCCTTTATTGCTCTGAATAAAGGCTCATAAAATAGACAAGAAACTTGCCAAGGTAATTTCAAAAGTGATAATGTGGCATGGGTACCTAATTTACGATCTGTCACGATGCCAGTTCCAAACACAAGTGTTTTTAGAAAGTTATTTATTTACTCCAAGTATTTCTTAAACACTCGTAGTTATTCAAAATATTTGTGCAGCATCTGTTGCAGTCAACATACTAAGAGAGAGAATTTCGTAAATGATTAAAGATGAAGTGAAAATGTTGTTTTTGTTAAGAGGCCCCAATCCAAATTCTGTTTCTTCTGACAGCGTAATAGACACGCTGAAGTGAAGGAGGCTCCCAACGACTTCTACTTCCTCTGCTTGTCCATCAACAGTTCCGCTCCACTGGATTCAGTTTCCCTCCCAACCGCCATTATTTGAACAAGTCTATGGGCAGGGGTTCAACGAGTTTTCCATCTTTTTACTCAAAAATGTGTCTTCGTATTTAGTTGAAGAAAAAAAAACATGGTGCTAGGAAACATATTATGGGGGTTGAAGAAATGTCGCTCAATTTTTTCTTATCATTCTTCTTTTTATACTGAGGTAAAACAGATATCAGTTCACATCTTAAAATGAATGGAAAAAATAAACGAATTACATGTAATTTGTTATGCTTAGTCATTTTAAAATGCTTTCTTATCATAGAAATCAATCAAATCCCCTTTTTTGGCAAAAGTTCGATCCTGCATTATGTTCACTAAATTGTGGTGTTCGGTATTCGGGAGTGTCGGTTAAAGAGGTTAATAGGCATTCCCTAATGCCGCATAACTCTACTTAACGAAAACACTTTTTTTTATCTAAAACACATACATATATACGTAAATATATATACATGTATATATATATTTACCGCACAAAAATTCAGATATCTTCGATCATCGAACAAATTCCGCAATTCCGAAGTTTCCGCTATTGAGAGATTTTTCGGTGCTTTGATAAATTTATTTTGAGTTTTTAATCTTGCCCTACTCTAAAAATTCAAAACTTTCATTATAATCAGTGCAATGTCGAAAAAGACTTAAAGTATCAGCTTTAAGAAAATTGTACCTGATGAGTGATTATCACCAAAAATTAATCAGCATCAATCTATATCAGGACTAACCGATCTCTTATTAAATTTTGTTCGCGAGATAGAGCTATGAAGAAAATTGTTAAAAATGCAGCATAACAGAGCCACCTGTTGAGCGATTTACACCAAAATATAAAATGGCATCAAATCCTGTCAAGGACTAACTGAATGTGAAGATTTATGAAAATCCGTGAATCAGTTACTGAGATATAGCTGTAGCGTAAATCTCTAAAAGAGCAGCATAGAAGAGCCACCTGTTGAGGGATTTACACTAAAAAATAAACAGCATTAATTTATATCACGGACTACCAGTGTATAAATTTTATTGTGTTCCGCTCATTCCGTCTAAGATAGAGTGCTCAAACGTTTATGTCACATTCAGACAGACAGAGTCACAGACGCACAGATACACAGATTCATGGAAATGTAGACAGACATTTTTTAAAAACATGTTTACTGGAATCTCTGAGCCCTAAAACTTATAAATCTATCTAAAGCCGCAATTCGAATTTTTTCAAGAATCCAATACCTTCTTCTTGTAAAGACAGAAGAAAGTAAAAATTCCTTATAGTTTTCAAACTTCTTTTGTTTCAAATATAAGTCTTAACATCTAATTGTCATTTTCGTATTTTTCGTATTTGTGCATATAAATAATATTATGAAAACCACAAATTTATGTGCAAAATATAGTAATATTTTTTTATTTTTTCCCTTTTTAGATTTCGAATAACTTTTTTTACTAAAAACTCTTCAGGTGTGGTAATCAAAAAACTTTCTTCAATCTCATACATGTTAATACTTCCTGAAAAATGCAGCATAGCAGCACCACAGGTTAGGTGGTTTACAACAAAATCTGGTGAGCAACAACTTAAATCAACTTATTACTGAATCCTGAAGTTTGATGAAAATCCGTGCATTAGTTTTTGAGATATAGCTACTAAAGTCTTTTAAACAAACTCTTGTATAACAGCGCTATGAGTTGGGTATAATACACACCAAATCTAAACTGGATCACTTTTTGTTAAGTACAACTGAATTTGAAGTTTGATAAACAATCATACATCAGTTCTTGAAATACAACTATTGTAAAATCGTGAAAAATGCAGCATAGCAGCGCCACCTGAAGGGCAATTTACATCAAAAACTGAACAACAGTATTCTTTATCAGGGACTAACTGAATCTGAATTTGATGAAAATTCGTGTATAAGTGTTTGAGATAGACCTATTGCAATAATCAAGAATAATGCTATATAACAGTTCTACCTATTGGCAGATATTTAGAGACTCACAGACAGATATTTTTTAAAAACCATGAAATCATGTTCGGGATCTTCTAAAACCTTTAAATCCATCAAAAACAGGAATACAAAAATTTTTTACGAATCTCTTCTTGTAAAGATAGAAGAAAGTAATTTAAAAAAAAATCCATATTGGAGTTGATTTAAAACTAAGATGTAAAAAAATAATCGTAATTGTTTTTTTAATCGGATTTTTATGATTTTTTTTCATAAGCGCTCAAATACTGAATAGCTATAAAGAGTTTGAGGTTTCTAAAAGTATCAGCTGATCAAAATCGTTGACAACCTATTTAAAATCAAATATATATGCATATTTTTACTAGATATATTTTTACTACATATATTTTTATACAATTTATTTATCGTATTTTTAAACGGCAATTGACAACAGAAATTGGCTAGTTAAAATTTAACGAATACATTTTATCTCATAATTCATGAAGACAATTAAAAATTTTTTTTAAAGCGTTAGACCTTTTTTTAAAGTTTGAATTGAGGTTGACTACTAGCAGATGTTATAATCCTGTGTGTATGAAATATTTTTACTGACTAAATTTATGATGCTGTATAACTTTAGCAACAAGTTTTTGGTCTTATTATTAATAGCTTTTGAATGCGATCACTAACTGTAAAATGTATCATTAGGAGATAGGCTTCATGCACCCGTTTAACTATACTTAGAACATGAATACAATAAATTTGGCTCACCAGTTACTTGGGGAAAACGGACAAATGAATTAAAATGAACTCATTGAAAATTTATGCTTAAAACACAATGGAATCTTTATATATATTGAATGCATAATATATATTTTTTAAATAATAATCTAAAATTTTCGACAGTTAAATGCAAAGCTGTTTGATCTTGTTGTTATATGCTGTGAATAACATAAAATTATGAACAAATGAATATGGGCCAAATAACAGAATTTAATGCAATGAAAATAGAATTTAATGCAATTACCTGTAAAAATATATATCGGAGAAACAAACTTTCAAGTAGAAAATATAATTTTGTATTTGGAAATGTAGTTTTGTGTGTGCAATTTTTATATTTGGCATTTATTTAGATGAGATGAATTTGTATTAAAATATTTTTAATTTTATTTTTATGGATTTACTTTCCCCATAACATACTTTTTGAAAATAAAATAAATACATTAGTCTGCTTTAGAGAACGAAGAGCAATACTTGCTGCGAAATTTAAAGTTAGATTTCGACACTTCAGGAAAATATCTTTTTCAATAAAGGGTTTTCGTTGATAAACTAGATATAAGGAACTAACTATAAGAAAAAAAAGATCTAATTTCTCTGAATATAACAAAAATTCCGTGATATAAACACATTTTGAAAACTTATGAAATGAACGAATCTGGAAATAAGGAAAACGCTTTATGCGCAGATTTTAATTTAAAATATTAACTTTCGATTTTTAATATCTCCAAAGAAATATCCAATATTCACATTCTTAATTCTTTCTAAGTATTGTTTAAATAAATTCAAGTCTGTGGTGTCTGGTTTATTGCCGTTCTGACCGTGGTCAGACTTTTATAAATATCTTTGGATTATTGTGAAATTTAAGTATGTTATTAAGCTCTACTATTTCATGTTTTCTATACATTATGGTGTGAGTATAGCTCATATTATTTTCAGTGGAGCACACAGAAAATTACGATATGGTTTAGTCTGTGGGTAATAATTATTTGAGACGTGTTTTAAGGATATTAAAATATTTCAAAGATAATGGAAATACTATTAAAATAATGTACAGCATGCGGAAAATAGGACATTTAACGTTTACATTTAGTTTATAAATTAGACTATATAAAACAATTACATATTGGACGCTGGATATACTACGGTAATTGCTTGAAGCATATATTAATAATATGATAAAACTTCAGTTTCTCATCAATTATATAAAACTACATTCATGCCCATTCTTCGCGCAGGAAATAAAGAAGCTGCCTTAAGACCATGAAGTGCAAAATGGAAAAGCTGTCTATAATCACTTTCCCGTAATCATACTTTTTCCCAGTAAAACATGGGCTATTTCGTTATAAAAAAAAGGGGACTAAACAAACACCTCTTAGTGACGCCACTAGTTATCAGTATGTAATGGAGACAAACATGTCTAAAAATGCCTGTCACATTACAGAATTAGTGTGCTCTGTCCTATTTAGTTCTGTTTGAAAGGTTGTCAGTCAAGTGATTTGTGTACTATTCTCAAAAATTCATTTAACGATCTTCGTAGATCTCTTGTTTCATTTTTTCTGCCTTCCGTTTACGGAGCTAATTAGTTGGGTAAACAGCTCCATTCCACCTCGTTAGGATTGCAGCGGCGGAAGTAAGTATTCCACACTCCTGGGGCATAAAGTTCAAACGAGTGAAGGGAGGGCGGCCAATTTATTAGGAAAACTCCCGCCCCTTGTTTTGTTTATGCCACATATTCCATAAGGCGTTCAAAGATCATCATACATTACATTAAGGAATAGAGATCCAGATGCAAGTGACAGAAAGTAACTGCATGACATGATGTGGAAGTCCCAAAAGTTAAAGAGGAAACTACACATGAAATTCTTTCGTTATGGAAAGGCGAAATTTAAAAAATGGCGTGTGTAATAAAAGTTCTATATAACCTGGTAATACTTTTGCAAATTGCCTTATTTGAGTATAGAAAAGAAATAGTATTCCAGTCAATACCACTAGAGACAACGTCTTAAATTGGCGAACAGGAGATTGCAAAAGACTTTTATAAATTAATGGTTTTTACTTTATTATTATATGTAGCACGTCAATAAGAGTCTTTTAATGCATAAAAATTATGTAATATTTTATGTAAAAATAAACAAATTTTCTCTACTTGTAAATTTACAATGATTCGATCAATAAAATAATGCGCATAAAATAAACTCATATCAAAGAAAATAATATTTGTTTCAAATATATTAATGATCTAGAGAAGCTCGCTAAAAATCATAAGTTTTTGTTAAAATTAGAAAATACCAATTGCTTATGAACTTTATTTTTGTTGACCTAACGAGATTGCCCGATCTTTATACTAACGTTGCCATAGGTGCACAGTACATCTCACGTAGCAATACCTGCAGAACTTGTTGAATGTTCAGTGCGTTCGATACAAGAGGGAATAATCTCACAACATTTTTATTCTTCTTTCATAATTGTTCCTAATAGGTATTAAACTGTAGAAAATTTGAAGTTTAGTCTGTCCCGGAAAAGAAAGTTTTCACGAGTTCGTTAATGAAAATGTGTTACTTTTATGGCTTTATTTGCCTATAATATGCCGATAAAAATTGAAAACAGGTACGAAAATCTTCAATACATAAGATAATTTATAAAATTTATTTTACATATCGTCGCCCCAGAACAGCAATAGGATAGGGGGAACCGGGGCACATTGATACAGTTTTTTTCTAAGAATTTTTTTGGTGTCTAGAAAGTAGAAATTTCAAGTTATTTTTCCATGTGGTGTCAGCAAATCTTGTGTAGTGTGTTATTAAAATGTACAATCGTTGTTTTATATAATATTTTCATGTAATTTTAGAAAAATCAAAAAAAGTCATTTGTATCAATGTGCCCCATCCCCGGGGCAGATTAATACACCTCATGGGTACTTTGATACGTTTGGGAAAAATGGAGCCAAAATACCACCAATGCATATTTTTCATAGAAAATTAATTAGAAAACCATTCTATATTTATTTATAGAAATTGAAATCACCCACAATTTATTTTTAAGCAATATTAAAGCAATCAAAATTAAATGAATAATGACTTGATGGTCTTGCTTTTCCTTGTCTAATTGCTGGCTGTGGTAACTTTGTCATATCTGGTACTTTAACCCCAGAATTATTTTCTTTCTTAGGATAAATGAAAAAATTGCCAAGTTTTCTGTTTATAAATCGGGTTATAAACAGAAAATAAAGTATAATCATATTAAAAATTCTGTTTATAATATAATTACCCTTTGCTGTTTTGCAGCTTTTTTCTCTTACTTAACATTTCTTATCTCGAAAATACTTTTTTCTTTGGAAAATCGATATAAATTCGAGATTTGCCAGGCTGCCATCTTTTTCTTCTGTTTGTTCGACTAGCAATAGGTGTCGCATAAATTTGTATGTCTTCTGTTTGCAAAAATACTATAAAATGTTCTAATATAAAAAATTAGAGCTATTTCACTTCAATAAAAACTAATATTAGAAATTTTTGGCGAAAAATGGTTGGATTGAGGAGGTAAGGTAAAAGAAAAAAAATAATAAAAGGTAATAAAAAAATGAACTAGAATAAGACTTCTGTTATATTAATGTGCCCCGACAGAGACTGTATCAATGTGCTCCATACAGCCATTTGAATAAAATGAGTCTCAAATCCAACACTTCATAATTTACCTAACAATAAAGAATGGGGAAATGATAAAATATAGTTTTACTTGCCAGGGAGGGTATTTTTTTCGGTTGAAAATGCTGAAACAGTTGTATAATACCATTTCAGTTGCACAACTCAAATTTACTTTTGACCTACAAAAACAATAAATCACCCGTCCCATTTCAACTAACTACTGAATCATTCCAAGACGTTCTGTATGTAGTTGTGTACACTAGCTTCACCTTTTGGAGCTGTTGTGAAAATTCCTATAATAACCCTTTGAGCAGTAGAGGGGGTGTATCAATGTGCCCCAGTTCCCCCTACATGATTAAAAGCTGAGTTTCGAATACATTCGATTTTAAAATTTGCCGTTTTTACAATACTAAATATTTTAGGTAGTAACTCATGGAATTTTTTTTTTTTTTTTTTTGGTCTCTCTCGGGTCTGGTGTACTACTAATAGTACATGTCATTTAAATGAGTATTATTTTGTTTTAAGAAATACTTTTGCTACTATTTGCATGTAGTAATGTTAGTATACGTCTAATCATTTACCATATGTCTTCATTTATGTTTAAGCATTTAGTAATAATCATTATTATTTGCTTCGGTTTCTTTGCGCGTTTGCAATTCTTTTATTTTAAACATATATTTCACTCTTTAAATTTAAAACTAGTTGGATGTGTCAATCCCGAAACTTTCTTCTATCTCATAAGTACATTTTGATATTTGAAAAAAAAAAAAACGTGGTGACCCTAAAGTTACCCAATATCGAATTTTCTCGAACATTCGACCTAGCCTAATGAGATTCTGGTATCCGAAAAGCCTAAAACGCAAAATTTAATTAATATTCTGAGAAAATGAGCTTAGTAGTGTTTCATGTTGGGTAATTCATGCTAAAACCTAATAAGCATCTATTGATGTCAAGACCTAACAGAATCTGAAATTTGATGGAATTTACTCCATTAGTTCTTGAAATATAGTTATAACAAAAAATTTGCAAAACGTAGCACAGCAACACCATATCTTGTACAATTTATGCTAAAACGCAAAAAAGCGTCTAATTATGTTAAGGTGTAAAAGAATCTGAAGTTTGATGAAATTCTGTGCATTAGTTCTTGAGATATAGCTAGTTTAAAAAAAAAACATGTAAAATATAGCACAGCAGCACCATCAGTTGAAGGATTTATAACAAAACGTAATCATCTTGTAATTATGTTATATGTTATTTTGTAACAAAATCTGAAGTTTGATGAAATTCTGTTCGTTGGTTGTTGAGATATAGCTATCGGAAAAATCGTGTAAAATGCAGCACAGCTGCACCACCTGTTGCAAGGTTAATACCAAAATGCAATCAGCATCTAATTATGTTATATATTCTAGTGTAAAAGAATCTAAAATTTGATGAAGTTCTCTGCATTAGTTCTTGAGATATAGCTATCGCAAAAATCGTGCAAAATGTAGTATAGCAGCACCACCTATAGAGTAGTTCACACCAAAACCTTATCAGCGGCTATGTATCTCAAGGTATCGAGGAATCTGAAGTTTGGTGAAATTCTGTGCATTAGTTCTTGAGATATAGCTATCATGAAAATCATGAAAAACGTGGCATAGCAGCGCCACCTGCTGGTCAATTTACACCAAAACTCAATCAGTGTCTATGTATATCAAGGGGTCACAGAATCTGAAGTTTGGTGAAATTCTGTGCATCAGTTCTTGAGATATAGCAATCTTGAAAATCATGAAAAACGTAGTATAGCAGCGCCACCTGCAGGCCAATTTTCATCAAAAACCAATAGGCACTAATTCATATCAAGCTCTAACAGAATATAAAATTTTATTAAATTTCGAGCATTAGTTCTTGAGATAGAGCGCCCACAATTTTTTTGTCACATACAGACAGACTCACAGACAGACTGACAGACTCACAGACAGACGGACAGACTCACAGACAGACATTTTCTAAAAATAGTCAAAACGTGTTCAGGACCTTCTAAAATGTATAAATCCGTCGAAAACCGGAAGTCGAAAATTTTCATGAATCCAATACTTTCTTCTTGTAAAGATAGAAGAAAGTAATAAAAATTACTTTCCTGAAAGAATCCTGTGTAACAACGCGTAAAAAAATTAGAAAGTTGCAATATAAGTTAAATCTTATTGTAATACAGTTTTTTCCAAACGTCTCGAAAAATTCTTCCTTAGCGTACTGTCATATGAATATTATTTGAATAGTACGCGAAACAACATTCGTTATCTTCCAACCAATGAAATATTCATTTTGCGTTAATAACATTAACACTAGCTATCCAAGTAGATTAATATCTACTTGGATAGCTAGTGTTAATGTTATTAACGCAAAAGTAATTTTTTCTAAAAATTGAAAAAAAAATCGGTCCCGAAAGGGTTAATAAAATTTTTGGTTATATTTCAGAATATATATATATATATATATATAAATTGATATTATAGAGAAAGTATTAAATTCACTTGTCCTACTGTAGCTCTTCCCATTTCTGGATATAGAGCTGGATCGGTAACTTATCCTAATGCTTACTTACAGAATACAAATACTTATAAAGGACATAATTAAGAAGTGTAGTGCAGTCTTACACTGTTTCGAACTCATGACCGATATTCAATAAAAATAAACTGTCAAATACGAGTATCACTCGTGCTCATAGGGTTCCGTACAATAAATATATGAATTATTAAATGTATTATAAAAAAATCGTAGCTAAAATAATAAAAAGTCTTTGTAAAAAACTACACAACGTAGTGTTGTGTACAGCTGTATGTGAATGCAACAAAAGTATGAATTTGTATACCGTAAAAGTTCAAAGTGATACGAAGCATAAATAATATCAAATATCGGTATTTTGTATAATTTTTTAAAAAATTATCCTAATCTGATTTTTTATGAACTCAATTCGGTACTGATAATAAAAGAAGTGCATATTTAAACTTCATTTAGCATTTCATAAACCTACATTTAGCGTAGCAATAACTTTTTTGTTTTACAGCGCAGCTAAAACAAAAGCCTTGATAAAACTTGGCATTGTGCTAAGTGCTCTTCGAAAGGAAGTCGCAAAGTTTGGAATGCCACCTTTGTCCTTGTTGCGTTTTTCCAAACAGTTTTTTATGAGCTTTTAAAGACTCGGGAAGCGTATTGGAGAGGTCCACTAAATGCAAACAAGTCACGAATCCCATAGTATTTATGTAATTCCAATTAAATTCGTATGTTTTTAATAATTTTACTTTTATTAGTTTTATACTGCTTTTGGATATTGGATTACAGAAATATATCAATAAAAGTTGATGCCTAGGCTTTAAAAGCCGATCGTACATAAAGTGCGCCGTCCCTGTCATTATGTATGTCCAAACCGTCCGTGTTTTTCTTGATCATTAATTAGAATAATTACCGATGATTTTTCTTTCAACAAATTCATTATCAACAATAATTTTGTACTTCTTCTACGATAGGTACCTCCAGCATTCGTCCCTACCTTTTTTGAATGCTCGAAAATTTAAATTTGTGTGTAACGAAAAAATGCGGTTTCCTGAAAAACTATATGTGGCTTGGGGTTATCCCTATAATTTTCTTGCAAGGTATAAATTAACGTCTACTACCTCCTAATTTTTCATAGTTTTAATTTCAATAGATTTGTAAATAGAGAGGGAACATATTTTTACACAACATTTTCGATGGTATCTCCGAAAATATACCACTTAAAAAAATATATTTTTGAGTTCATCTTTACGAAAGCTTTCACACGATATAAAAAGATTATATAGTTTTTTCAATTAACTTAATTAGCCCCTTTACGCCTAAGTTCTATACATATTTCTGAATGTTTAATAATCTATAAATATGTGGGTCAGTTGTCGTTATTATTTTCAACAATTTTAATTTTTTACGTTGCATAGTTTACTAGTAAAATGTCTGTGACAGATTGTCAGACACGGGATGAATCTTATAATGATTCCGTTTTAATTTTTTAAGTAAGGAACCCTAAAAATAGTAAAAAAGTTTTAGAATATTATTTCAAAATGCAGATTAAGAATAACTAAGAAAAAGACCAAAAAATTCTGAATGAGTGTGTACTGTGGGATTAAAGGTGTCTGAATGCAAAAATTCTCAAAAATTTGCATATTACGTTTATTCTTTTTTTTTTTCTTTTTTTGTCGTTAATGAAAAGCTACAAAACTAATTCAATTTAAAAACGCGAACCACGTACTTGTACGATGATTACATAAGTAGATACTACTATTTTCTGTTGCTTTATTAGTTTTACTACATATTGAACAGAAACTTTAAGTCCATTTATCTCAGAATGGATTTCTCAATGTTTCTCATGTTTAAAATGATGTAAAACTTTTCCCCAAGATCCATGTAAGTAGCATTGTACAAAGTTTTTAAGTTATGTTTTTAAAAAATTCAAGATTTTTAAATTCATGTGGAAATTTTTAAAAGTAAAAACTTTCAAAATTGATCTTTTTTACTTTTGAATTTACTATAAATTTTATAAGTAAATGTTCTATAAATCCCGAAGACAAAATAACAAGAAACGTTTTCTGCACACAATAGCAAATAAAATAATGAAATCAAAGAATTGTTTCATGAATTACATCAAATATTTCACAAGTAAAATATTTAAATTTAAACAGTATTTCAAAAATTTAAAAATCTTTAATATCATAAGTGATCTTTATAGAACATACATTGCAAATAAATAAATAAATAAATAAAAATGCATTAAAAATTTTCTATAAATAAAAAATAAAATAAAATTTTAACAAATTGTGCACTTTAAGTGTGGCTGCGAAATAGCCTCGTGTGATTCGAATTGGCAGAATAACATAAAATCTTACCTATTTCTTTTGCATATTAATCCGAACCGAAAAGTTTTATTTGCCAACTGAACTAGATATTCACCCCTTGTTAATAGTTTTAGATGCTGTGCATCTGTTTTGCACATATTTTAACGAAATATGATCACCTATAAAGTCAAAAAATACTTGTAATAAAATACTTGCAACAGAAAATTTGCATCAACTTTTCAATCATATTAAACACAGACACAGAATGCAGAGAGAATACACTATATTGCCATTGATTATGGGACACTTGCGATTTTAGACATTTTACTAAATATCTAGAAAAATACACGAGGAATCATCTCGAAACTCTTAGTGTATAAATATAATAGTATACGTCATACATCTCCGTGAAGATTTTTTACCGAAACTCCATAGGGGACCGTCAACAAATTAAAAAAGAATGAATATCTTTTGAATAACCCTGTCAAAACTAATGTAGCAAAAGCGCTCAAACTCTAGATTATGATTGAATGCCTTATTGTAATACACTGTGTTCATTTTTATGCAAATAGCATGCATACTCGCAGAGTAATTAAGGTTTTTATAAAAATGGTCCCAAATTTTTCCAAGTTTTTTCCTTATAATTTTCAGAGTTCTTAATATAAAATAATATTTTTTTTTTAGAAAATATGACAAACAACATTGCACACAATACCCTGTAATCAGAATTAAAAAATAATGAAAATTGTGTACAAAATGAGTTGGTTTACTAAATAATTTTTTACTGCGCATGCGTCAACGATATCAAAATTTCATTTGCATATTATGTTAGCTAAATGTATAGAGCAACTTTTGTGAAAGTCACAAAATCATAACTTGAAAATTCTGAAAATAATCGTCAATTGAATAAGTTGAAAATCCGTTATTCTCAAAATGAAGCAAAAACAAGAGGGGTTGTATCCATATATTCATTGATTTGTGTCAATATAGAATACACAATACGGGATGTTACGACTACTTTTGGATAAAATCCCTCATTTTTTTGTTTCTTTTTGGAAACAACGGATTTTGTCCTTTTTCTATAGACGATTACTTTCAGAATTTTCAAGCTATAATTTTGAGACTTTTACAAAAGTTGCTCTATACATTTAACTAACATAATATGCAAATGAAATGTTGATATCTTTGACGCATGCGCAGTAAAACATTATTTAGTAAACCTACTCATTTTTCATACAATTTTTATTATTTTTTAATTCTGATTACAGGGTACTGTGTGCAATGTTGTTTGTCATATTTTCTGAAAAAAATATTATTTTATATTAAGAACTCTGAAAATTATAAGGGAAAAACTTAGAAAAATTTGGGGACATTTTTATAAAAACCTTAATTACTCTGCAAGTATGCATGCTATTTGCATAAAAATGAACACAGTGTATAACAATAAGGCATTCAATCATAATCTAGAGTTTGAGCGCTTTTGCTACATTAGTTTTGACAGGGTTATTCAAAAGATATTCATTCTTTTTTAATTTGTTGACGGTCCCCTATGGAGTTTCGGTAAAAAATCTTCACGGAGATGTATGACGTATACTATTATATTTATACACTAAGAGTTTCGAGATGATTCCTCATGTATTTTTCTAGATATTTAGTAAAATGTCTAAAATCGCAAGTGTCCCATAATCAATGCCAATATAGTGTATACAGAATGCACTAGAATCCAGTATAACTAAATAATAGTTGGATAGTCAATATTTTGGTGCATTTACTTCAGTGAAACAGTAAGATATCTGATTTAACCTAGTGTTGCACTGATCTAAGGTGACTTTTAGAACGTATGAGATACAAAGTTATACTTTATAAAAAATTCATGTGACGACATAAAAAATGCTCTAGCATTCCACTAGATGTAGAAACAGTCTCTCATACCAATAAATAAAAAAAATCATTTTTGATTTTTTTAGATGTCTTACTGTTACTCTGAGGTACCGATATAATTAAAGATTAAAATTATTTCCTGAACTAAACACTAATAAATCATTCATTAAGCTGTGTAATCAAAAATATTACTCATTATCATCATTGGATTTTCCAAAAGAAGTAGAACTGTTTTTCCCACTGACCTGACCTTATGAGTGTTTCAATATGTAATGCAATATACAGGATCAGTCATAATTATCGAAACAATAGGCTATCTTTTTAAATATTGCCTATAGGTACATACTTCAAATTGCAAAGTTTCGTAAAAAAGGTGCACAATTTCATGAGATAAGTTGAAACTCCGCGGGGAGTCTATTTGAGAAAATAAAAAATTCTATTTTTATACAACCCCTGGAAGGTAAACATTTTAATTAGAAATTTTTTCCTTATCTGTTCCTGAATTAAACAAAATAAATTCATCTCTATATCTATAAATCTCATAGCGATATTAAAATACAAAATTCGTGGCTTATAGCACTCAACCACGTCTCTGAGTGATGAATTTTTGACTCATTTTGAATGCAAGACAGGGAAAATTCCAGAAATTTACGCCATAAAAAATCGATTTAAGACAATGCGCTTCCTTTGGACATAAAATAGCAGCGAATGGGTTTTATGTTAAACTGCTTTCCAAATATGCTGTTGGTTTGCACTCGAGGTCTGTACGAATCGAAATATCTAGGTTGAGTCCTGAACCGACCCATAAGGGAAAAAGTTTGGTCCGGCCCGGAAAAAAGTTAAAAGCATAGTCCGGATCAACCTTAAATTTCTACATAGTTTTTTGCTTCGATATGGTTAAAAATTGATTCATATCGAGGAGTTCTGACCAAAAATACTTATTATAGCTTTTCGTTTTTCATGTTTATAATTTTCATAATTAAAGATTCGCCAAAGCCTGTGACATATTTATTTTATCAATGAATCTCTATTTATGGGTAAATGTTTCATTTATTCTTTACTATCGTTAATGCATATTCCATGTGTTGGTGACTTCGAAAAATGCTATCCTGTAAAACCTTATTAGACGGAATCACGCAAGAAAGAAAAAAAAAATGTGTTATAGACCTTCTTAGGAGGTGCAAATGTAGTCTATTTTTTTCTCATGTATTTTTATATTAATTTTGCATGTATCAAAATATTTTTCCGTTTAAGTCTGAATTCCGTCATAGGCAGGTTCTTTTTCAATGGTTTTATTGTATTTTACTTTTTTTGCCTATAATTTTACTATTCTTTAATAAAAATAATTTTAAAGTTTTTTTTTTTAATAAAGACTATTTCAAAATATATGCGTTTTTCGTAACAATTTTGACTGAGCAAAATTTTATTTATTTTATGCACGGATTAGGCCAGTCAGAGACAATGATTTTGATATGGGCTGTCTCGAGATCAGGATTAAAAATTTCGTTCCGTACAGACGTAGGAATGAGGAAGCAATCCCGGTACGGTTTTAAAAATATACGTTAGTATTAGTAGAACGTAAAAATGATTAACTCATTTGAAAAGCACCTTTAAGCCATTTACACTCATACTTAGTAAACCTTAGAAATAATTTTGTAGCCTTGCATATGAATTAAAGCAATTATACCCACCATATATTATGCATAAATATAGTGAAACTTACGCAAATAATAATTTAAAATGTTTTTTTCCAGCCATCATCGTTAACATACAGTATTTTGAATACAATATAGTATCTGAAATCGTTTGTATGTCTCTGCAAAAGCTATGCATTTCCATATTCCACATGAAATAAATTATAGTAAATATTGGCGACGTACTCAATTTCATTATATAATAAATGAATAATAAATCATGATTTGAAATCATTATGATTCGCAAAAACACATTACCCTTATAACGTACGAGCAAATCAGGGAAGCAGTTAAAACCAATGAAGTCACAATTCCGGAAATTATAATCCATAGACTAGTATGTTCTAATTCTTTGCGTGGCCCATTATATCATTATATCTATATTCTACAAACATTCTTTTGTGAATTAAATGCAGTAGAATGCAAAAATGCATAACGCATTTAAAAAGTACTTTTAAGTTATTTACGCTCATACTCAGTACACCTTAGAAGTACTTTTGTGTAGCCTTGTATATGAACTAAATAATTTATACATACCATATATTATGCATAAATATAGCGAAACTTAAAATCGCACATCATAATTAAAAATGCTTTTCCAGCAATCATCGTTAATATACAGTACTTTGAATACAATATAGTATCTGAAATCTTCTGCATGTCTCTGCAAAAGCTATGCGCTTCCATCTTAAACATAAAATAACTTACAGTAAATCTCAGCGACGTATATCATTTCCATTGTAGTATATCAAATAGTTTTACAGTATTAAAATGTGCCGCAAACAATTTTCCCCTGTACCTTTATGTAACTTAATACTTTTGTGCTACATCTAGTAGAGGAATAATAACTATACTTTGCACCGTATATCTTACAGAATTTACATTGCAGTGCACTTTATAAATGGATGTCAACTTTTCTATGTTTAAAAAAGTGTAACATCATTGAAAATCATTTGGAACGATTTTTTACCATTGGCCGTAATGTAACGCAATACTTTTGACTACCTCTGTAATTCAATTTAAAGTCTTACAAATTTCATTTGAAATACGAACCATGCTATGGTAAATGTTAGCAACATCAAAAAATTTCAGGGCGATTCGAGTATATTTACGAGAGTTAGGACGCGGAGAGACGGATAGACAAATCGAAGTCATAAACACTTTTCAACTTTGTTGGAAATTGTTAAAAAGAATTCGCTCCATAAAAAATTAACATTCACTCCAATCAAAAAATGACTATCCGCTGTTAGTAGTGGTGAAAAAACGTGCTCCTTTAGCAGGAGTAAATAGTCACGCCCACAATTTCCGCTTGTTTATACATAAAAAAAATTACAATTATTTTTACCATTCCAAATTGCCGTAATGCGCCGATTAAAAAAGGTAAAAATTTCAGTTATATTTTTCTGGTCCAAAAAGTAGAAAGTGTTGGTAGCTATGGTCACGCCTCCAAAAGAATGATTATTCAGCCTTGTTTAAAGTGAATATTCACTTCTCATTATTGGGTATTCACTTTTTCAGAGAGATGACAGTTCCACTTTTGCTCAAAGCGAATAGTCACTCAGAGTTTGGATATATTTTGACTCTTCGGTAGAGTGATACTTACATATTTACATTAAAAACATATCATTCTAAACTGCATTTTTAGTTGGACACAGATTAGTTTAACTGTATAGCCTGGCTTCCATTGAGAATTACAAGATTCTTTCATGTTTAAAAAAAACTATTTATTCGGCAAATGTTGCCAAATTTCGTGACATCCTTCCTTTTGGTGCCACGCATGTGTTTTGGCATTAGTAATCTTGAAAGGTGGTTTTCTGGCTTAGCATCGCCAATATTTTCCCAACTATTGCCAAATTTAGCTGAATGCCATCAATTTAGAATGTTCGAAATCTTAATTTTTTCAACCTTCATTCCCATTAGAACATATGGACACGCAAATAAATTAATTAAAGAATAAATTAATTAAAGTATATGTGACAAAACATTCTTAGTCCTGAACCCACAAAACTAATTTTTAAATGACTGTAAAACTGATTAAACATGTTTTAGTTAACTGTTTAAAAAAATCTGAAACTCATGGAGAATTTTTTCCAGAATTTCACAGAAAAAGTCCCTTTCCACAACAAAAGGGCATTTTCCGTTAAAAATCAGAAAACTCCACCATATTTCCTGAAAACAACGAAACGGATGGAAATATTAATAAAGAACGGAGACACTCCGTTATCTGGGATCCTCCGTGGCCGAGGCTGTATTCCCTTCTGCTGTCCTGTCCCTGTATATTGACGATGACTTATAAGCAGGCCTACATGTCGAACGTACAAGTCAGATGTATTTAATCAACAGAAATAAAACTGGGCAAATTTATTTTGAACGTTTACAAAATGAATAAAAAATTTTTCATTCATTCAAAAAAGTGATTTTTTTAAAATTTAAACAAGTTAAAAAATTAAAATTAATTAAAAAAATAATTAGTATTATGCATCAGTCTAAAATAAAATAAAATAAACTGTTTACGAATATTCTAACGAATATATTTGAAAGGAAATATGTGAAATTCACAACAGATTTACCACTTATTCATAAAATATATACTTTGTACGAAATCGTATCAGCAGTTTTGGCTCCATTAGTAAGGACTTTTTCCGCTGTTAAAAGGTCTCGAGTTCGATCCTCAGGACGGCTTGAAGTAAATTATACAAAAAAAAAGCAAAACAAATTAATTTAAATAGTATAGCAGATCAAAATCACTCGAAAAGTTAGAATTCTTTAACAATTGGTTAATTTTAAAAATTAAATTATTATCATTATACATCAAACCTTGTAACGGAAAGTTACAACTTCTTCAAACGGAGTTTTCCTTTCTTTTATTTCCTAAAAAGAAAAATCTACTAACGGAATGGTAAATGTCTGGCAACTTTGCTGCCAGTAGTTTTACATTGAATTCACAGATTTTTTTTAACAGTGTTTATAAATCAATGTTTGTAATATGACTTAAAGGTGTGAGGATTTAGTAATCGAAAACTTTAGAATTAGTTAAATTAATTTAAAGAGTGTTGTTTTGTCTGTCTTACATGTGATATTAGGGCAAAAAAGATTAGACATCGCAATAAATTTTATTTTATTATCTATTATAGCATCTATTATATTATCTCATCTAGTCATCTAAGCTCTTCGCATCTGTTCTAAAGGTGTAAGTTAATAATTAACAGATTTAGAATTAGTTAATTTAAAGAGTGTTGTTTTGTATATCCCACATGTGATAGAAGGACTGCGAAGATTAAACATCGCAATAAAAAATGTTTGAAGATTAAAAAAGTCTTTAAAAATATTTATTTTTCTTTACCTGTTTATAAACCCAAATTTGAAAAACTCTGGAAATACATAGCTCATACACTAAACATACATACATATGTACATGCTAATTTTATTTCATTCTGCCAATAGATAAATGTGAAGTTACTATTATAAAGAGTAATTATTTAATAATTTTTAATATTTTAATTCAGTTTTTAGTTTTAATTTTATGTCAATAATAATAAATCTAAAACTTGACTATTGGGAAGAATTTGTACAACGAACAATTACTCCTGTCCTTTCAACAATATAATAACATAGTCCTTTTATTTTAAACCGTTCTTTAAGAACATAAATCTAATGTTGTTAAAATAAATTTATCTTTGGGGCTCAGTACAGAAAATCCTGAATCTAGTTTAACCATGTCTAGCAAATGCGGGGGTTTTGACGCCATGTGACAGATAACCTTGCCATCTCGGTCGACTAGGGTCAGAGCCTCGTTATGAAATTGATTCTCCGAAGTCGTGGACTCACATCGTCATTCGTACTAACGTTCGTGGGAAAATATGGGCAAAGCAAGAATACATATAATGATCATACTTGTAATTTTTCAGTCATTTTTAAAAAGTCTTTTCTTGTATAACTAGAGTTGAAAACACATCAATCAAAAAATGAACGAAATTTCGCATGTCCCGGTTTGTGTTTTATTGGAAGAAATGAAAAAATGTTTTACAGCTGAGTATCCTTTATAAATTCTTCATTTGTTTTCTACCTTTGAAAATTGCGTTAATGAAAATTAATTTAAACGGAATATGATAACAAAATTCTATTAGTAAACTTTTAAATACTTTTATAGCTGTAAATTTTAAATTATTAAAGTTAATTACACATTCATATAATATATATACTTTTTGTTCCAAAAAATTGAAGGATGCTATAATATTTTACCTGCTGATGCTGTAAATTGAAAAGGTATACAAAATAAAGTAGGAACTAAGGTTGTCTTGTCATTATAATTTTTTTTCACAAAAGTTCAATTTTATTATTTTATATGTTTTGTTAAACAATTTATATTTAGAAAGTTTTCTTCCAAGCCCTAACAAGTACAAGAGTAAAAATTCCGTTTCTCTACGACCAAAACTCACAGAGTTGTGGTCGTATCATACAGTACCTTGAATTTTCGACGTTTCTGGCACAAAATAGTCTTCTGTACGTTTTTCGGTAAGTTATGATCATATGAGAACTAATGTTTTACTAATAAGCATACATATACATTTGTGTATGTATATGTGCACTGTTAAAAATAAATCTGTGAATTCACGGTGAAACTATTGGCAGCAAAGTAGCCGAACTCTAACCGTTCCGTTAGTAGATTTTCCGTTGTGGGAACTACAAGAAAGGTTTGGTTTGGTTTATTTTTGTCGTCCGATTATCTACGCTAGGATATAGGACCAGGGGGGAGTGCCCTTCGTGGGGGTCTTTCTAAGGGAACCTAACCCGTATTTACGCAAGGTTCGAAGAAAACCACGAAAACTCCGAACGGTTAGGCCGACAGCCGCGATTGGGTTTGAACCCAGCACCTGCCGTCTACCAGTTGAGAGGTCCGTACCTCTCGGCCACTGGTGGGGCAACTACAAGAAAGAAAAACTCCGTTTGAAGAAGCAGTAATTTTCCTTTACAAAGTTTGATTTTAATGTTTATATTTTAATATAATTTTTAAAATTAATAAATCGATTAATCGTCAAAGAATTCGAAATTATCGAGTGATTTTAAGCTGCTATGTTATTTTACTTAGTTATTATTATTTTGTACAATTTACTTCACGCCGTCCTGAGGATCGAACTCTGGACCTTTTGATAATGGAAGGAATCCTTATTAACTGAGACAAAGCTGCTGATGCTGGATTGTACAAAGCATGTCTTTTATGAGTTAGTAGGAAAATCTGTTGTGCTTTTTAAAGATTTCCTTTCAAATATATTCCTTAGAATATTTGTAAACGGTTAATTTTATTTTATTTTAGACTGATGCATAATGCTTATTATTTTTTAAAATCAATTTTGATTTTTTAAATAGTTTAAATTTAAAAAAAATCACTGTTTAAAACCACTGTTTTTTGAATGAAAAAAGCTTTTTATTAACAATTTTTTTTTACAAAAATAATGTATAGTAATATAAATAAATATTTATTTATATTTTGGCTAATTAATTAAAAGATTTTTTATGAGAAATAAGAGAAAAATAAACAGAAAAAATGTAATTTAAAAGGGATTTTTTATGTTTTCATTATTCCATGGCACCAGTGGTATCCGAACCCACAATTTGCGTTCGCAGGCGATTAGCGGTGTGGTGTCTTGACCACTCGGCCATGGAGGCCCCCCACACAACGGAGTATCTCCGTTTTTTGTTTCTATTTCCATCCGTTTCGTTATTTTCAGGAAATATGGGGGAGTTTTGTGATTTGTAACGGAAAATGACCTTTTGTTGTGAAAAGGGATCTTTTCTGTGAAATTCAGGAAAAAAATATTCGTGAACTTCAGAATTTTTTTAACAGTGTGTCTAAACAGCATGAAATTTACGATAAATTACTACCTTATTTTCTTAGGTACTAAATATATTTTATTATTTTAAATCATGATTAAGTCGTTATAACTGTAATTAAAGAATGATCTTGCAACAACGGTAGGTATTAAATGGGTTGAAAATTTTAAGAAATTTACAAACCCTCTTTCCTTTTTTCCCTTTTTTCTTACGGTCACTCTGTTGGTTATTATTAATAGTAACCGGTTAATATGATAAATTTATGAGAATTTATCAAATTAACCGCTTATTATTAATAATTACCAAATAATGTTGGTAAATAATTAAATTTCAACTCGTTTAGCTTGAGATTTTTATTTTATATACGTTTTTTGTAAATATTCATTGCTAAAAGTATGCATTTCAAAGCTATATAAGGTACCCTGGGGTAATAACGCCAGACGGGGTAATAACGCCAAGTGCTAATATTTTGCTTAATTATGAAATAATTTGGTAAATGACACCCATGTGTTCTGCGCAGAAGGGTTTTGAGTCATATAAATCGCAAAAAAACAGCTTCAAGTTAATTTGTTTCATTTTTAGGTCTTATTGTTTTTACAAGCAGCTAAAATTAACGCTTGATCTAAAATTTGCAAGATACGTTTTGTGATATGAAGACTATTTTTTTTTATCCGGAAATACTTTGTTAATTACATAAATTTGTAGTACATTTCATGGCCTTTCAAAATGTTGTTGAAGATTTTGGATATCTTCTCGAGATAATTTGTAATTTAAAATGTACAGCGCAATAACTATAACGGGGTAATAACGCCAATCCTTGCAGTTACCCCGGTTGATTCCCTACAGTGGCCGAGCTACATCCTAAATACTGATTCAAATAAACACAGTTAAAACTGTGCAATGTTTCTAATAATTCTATTTAAGCGGTTATTTAAGCAAAAAGAAGTTCACGGTCTGATATTCTTTTGCCCCCTCCCCCCCCCCCTCCCCACACCACACCTTTGTTTTTCTTACACTTTCACAAAAAAAATGAAAATTTTCAATAGCTTAGGATGCAATTTGTCAATTTCTAGAGCTGAGAGTTTGTATTTTTAGAATTGGGCAATCTACATGCAATTATTCCAACTTATTTCATAGTTTTGTTTGCATGGCGTTATTACCCATATAGGTGGTTAATAACGCCAAATAGCATTGGTCAAGAAATCACGCCGTTACATTTTATGTATTCATATCTGTTAAATTATTTTTTTTTATATAGATAGTCAATGAGTTGCTGTATCAAATCATATATTTGTTTGAAAATACAAACTAAAACTGAGCCGTGAAAATTGTTAGAACCTTAACGTGGCGTTATTACCCCAGGGTACCTTAATTTATTCCTTGAATATTTCAGTGTTTAAAATTTTTATCCAATTCATTCAGTAATTATAAAAATAATTATTTTAAGCTGTTTAGTCTTTTGCGTCTTATAAATAGAACACTTCTGTTGTTTGAGTTTTATTGTCTCTGAACAATTATTTTTCTTACTGCATTCAAACAGTTATGATAGAACATCTTTTTGTAAAGTTACTAAGTTTAATCATATTAACCGAACTTCATCGGTAAATTTGATTAATATACAATATTTATCAAATTTACTAAAAGACGTGGTTATTAATAATAACCGGTTATTATTAATAATTACCGAATCTATCAAATTAACAGCAACATGCATATCGTATGCAGCATTAACTGAAGAGAGTAACAAAGAAATAAAATTTGCTTTTTTTTCGTATCTGGGATTTTTCTATTTCTATTGCTATATTATCTCGTAAGGATATCTACATAATTAATTTTTTAATCTGCCTGCCCCAACTTGGCTGCAACACTAAACTAACTAAACTATCAATATTAATGTACTTAAACACATGGCCTAACATAAAGAATTTAATCTATTTTCACTTTTATCGAGTACATTCAGCATTGTCCTTGGTGCGGAATAAATAGCAAAGGAAATGTCTCTCACATTTTGTTTTTTCCCTTCATTTTAATATAAGCCAGTAAAATATGACTTCACATACAGATTTCTAATAGTGTGAAGTTGTATATAATATATAAAATACAAGCAAATCATGCATGCGTGTATGTCTGTCTGTCAGTCAGGCAGTGTCTGTAATTTTTTTTCTTAGAAACGGTTCTATCGATTTTGACTACATTTTTAGGTAGATTTCGTATGAAATACTACTTATTGCATTCTCTCCCATGTTGGAATTTCAGAAAAATTTTTGCAGATGTACACCGATCATGAATCCTAGACACCAAAACTACCATCAGTAAAAAAGTTTATCTATCTATCTATATCTATCTATCTATATATATATATTTAGATACCATTAGATAATACTACAAATCAACATCAATTACTGTAAAAATTTGTTAATGCCAAATTATATCATACAGAGGAGTTGTCAGAATTAGAAATAAAATTGGAAATGTGGTATTTAGCTCGTTATCAAGGGCAATACTAAATAGCCACATTAATTGCGATTAATTTCTGAATGGAAATCAGGATAGACCTAAAAATAATTTCCATATTGCCCGATTATTCGCAAATGAGAAATCATTTCAAAGAAAAATATTAGAAAAATAATAAGACCATTATAGAATTATCAATATAATAATTGCAATAGAAAAACTATTTCAAAGAAAAAATATTAGAAAAATAATTAAACTGTAATTGAATATGAATATTGATAAAGATAACTTACAATTGTCAATCGCAACCATAATTTCCATTGAGAACAGGAAAAAGAAAATAATAATATAATTGAATTAACATTGATTAAATTAAATTGAAAAATCATGTCAAATGGAAATAATTAGACAAATTAAATTATATAATAGGTTAACATACAAATAACAATTTCGACCATGTGATAGCAATACAATTTTGCATTCAGTCACATTAGACAGTTAAAGTGCAAGTTAAAGTAGTAAAATAGTTTTTATTAATATTAGATATTTAAATAACTATTATCAGAGCTGCCAAGTCTCCGGCTTTTTACATACCAGAATTTTAATACAGAAAATACTGTTATATTTAATTGGAGCATTTCGGCGATTCAACAGAACCAGATTCTTTCTAAGATAATACTGGTGAACAAAAAGCCGGAGACTTGGCAACTGTGTATTATCAAAAATAATTAATTACAAAACATAAGTAGACAAAAAAATTTCAACATAATAAAAATAGTTAAACTAATAAATACTTATTACAAGTTTTAAATTATAATTATAGAATTAATTGAATCGATTGATATCGATAAATTTGTACATGTGAGATAGATAAATGCAGATTAACTGCTAAAGCATTAGTGTCGCCATCTATAGTTGCTCAACACAATTAAATAATGCAAAAAATTATTTAACTATAAAAACAAAATCTTACAAGTTACGATATTTATATTTAATACAGGGTTGGAAAAAACAATTCTTTTTTTTTTTTTTTTTTTTTTTTTTTTTTTTTTTTTTTCCAAACATAAAACGGTATTTTTTATTTGTTTAAACTAGGGTTTTTTTGGGACAAACCAAATATCTATTTGTAAGCAACCAATCTACAGTGGATTAAGTTGATAATAGAAGAAAAAAAAATGTTTTTATTTAAACCCTTTGCATAAAAAATAGACCAGGTCCCACTGTATAAAAATAGAAATCGGAAATTAGAGAGAAAAAAAATATATCTAAAAATAAAATAAAAATAAGAAATATCTTTAGTAATTTTCAAAAGATTAAAAAAAAAAAAAAAAAAAAAAAAAAAACAGAGGATGTAATAATAATATTCATACAATCTATTGTAATCTATTGTTATTATATTTGTAAACAACCTATAAACAGATGATTAAGTAGATATTATAATGAGAATAATAATAATAAAAATTATTTTAAGTGAACAGTTATTCCTATACATATAAAATTGACCAAGGCCCACTGTATAAAATTAGAAGTCTGATTTTATTCAGAAAATAATAAAATAAAATAAAGTAAAATAAAAATAAGAAATAACTTTAGTAATTGTCGAGAATAAAAAAAAAATAACTAGAGGATGTTATGATAATATACATATGGTTTAAACCATAATTAAAACCAACTGACATAAGCCGTGCCAACTCTTATTTAAAGCAAAAATCGGTAAATTAATAATTTATTATATTATTACATAATATACCATCAAAGTATAGCTTATTTTTATAACTAAAATAAGAATTTAAAATGTTGTAAAAGTAATAAAATTTTATATTAAATAACCAACCATTGATTAGCCTCAAATTACATTACATATTAAATCCAGAGGAATAAACAAGGTATGCTATAACAATACATTACCATATATAATAAATTAACACTACATTATTGTTGCACTGCACCATTTTCCTACCACGAACACCTTTATATATATATATATATATATATATGGAGTGACAAAATTAGAAAAGTGGCTGGTGTAAATTGTTTGACAAAAGCACTAGACAGAAAACATTGGAAAAATCTGGGGGAGACCTACATCCAGCAATGGATCGAAAACGGTTGATGATGATGATGATATATATATGTACAATGTACACTGGTGTGCAAAATTTAAGGACGAGTCCCAAAATGCCAATTTTCAAGGGATTTTCAAGCGATAATTTTCATGCGAATATTCAAAAGGAAGTAATATAATTCGAATAATTAATATCCCTACATAACAGCTAGTCCATATAACAATCTCATTCAGGTCACACATGGTCACAAGAGTCACAGTCACAACGGCGAAACAAAAAATAGGAAATTCCATACGTCTCTTTTATGAGTCTCAAATGACTACTAAATGTGACTCCACTGACAGGTCACTGCGACTGCTGCCTTGTGTCGAGTCACCAGATGACTTTACAAAGTCGTTTCATTGAGACTCTCACGGGACTGTCATTTGGAGACTCAATTTCAAAGTCATTGTGAATGTTGCATTGTGATAAATCACCAAATAATGTCACATTAAAGTCACATGGGAACTTTCCGTCACAAGACTTTGTCAAATGGTGACAGAGTTCCTTCTGTGAAGTAACCACTGTTCAGTAACCACTGTGAAAAGTGGTGAAAAGTCACCATGAGACTTTAAAGGGACATTATTTGGTAATTTATCATAATGCAACGTTCGCAATGACCTTGAAATTGAATCTCCAGGTGAGAGGTCACACGAGAGTCTGAAAGAAACGACATTGTAAAGTCACCAATTGACTCGACACAAAGCAGCAGTCGCAGTGACCTGTCAGTGGAGTCACATATAGTAGTCATTTGAGACTCATAAAAGAGAAGTGTGGAATTTCCTATTTTTTTTTTTGTTTCGCTATAGTTACTATAACTCTTGGGACTATGTGTGATCTGAATGACATGTTATATGGACTAGCTGTTATGCATGGATAATAATTATTCGAATTATATTACTTGCTTTTGAATATTCGCATGAAAAATATCGCTTGAAAATCCCTTGAAAATTAGCATTTTGGGACTAGTCCTTAAATTTTGCACACCAGTGTATATATATCACTTTCTTCTAGACACGATAACTTCCATAATTATGCTCAGATCATCTTCAAACTTTTACATAAAATCAAGGGGCATAAAATCTCGGTCGAGTTCGTTAATGGGCAAAATCGGACCAAGGGGGTGGAAATAAGGAGGGTTTTAGTGAAAACCGAAAAAACGCGATAACTTCTTAATTAAAATAGATATCGAATCCGTTTAAAGTTTATATTAATTCTAAAAAATGGGCGAAAAGTTTATGCATGACAGATTTTTGATAAAGTTAAAAATGGGCTCAAGAGGCGAAAAAAACAGGGTTTTTGAGAGAAAAAAAATTATAACTTCGTCATTTCTCAAGATATCAAATCCAACTAAATTTTTTATACATGTTCTAAAAATTATCTAAAACATTTGTATTTACAAGTTTTTGATAGGACCAACTTTTAATGATGAAAAAAATTAAAAACGAAAAGAAAAAGAAGGGTGGAAAAAGAAAAAAATCCATGAAAATCCTTGAAAATCAAGGGATTTTCAAGCGATATTTTTCATGCGAATTTTCAAAAGGAAGTAATATAATTAACTTACTCAATTCTTAAGCAATCAAATCTAATTAAATTTATTTTACATCTTCTCAATAATATCTACAACTTTTATACTAACAAGTTTTTCATAGGGCCAATTATTATAGCAAAAAATAAATTAAAAAAAATAAGAGTTGGAGAAAAAACCTCAAATCCAAACTGCTTATATTCTGACTCATATATAAATTCATTTTTTAATTTAAACGCATCCAAATGACAGATCCTCTTATTTAAAGACTATATAATGTGACGTATTGGCCAGTTTTTTGATAAAGGCAGAATATATTTCAAAAAAAAGGCTGCCAAAAAGGGTATTTTGAACAGAATTTCCCGAAGTGATCATGATCGTAAAATTGAAGAAGTATAACAAATTGCGTTTTTTCTGAATCATTTTTAAATTCATCTTTGTTCTCAAACGTATCCAATTTACAGATCCTCTTATGTAGGAGCTATATAAATGACGGATTGGCCTTTTTTTTGATAAAGTCAGAATATATTTAAAAAAAGGCTGCCAAAACGGGCACTTCGCACAAAATTTCCCAAAGCGATCATGATTAAAGAATTGAGTATGTATTTAAATAACAAGTTGGTTATTTTATGACTCATTTTTAAATTCAATTTTGCTCTCAAATACATTCATTTGACAGTTATTTTTTTTAGGAACTGTGTAATGTGCCGTATTAGTCTTTTTTTTTTATAAAGGCTAAATGTATATTTAAAAAAAAGCAGTCAAATTGAGCACTTCGCACAAAATTTCCCAAAGCGACCTTGATTAAAGAATTGCGTATGTATTCAAATGACAAATTGGTAATTTTATGACTCATTTTTAAATCAATTTTGCTCTCAAACTTATTCAATTGACAGTTTTTTGTCATTTAGGACCTATATAATGTGCGTATTCGTCGATTTTTTGATAAAGTCTAAATATATTTTTTAAAAAGCTGTGAAATTGGGCACTTCGCAAAAAAATTCCCAAAGCGATCATGATTAAAGAATTGAGGATGTCTTCAAATAACAAATTTGTTATTTTATGACTCATTTTTAAATTCAATTTTGCTCTCAAACGCATTCAATTGACAGTTATTTATTATTTCGGAACTGTGTAATATGCCATATTGGCCATTTTTTTCATAAAGCCTAAATATATGTTTTAAAAAAGCTGTCAAAATGGGCACTTCGCACAATATTTTCCAAAGCGAACTAGATTAAAGAATTGTGGATGTATTCAAGTAACAAATTGGTTATTGTATGACTCATTTTTAAATTCAATTTTGCTCTCAAGCGCATACAATTGACAGTTTTTTGTTATTTAGGAACTATACAGGGTGTTTCGCTACCAGACCGACAAACTTTGAGGGGTGATAGTAGATATTAAGACAAACATTATTAAATAGGAAACCATGGGGCGCAAACGTATTCTGTAAGAGCTAGGGGCCATTAAAGTTTAAGGTCCAAAAATTCAAACGATGATAAAAAACGGAAAAAAGGGTCGATTCGTTTGCGTTTTTCACTAAAATCATTCTTTATAACACGATTTAAAAAAAAACAAATTATAAAGGTTACATTCAAAAATTGTCGATAGAGGGCGCTTTAGACTTTAAAGTAACGAACAACTACTTTTTATCGTTATTTTGTGCATGGGATCAAAATTATTTTAAAGTTTAGACTTTAACTTAAATTTTAATGCTAAAATCGGAAACATTGGGATTGGATAACTGGCGAAAATTTAACTGTAAACAAAGGGGCGGATTTTAATCATTCATAAATATTATACAAACTGATCGATTTTGTTGCAGTTTGCGTGTAGTTCATTCTCTTGGTAATTATTTTATTCCAAATGACTTACAGTTCTTCTGTATCCATTTTTGATAGAGGGCGCTTCCAACACATCTCCGACATTTCAATGGCATTACTCCTGTGTGTTTTACTACCAGATCAACATACTTCCAAGAAGTGTTAGGGATGCAAAGCTACTGGGAATTACACAGGAATGTAACATTGAAAATGCCTTTTTAGCGAGCTGTGGTTAAAAGAAGCAGAGAAAAAACAATAGAAACAGGTAGTGAAAGAGCAACACGTTAATGTGGCAGAAAGCAGTTTATTTAAAGGTTTTACTACAAAAGGTATCCGAAATTACGACCAGAAGTAGTCGGGCATGCTTGACAGCAGCGTCGCATGCAATTCCTTACGCTATGAAAGATTCCTGGCACCTCGGATAGCTTTCTAGTAGCTACAGAAATTCGAGCTGACAGGTCTTCCACTGACGGTACATTCAACTTTTCATTTGATCCAAGCAGAAGAAGTCCATACAGATTCAGATTCAGACTGACCCAGGTGGTAGGGGGAGCTACTAATTGGTTTGAGCTCAATTAGCCCCACCCAGCAATGTTTATTTAAAAAATACAGAACAATTATACAGTAAATAAAATAAAGGTAGGTAACAAAAAGTAATTGATATAATGAAGTAGGTGCGACGACCTGGCAGGCCAACGAATCGGGCCACCACTACCTATCCACCGCTGTCCCCATGTTATGTTGAGGTGGCTGCGAACATCATTGGTAAAATGTGGAGGAGCCCCTTCGTGCTATAGAGTGGCGCAACGAAAGAGAAACATGTGCTTTTACCAGAAGTTCCTACAGAACGTGTTGTAGAAATATCAAGTGGCCTTTTTCTCTGCTTCTTTTAACCCTAACTCGTAAAAAAGATATTTTTGTCATTACATTATATTATGATTCCGAGTCGTCTTTTCATCCCTAACACTTCCTGGAAGTATGTTGGTCTGGTAGTGAAACACCCAGCAATAATGCCATTCAAATTTCGGAGAAGTGTCGGAAGCGTCCTCTAACAAAAAATGGGGACACCAATGCTGTATGTCATTTTGAATAAAATAATTACCATGGGAATGATCTACATGCAAACCGCAATAAAATCGTTTAATTTGTCAAATGTTTATGAGCGTTCAAAATCCCCTCCTCTGTTCACAGTTAAATTTTCGCTAGTTACCCGATAACGATGTTTCCGATTTTGGGTTTAAAATTTAAGTTAAAGTCTAAACTTTAGAATAATTTCAAACCCGTGCACAAAATAAGGGTAAAAAGTAGTTTTTTGTTATCCTAAAGTCTAAAGCGCCCTCTATCGACAATTTTTGAACGTAACCTTTAAAATTTTTTTACAAACAAAACTCGATATGAAGAATTATTTTAGCGAAAACCGCAAACAAATCCACCCTTTTTTCCATTTTTTATTATTGTTTGAAGTTTTGGACCTTAAACTTTAATGTCCTCTGGCTCCTACGGAAGACATTTGCGCCACATGGTTTCCTATGTAATAATGTTTGTCTTCATGTCTACTATCACCCCTCAAAGTTTGTCGGTCTGGTAGCGAAACACCCTGTATAATGTGCGTATTTAGTCGATTTTTTAATAAAGTCAGAATATATTTCAAAATATGTTGTCAAATGGGCATTTGAGCCGAATTTCGCTTAAGATGATTTGATAAAACCAGTTCTTACAGAATAATGAAATTAAAATTTTTTCAAAAGCGGCCAAATAAAGTAGTTAAACTGGATTTATCTCTAATCATATGATATTTTTGGTTGTTGAAACGAAAACTCTTCGAAATCTACCTCCGCCTATAGGCCAAGCCGACAGGGATTTTTTATTTTACCAATTTAAAGCACGAGAAGACAATTGGGTTAAGTCACATGTCCGAGAAAATTTAGAAATTTTGGGTGAGATTCAACATAATTAGATATATATAAATCAGGTGAACCGATTTTGACTAAATTTTGTATTTAACAGTGTTTGGACTTGGAGACGACCATCAGGCTAGGTCACATGTTCGAAATATTTGGATTAGTGGGTCATTTTCGCGCCACTACGAGCCAAGATAATTTTATCTAAAAAATGACTCTAACTATTTTTACTAAATTTTGTATTCTGTTGCTTTCGTTTATGAGAAGATCATTATGTGACAGCACAAGCTCGAGAAAATTCGATTAATGGGCCATTTCGGGGTCACTACGGGAAATGCTTATTTTATCTAAAAGACGGCTCTAAAAAAATTCGACTAAATTTTGTACCCTATTATTATTAAGTACTAGAAGACCATTTAGTTCAGTCTCATGTTCTAGAAAATTTTATTATTGGGTTCAATTTGGGTCACTACGGATAAGAATCAAGCTAAATTTGCCTAAAAAACTGCTCTAACGATTTTGTCTAAATTTTTTAATTTTTCAGTTTTGTATTACGATACTATTGAGCTAAGTTACATGTTGGAGAAAATCCGACAAGTGAGTCATTTTTGTTTCACAACGAGTCAAGTTAATTTTATCCAAAAACTGCTCTAACTATTTGGACTAAATTTTGTGACTTACCGTTTAGAATATGTGAAGATTATTGAGCTAGGTTAAATGCTTGAGAAAATTCGATTAGTGGGTCATTTTGAGATCCCAGGGGTCAGTGCATTTTAATGGGAATAAATTTGAAACAATTATTGAATTTTTAAACGGAACGCATTAAACGAAATCACGAAGTTGGCAATATTTAGCCAAATTTGGTGATATTTCACAATTTTTTTGTGACACTGGGGAGATTTGAGGGGAAAAAATCTACTTTCGACCAATGTCAAAATGCATCCTTGGTGTCAAATGAAAGAAAGTCGCCAAGTTTTCCCCAAATTTTCACGACATTTCGCAATATGGCTGGCTTTTAGAATATGAGGATATTTTCCACAAAATCTTGATAGGAGTCGAATATACATGATTCAACGTATCAGAGATCTTAAAACGTTCTTTAGAAACAGTGACGATGTTCCTATATTTGTTGAGGGAATACAACTGTCACGGCAACGTCCATTCTGTATCGATTAGAACAAAAAGCTATTTTTAACTCAGCTTAGCACGATCTTCCTCGCAGGAACATTGTTAATTTCTCATAAACGCACAGTGCGAAATTTAATTTCTAGCAGAAGTTAATTATTGTGAATGGATCGAACGCATTTTTATTAAGTTTGTAGGAATTTTTTGGATTAAAATGAATAAATTTGGTCTTTTTTACAAAATCTACAGATTGTCATTCTACAGGGTGGTTAGTTATTAACGTCAGGTGTTCAAAGCCTTCTAGCGAGTAAAGTTTTGAGCGAAACATAATCAAATTTGATCAGCATACATAGTAGATCATGGGATTACGAATTCTTAAAAAAAAAAAAGAAAAAAAAGTTTAAAAAATCGCCACTATGGGCAATTTTAGCTAAAATGCGACTAATATGCATTAATTTGCATAAAATCAGTTCTGTGTAGCGATAATGAGTATAAAAGGAAAGGCTGGGAGAGATCTCAGACCAACTGCTTGGTGATGACTCTCACTTTACGGGATCATGCTTTGCTAGTCAAAAAATAAATAAATAAATAAATAAATAAATAAATAAATAAATAAAATAAATAAATAAAAATAAAATAAATAAAAAAAATCGCCACTAGGAGCAATTTTGGTGCACCAAAAGTGCATTAGTGTAAATGTTGAATGATTAAATGGCAAAAAATACAGTACAGATCAATTTTATACTGCTGGAATACTGCCCGAGCGCTGATGGTACCTGCACATTTTTCATCTCTTGTTCGACAATAGCAATTACAACTTCGTCAACTTGTTATTGACTAGTCACTTTGCGTCCTAGGCCTTGTTGCCGCATAGTTTCAAATCGATGAATCATCTTTTGTAAATTTGTTATACTCATCGGTTCTTTTGGCAAATTCTGTAATCGGGAAATTCAGGACGAGCATCATTGCAATTCTCGTTCTGCTGATAACACAGCTTGACTAGTAAAGTATGGTGAGAGTTGATAATGATAACTCTTCCAGCCTTTCCTTTTATACTCATGATTGCTATACACAACTGATGTTATGCAAATTAATGCATTTTAGTCGGTAAACAACGCTAAAATTGCCCCTAGTGGCGATTTTTAAAACTTTTTATTTTTTATTTTTTTTTTTTTTTTAGAATTCGAAATCTTATGGTCTACTATGTATGCTGATCAAATTTGGTTATGTTTTTACCAAAACTTTACTCGCTAGAGGGTTCTGAACACCTGACGTTAATAACTAACCACCCTGTATATTTGAATCTACATACACCAAAACAAAATGTGCGAAGTTATTTATATACCTAATTTTTTTGGCAATTTGTGTCTTTTTATTCTGCTAAACAATGCAAGTTTTAGGACCCTTTCGAAAAGTCTTGAACGTCATTTTTCAAATAAAATTATTAATATGATATAATTACGTGAAAATTTTTAAATCAAGTGGCATCAACACATATCTTATAACCCCTTTTACTATAATGCAGTAAATGGTTTGCCATTATTTCAAAAATTACATTTTTTAAAATTTCATATTTTAGAAAGTAATTTAAATTTTAAATTATCGAGAGTTTGGATATTATGATTAATTAATATTATTTTCAATCTATGGTTCATCATTTTTAGAAGGTGTAGATGCAACATAGAAGCACTTTGTCAAATTTTAATGTAATAAATGTTAAAATATTTTGTTAAGTTTAGATATTAGTTTAGATATAGTTTAGGTATAAGTTTGGGCAAAAGACTTTCAAATTTTTGCTAATAATCCTTTTTTTTTTTTTCTTATATGTTGAAGAAAAATTAATGATGATTAAAAAATAAAAGAGGCTAAATAAAAATTTAAATCTAAATTGTAATCAATGTACAATTTTATATATTTCAATTGAGATTATTAAATTATAATTTCAAATATATTTATAAAACAAATACAAATATAGCATATTTCGATCATCCAGTATTTTCATCTTATTCATTTCCTTATTCAAGGCAATACTCAAAGGGTGTTTCTTTAAAATAATGAATTAACACAATTATTCAACATCATTACATTGTTAAATGATAAATGGAATACAATTTAAAAGTCATATTAAAAAAATTAACCGTTTTATATAACTATTTAGTTTGAAATAAAAAATAGTAAATATATTAAAATTATTATTTATACACAATTTTTAATTAACAATGAGTTTATTAAATTTTAATTACAAGTATATTTATATTAAAAAAAAATAAAAATAAAAAACGTAACGCGTTGCGGGATCCAACTCTAGACCCGCGGATCGATGAGTTAATGCTCTACTGAAAGAGCTACACTAACGTAAATGTTACCTTAGAAAGTAAATACCTAAGTTCTATTATAATATTAGATCCCCTTGTTTCTTGGGAACTAAAAAGCGTTGTATAAAATCCGTTTAACTTTAGACTAAGGAGCCTCTACTCTACAGTATATATAAAAATAACCAAAATCTGCGATTATCAAAGTTGGTCTTCTCCTTGTTAGACAAAATAGCTCGAATAAGGAAATTTTTATTTAAAATTTTAATACTTTTGAATACTTTTATTTAAAACTGTAATGGAAACCGTAATTTTTACCCACCGTCCTAGCACGGGCGTTTACGCAAGTACTACTAATTCTACCATAGGCCAGAATTTCAAATTTTCATATCACAACTAGAATGCCTTCAAGGTGCAATTTTTAAAACTTTGAGATTTTTTTTTTTTTTTAAACAAAGATATAGCAAATCCCAGATCAACATTAACAGCTTTTCACTTTTCCTATTCTGTTTCTGTTTTTGTCCCATGTATTGTATAAAAATATTCTTTTTTATGTAAAACGATTGATGTTTCTTTTGGTTTAACTAAAATTACTTAAAACAAAATTTACTGAAACCATATAAAATGTACACTTTAAGCACATATTAAAAAAATGATTGCTTAGCTTTCTAGAGGGTTTGATTTCCTTTACTGTTATTATTTAAAGATAATAATAAAAAAAATCTTAATAACACTCCGAGAGAAATATTTTTCTGTGACTACAATAAAACAATAGTTTGGCAGTAATGATTTGCCCTATTGCCATTGTCATATTTCAGCTTGTAGTCAAATTTCCATCTTAAAATTTTTTGTGCATAAAACTAATAAAATACTATGAGAAATTAGTACTTTAGATTTTTATCTTGTGCTTCACCAGAGATATCAAAGCCTTAAAAGTGTAATTTTGAAAATTCTCAATAGTTTTAGAATTTTTTCAACAAGGAAAAATCAAGTCTCAGGTCTGGAACTTGGCATGTCAGTACAGATACTTTCACCCTATTTGAAATAAACTTATGGAATATTGAAAGTTTTTCTTGCTAGAATATCTTCCTCTTGTAAACGGACACATTTTGGAAAATAATCTTAAATTTTATTCCAAAATTTCACCAATAAGGATTTAGCTTAAAAAACTACTGTATTACCAAACTTTTAGCTCGTTTTATTCTGAACAAATTGCTTTAAGCCCCATGTGAAGTGAAGAAATAAAAATACGATATTTACAATTCTTTAAACCCTTCAATATAAGAAAATTGCTGCACGCGATGAAACAAAGATGACCACCCTGCATAAACAAAAAGCATTAAAATTAACATAATAGTTATTTTTAAATTCCATAATGTTAGGTTTGTTGTACAAAAAATTACAGTTTTTTTTAAAATGTTCAAGCAACCAAATAAACCATTTTGAAATGGATTGACCCATCTACACTCTCATTTAGTTAACTGAATAGAAATCGTTGTCAGATATAGCAATTGTGTTTTTATTGACTTATAGAACTAAACCGAAACTTCGCTTTAAACTAATTATAAAAGAAAAGCTTCAAATGATGTCTATTAAGGTTCATGCGAACTCCCATTTTATAAAACCAAAACATATCTTATATATCATGCAGTGCTGAATTCAGGGGGTTGCCCGGAGAATCACCCCCCGGAAAATTTGAAATTTTACGTATTCAGTTGTCAAAAAGTACAATTCCCTCCACCCCCCACCCCCCCCGAGCCACTGAACTCCCTTCCAGAGAATATTGTCTGAATTCAAAACTGATATTATGTGAAAACAAGGGAATATTTTACCTTTTTATTAAAAAAATTTCCAACAAAACAAGAAGGTGAGAAAAATATGAGGATATATAGTTCTTGTTGATTAATTAGATGCAAAATTACGCATAAAAAATAACTACGTGAGTTTTTAAAAGAGGGCGGGGAGGGGGGGACGAAATATGTGTGTTATTAGTTATATAGTTACAGTTACATCATTTTGACCAAGCCGTTTCTTAATACATTTTCTCTACCATTTTTTCAATTCATACAATTCGTAAGCATCATTATCTTTTAAAGCTCCAAAAACAGCTTCTGTCAATACAATTTGACTAGCACTTTAACGGATCAGTACTTTTTATTAACTTTATCATAGCGATAAAATATGTCTTCACATTCAGTTGCATGTTTATTTTAGAAAATACGCAACCAATCAAATGTTTTTTTCTTCTGTTGATTGGTAGGTATTTTATGCAGAACGATTAATAATATGGATGATTATATTTTCTATCTTTTTTTATGTAATTCAAAATTTACGATTAAGAAATTTTCAATGGAATTTGGCTTTTACGTCTACGTATTCTTTGAAAAATTATTTTTTAAAAAGATCAGGTTCCTCATACATTTATTTATAGTATGCAACATAGTAAAAATCAAGTACAAATAACCATAAAATAAACAACACGCAATATGTAAACACGCGTTTCAAAAATTCAGAAATGCAAATGAAACTACGCAACAGAAACCATATAACAATAAAAAACATATTGTCTTGAACAATTAATACGTATATTTAATGCAATGTTGACAGTAGGCTACTATTTTAAAATTCAGATTCTCAATAGGCATCACATTTTTGAAACGGTAATATTTTTCTTGTTTTCATCTTTATTTGATGCAACATTAAATAAGGCGAATTTCACGATTTAAAAAAATGGTGCCAATCAAGAAATTTGAATTTTAAAAATGTAGCGCACTGGCAAAACCGATTTAATGCATTAAACAATTAAAGTTGTGTGTAAAGATTAATGTAGGTTTTCTTCCTTTTTAATTTTGCTTATGAATAAAATTTTACGAAGCTTTTCAGAAATGTGTAATTAGCTATTATTTCGTAAATAGTACTGCTATTAAATTTTTATTAAATTTAGTAAATATCTGTTCAAGTACACTCACTCTAAAAAGTAAATGTGTAAATTGTCACATTTACAATCAAATATGTGCAAATTTATAAAATTACACATTTCTTATAAAATTTATACACTTGTCGTTACAAATTACCTGTCTTTATGTGTGCTTATTGGCTTAAGGGGAGTGTGCAATTTGTTGTCTCTTTAAAAACACAAAAAAGTTTGTAAATGATAAAAAAAATTGCATATTTACACAAATTAGTGTATTTTTGGAACTTATAAATTTTAATATTCCACAAATATCTGTGTATTTTGCATATTACACTGAAATATGTGTAAGAATATTACACATATATATTTGTAAGGATAGAATATTGCACAGAAGTATGTGCAAAAATTTTACATAGCTATATGTGAAAGAAAAGAATGTTACACAGGTCAACGTGTAAGAATATTATGCAGAAATATACGACAGAACAGAAGATTACGGAAGAATGTGCATAAGGTCTGTCTCAAAAGTTTAAGCACAAGTATAAAATATCGATTTTCAAAGAATTATAAAGAGTTAGAATGAATAACTTTTTTTATTTGCAGATTTTGCAACATTATTTAAGTAAATGATATCAAAAGTAGAAAAAAATAAGTTACATAACTGTAAAAAATATAATTCAAAAAAATGTTCAAAGTCAGTTTCAGTCTCAAAAGTTTATGCACAATGTCAAAAACAACCAGATTTATAATTTTTACAGAACTTTTACTTACAAATTATTTTCCCGTGACTTCGGATTAGTTTAAAAAAAACGTACGCCCATCGAAATTATTAGTTTTTGTAGGGTTTCTGGTGGCAAAGAGTACTATGATTTCTCAATGGCCTTTTCGAATTCTTCAATAGAGTCATACTGCTTTCCATTGCCGTAAACCTGGCGGATTATAATAGCCCAGACATTCTCAATCAAGTTTAAGTCTGGACTTAAAGCTGGCCAGTAAAACTCTTTAACACTTTTCTGAGAAAGCCAAAGTTTTGTAGAATGTGATACATGGATTGAGGCATTGTCTTATTGAAAAGTCCATTCAGGACCCCCCAAACTGTCACCGAATGGAAGCAAATGTTGGTTAAGCGTCTCTTGATATTTTTTTAATCTTGTCTTCCTTTTAGGAAAAACAGAGAGGCCTGGTCATTGAATCCAAATGCCCCCAAAACCATGACATATTTTCAGCTTTTCTGCCTGCTGAAAAATGCTCTTGGATCCTTAAGTGAATCATGCCAATACGCGTTCCAAACATCAATACCATCTAAGTTTCCCTTTTTCTCATAGCTGAATAATGCAGTAAGCCATTTGTCCCCGTAGGATATGTGTACTTTTTAGCACAGTTCATTCTTGCCTGTTTGTGATGCAATTTGAGAGACGCTTTGCCCGCCATTTTTTTAGTGTGATGTAATCACACTCTTAAATATGTCTATGTACAGTGTCTTTGGACGCCTGTACACAGAGGTTATTTTTAATTTGCCGTATGGACATATTTTTGTCAAGATACCAATTTCCGTACACTCCAATCAGTCTGAACAGTCGTCATACGTGCTCGTCCACATCTTGGTTTCCCCTTAAAATTATTATTTCTACAGAGTACTTTATATATACCTCGCTTCTATCAAATTAAAACTTTTGCAGCTTCAGAAAGAGTTTTAATTTTGCGGTTTCAATTTAAAAGCTTTCAAAATCTCACATTTTGTGAATTCTTTACCCTTCGGCGTTTTTAAAAATAGAGAAAATAATTCATCTACCTTTTATACTTTTATGCAAGTGCAATATGATGTCATACAGCGTCATTACACACGGCCAATCCCGTGTTCCTAGAAAAATTTGCATGAAGTGCTTAAACTTTTGAGACAACATTTCTTCAAGAAAAAAGAAAAATTAAATAAAAATAAATAATTTTTTTTTTATTTTAATTACCCAAAATGGCTTATTTCATTTTATTTTGATTAAATGTCGAGTATTTATTGTAAATTAGGATAAAATATTTTCTTCTTCATTTCTTTTAAACCAGATTTGCAGAGTGCTTAAACTTTTGAGACAGACTATACTTATTTTTGCTTCATTTTGGGAATAAGAGATTTTGAGCTTATTCTTTTGACGATCACATTCAGAATTTTCAAGCTATGTTTCTGAGACTTTTACAAATGATGCTCTATACATTTAGCTAACACAATATGCAAATAAAAGGAGGTGGGCTAATAAGAACCATTTTTCGCCCATCAGCACCTAGACGTGACATAATTTTTTTTTTCATTAGTATACTTCATAACAAGTAAGAAAATAATAATATCTTGAATGAAAGTTTAATAATTAATGGAAAAATAAAATATACATTTACATAAATATTATGTGTCTTAATGAGCATAAACACAATTGTCATTAGTTTTAATCCATATAATCAGTATTAAATACAACAATAAGTATAAAATTAAGATAAATGGAGCTTACTCAGATTATAATTTCAATACATGAAATGTCGGAAATAATAAATAACAAATAATAATATTAATAATAATAATCATATAGTTTCAGACTTTTTGGACAATGCGTTTTAGATTATTTTCGTTATTGATTGCTTCACCAGAATCACTAATGGACCAACCAGCGGCCGCGTCTTGTACAGTATATGAACATATTCGATATTTGGTTTTTTAATTTTGATTGAGCGATTGTACATTACAGAAGTATTGCAAGCCAGAAACCATGATATAAAAACAACATGCACCCAGCACTCTACGACACTTTTGCGTACTTTACACTGACAGTACCATTATGTTATAATGTTTCATTGTGTTTTTATTCAAATATTATAGGTTTTCGAAATTGTAGGCTGAAAAATCAAATTTTGGTTACGAGAGGTGTCCCTTAACATCATCTGTTGAAACCTTTTGCTGCTTAATTAAGAATCTTGGCATTTCATGTTCAATATCAATTTCGTGCAGAAGTTCCAAGCAATCCCGGTAAAATCTATTAATACTCTCAACATCATTTGACTTCAGCCACTCTCTGATATTATATGAATATTTTTAACGCGTTTGTAAGTATGTCAGCGTAATTTTTCTTTGTTTCCGCGAAGTAACGAACGAAGACATCCAAAATGTAATTTGAAGTAATGACGAATACCATATACGTAATAAAAGGTCTTTTTTTGTATAGCCATAAAGAATGTCTCTGAAAGGAATAGTTCACAATCTTCTGGATATAAACGTACGTGCTATCGAAAGCAATCATCACAGTATCATAGTTGTCATCCTTAATAAACAATCTTCCTGCTGAAGGCCTCGTATATTTTTCAATAACTTGTGTTCTGGTGATGTGTTCCATTCTAACGGTGTTTTAGAACAACGTTCTCAATCAAAGCCTGGTTTTCATATTTTACAGAAGATGTTATTATTTTTCTTATATTGAATAATGTAGACAGAACACCATGATAGAGACCTGTTCTATCATGGTTCATCTGAAGTTTTACAAGTAACATTGCAAAGTAAGTACGAGATGACCTCTTTATTGAGGAACGTATTTTGGACTTCACAAGTTTAAAGATATAGTTAAAATGAGACATAAATATACCATTGAGAATATAATAATAGATTTCGAAAATGTGTCCCGGTGTATCCAAATCGAAGCCTTCTTTGCTACATTTCTCATACTGGTTTAAACATTTTCATGCATCGTATTTCATACATCGATGTATTCTCACTTACAGGACTTTAATCTTGCAGAGTCAATTTATCGATCAAGTAATATGAGTTTTACAGTATCGTTTTTTCGACAAAATATAGATATTAGTTTCTATAAAGGCTTGGGTTTCAATAGTTTTTGCTACAATAACGAGGCAGTTCCTACCTTCACATATTATACAACAAGTGTTAGAGTTGTGAAAATGAAATATTGATAAATGTATATTAAGTTTCTTATTCGTGGCCTCATCGACAGTAATCGTTGACGCATAATCTCTTATTGTTACATCAGAAGAAGAAATAGAAGTATTTAGAGCTTGGTCAGCACGAAATACATATTATTTGCATTTAGAACGCTATTTAGAACCACTCTGTAAATATCAGTTTTTCGAACATCTATGTATCAATATAACTTTTCTGTTATAACAGATACGTTAAGTTTTCTGCGAGACTTTACAGCAATAACATTGGTATCCAAGCATTATTTATTAGTAATTTCTTTAATAAATATTTACAAAAACATTTTTAGAAAACAACATTGACATCTGAACAACGTTAATACTTTTTAAGTACTGCCAAAGAAGTCTGAACGTACTCCGATAGTAGTGCATTTGATTCTCTCACATGATACATTTTTTTCTTTTACAGGTAGAAGCGCACACTGAACCCAAATAAAATAATGCTCATATGAAAGCATATAAAGAGTAGAATCATTGCATGTCAAAATTAATTGGGTTCATCGAGCGCTTCTTAATAAAAAATTAGTTAAAAAAAAAAAAAAAAAAAAAAAAAAAAAAAAAAAAAAAAAACGTCAAAAATGCAGAAAAAAGCCAAAACACTCTACTTTCGGGCTATAATTTCCATGACTTACTATTTTATTTATCACGTAAAACTTATATTAAATAAAAATACATATCTTTAACTATACAAAGCCACAGAACAATCATCTGAATTCGAAACATTTTTCCCGGGTATATGATGGGCGAAAAATAGCCCTTATTGACCCACCTCCTTTTGATAGCGTTCACACACGCGCAACGAAAAATTATTTAGTGTACTTGCTCATTTTTCCATGTAATTTTTATTATTTTTTAATCCTAATTACAGGGTATCGTGTACAATGTTGTTTGTCATATTTTCGGAAAAGAAGATATTATACATTATTTTATATTAAGAACTCTGCAAATTATAAACAGAAAAACTTGAAAAAAAAATTGCACTGCTTTTATAAAAACCTTAATTTCTCTACGAGTATACATGCTATCCACATAAAAATGAACACAGTTTATTACAATAAGCTACTTAATCATAATCTACAGTTTGAACGCTTTTGCTACATTACTTTTAACAGAGTTATCCAAAAGATATTTGTTCTTTTTTAATTTGTTGACGGTCCCCTATAGAGTCTCGGGAAAAATCTTCACGGAAATATATGATCTGTACTATTATGTTTTCACATTTAGAGTTTCAGGATAATTCCTCATGTATTTTTTTTTATATATATTTAACAAAATGTTTAAAATTGCAAGTGGCCGGTCACCTTTGGCCGTATTGTGTATAGTAATATGATACATGTTAATAACTGAACTGAAAATATCTGTTTATTATATGAAATCGGATGCTTAAAACTTAATTATTAAAAAATTCTTCAGTAACGTAGTTGTGTAATATCGTGAAATTTCTAAAAGATATAAGGAGCTGATTTATTCTAAAATTAGCTAGATAAGAAATTTGCCAGAAATTATCATTTTTTATTTTCTGATTTCCAACAAAGAAGTTTGTATTTAACGTACACTGAGAACAAAAATAGGACGATCTTACGGAGATTGTACTGATAATCGGGACTTTTTTTTTAAACGGAAAAATTCCCGTAAATTCTAGTAAAAAATGGAAAAAATATTCTGTAATTTACGGGAATTTCCCCCCTAAAAACAGTGAATTGTACTGGAGTCCCTATTACCAGTACAATCACCGTAAAATCGTCCTTTTTTACAGTGTAGGTCTACGCATAGATTTAGAATGAATGCTTCGATACTGACGTATCGTTCATTATTATTGCTGTTATTAATATGTTATTGTTCGGAGCATTCTTCCAAATAGAAGTAAATAATCAATAAAAAATTCACGTATAAAAGGTAAGAAAATTAAAAATGGCAATATGTGGAGCAATCCTTTATCGTTCAACTACATTTAGAAATTAACTGAAATTCAGCCTACTATATCACCGCAAGCTTTCTGAATATTCACAATATTTTGCTAGTTTTTTTATATGCATTACCCTGTATACTGACTATTATATGCAAAAACAATCTCCAATAGATTCTGAACATTCCTGAAGTTCTAGTTAATTCGTCAAGTAATTTCTCTGGATATCTGACAAAGCGTCTGAAATCAAAAGTGCCCAGCTGCTATTCGCCATATCGTACGTCTGGAATACTAATATAATTGTCTTTATAATTCCTTTTTATTGATGTTAAGAAAATATTTTGCCATTTCCCCTCTTAAAGTTTAATATTAAAATTTTAATAATAACGTTTTTTATGAAAATGAAATATTTGACTGATTTTTACATTTAATTTAATTTCTTTTAATCCTTGTTTTGTTTGTGTGAGACTTAGAGTTACTAAGTAAGTGCTCACCAGTCAGAAGAATCCTTTGGCGGAGATTACAAATAATTTTTTTCTTCAGAGCTTCCTGAAGATCAGATCAATTTTGTATTTGGGATATTTGTTGTATTTATTTTTTCATAATTTGTAACGATAACTTCCGCTTGAAAATGAATTGTCAATTTTTTCCCCTAAAAACTACAAAAATATCTTAATTTAACATGCATTACTTCTGTATATCTTCCTAAAGGGACTTATCTGTTGGGGAAGAAAAACATTGAATGTCATGTTATCCTATTGGAAAATTACCTATCCTTTTTGTTAATTCAAATTTGGGAATTTTGCACAATAATTTTTTCAGCGCGTAGATAGGGGGGGGAGTTCTTTATTCCTCTGTAAACTGCAAATTTTTATATATTTTTCATGTCGTAAGAAACAAGTAAATAACACTTTTTATACTTTTCGAAATTTTTGAAATTTTAGCATAAATTTTAAAATACCCATAATTATCTTTAGAATATTTTAAGCTTACAAAGGTATAAAGAACCTTTCTAACTACGTGCTGGAAAGAAAATATATTGTCGAAATTTCCAAATTAGAATGAAAATAAGATAAGTATTTTCCCCTTAGGATAACAGGAGATTCCTTCTTTTCTCTTCCCCTATAAAAGTCCCCTTAAAACTTATGCATTCATTCGTTTCCAAGTTATCGATAGATGTTATCTCTAAAGTCGTACAAGAACGTTTTTACGTTCCGAAAAAAGAGAATGTCTTTAAAAATCACTTAACACATTTTACTCATGTTGCGTAGCACTATTTTCGAAAGAAATTAAATAAAAAATAATCAATATTCTTGTTAATATAATGAGACTTAATTAATCTACAGATGCAATGATAAACTCGTTTTGATTTCAGAAAAAGTATTTACTATACCGTATTGTAAAAAATATCTTAACCGTAAAAATATCGTAAGATTACGAAAACAAATTAATGGAAGTTTCAAACTACCATTTACAGACACCTTTGCTTGCCTATTTGTAATCCTATTAGAATCTTTATTACCAGAAGTTTGTTGTCTAAAAAAGAAATAAGATTGACTTTAATAACAATTTCTTTATCAGTTCTGGCTTCATAAAACTCTTCCTTTTTTGCATTATTTTCCTTTCGACTGCCAGTAGTTCGACTACTTCTTTCTCCACGAAGGTGGTAAAAATCTCTAAGCGCATAATTTATGGGAAACAAAAGCGACATAAAAATGGTTCTTCAATTGAAGATTGGGCCATTAAAACCAGGTGCTGCCAATTATATTGTATAGACATGGGGAGCTTCTCACTGCAAAAATGAATTTTAGAGCCGTAAAATCGTTTCTAAGTACAGCAAGCCGAGGTTATCATGCTTGTCACTGAAAGATATTCTTATGACAAAGATAAAATAAGATAGGCTTTGACCACTAAAACTATATTTCCGTTAATAGGCCACACACAATCAGCTAAAGGACAAAAAATATAGCAGAAAAATCATTGCTGTAAAGGATAATATAAATTTGTTTCAGAAAACATTCGAATGTGCAGAGAATGAGTTTCCTTTTCTTTACTAATAAAATATTTCTTGATAATCAAGGGTGCAGTTTTGTTTATCATTATAACTTGTTTCCAATTCTATAAATAAGGTCTAAATAAGATTATCCCATACCCTTTAATATATTCTAAAAATCTATGTGACATTTCTTAGTTAATTAACATAGGACAGTTGTCGGAGAAAAGAGATAAACCTACCAACTCTGACGCATATCATCTTATAAAAATATGACTTTGAGCTTTTACAATGTATCTTATAAAACAAAAAGTAATGAAATATCTGATTTAACTTATGGATGAATAGTCTAACTGAAGTTTCTCATTAACTCTTTACTGAACCACATGCTATATCTGGCATATACCTAATTTTTTTTTTAGTTTTAAATTTTTATTATGTGTCAGGAATTCGGCCAATATAATCACTTCTCCTGATCAGTAACAATCCAAAGAAAAGAACAACAATTAATTTGTTCATGTTAAATGGCTGCACTTGACAAAGAAAAAAAAAAAAAAAAAAAAAAAAAATCGAACTTGTTCTTCGAAAACAAAAAAAATTTCGATGAGGCTATTAAATTAAGATTTCCTTTCATTACTTTTATGGAATACTTGAATATATTAATATAAAAAATTGCAGTGTATTAAGCAGCTAAAAGTAATTATTTTAAGTTCATTTAGTTGCAAATTATAGCAATACAACAATTTAAAAACCTAATTGGTATACACACCATAAAATAACTAATTTCGGCTTATTTTTTAAAAAAATATTTTTATTTATTTTATTTTATTTTATTTATTTTATTCTATATTTTGCTAGTTTTACTATTACTAGACCGATATAAACATTTAAATTTTTTTTTCATAAACATTGAAAAAATCGTGCCGTAAAGGATTAATCTTGATTCATTCAATTTTCAGTAATTTATATCTCACTAACTAATCATTATAAATTAACACGTTTTTTAATATGCTGAACTTAAATATATAACATTATAATGATATTGCTTTTGATTTTTTCAAAATTTGTGTTTTTCAAAATAAACAACCTGAAATTTTCAAAAAAAAAATGTATTGAATAAATAAATTTAAATAAATAAAAATAAATTTAATACACTGGCAAGTACTAGTATTATTCGCGCTCAGAGGGGTCCACACAATAAAAAGGGGAGAGTGGAATGGAATGGGACAGTAAGTTTTTCTCTTCATGTAACAAATATATCATCAATCACACATTAAATATATCATCAATCACACGTTAGATGAAACAATGGTAGTCCAATATTCAGTTGAAAAAGTTTATGATCTGAATAAGCTTGCAATTTTTATAAAGGAAAAGCTTTTTTCAAGAATCAAAAATAAATTTACTTCATATACATTTTATGCTTTCTGTATGTAAATGATTTGTTTATGCATTGATATATTATTTCCGTATTTGTGAAACATTATACTGTATATTATCCATAATTTTAAATATGCCTAAAAGCAGCATTTTTGTTTATGAAATAAGTTTAACACAAAACAAGGTAGTGGGAAGGAATGGGGCATGTCCAATTCCTTCTTTTTAATAAGATGGATGTAAATTGCTAATATGCAAGTATTTTTAGAGGTATAATATATTATTTATAACATTGATAATATATTCATTTATTTCAAAAGGTAAATAAATTGAACTGGTGATTTCTTTAATGTCATCTGTGACTGATAATCCTGGATTTTCCTTCCAGTGATGCAGACACTGGAATTTGATATTGTAGCATTAGAAATTATCAACCAGCAATCTTTGTTAGATTGTATATCTATACTATGCTTTATAGCTTTATTTTATATTATCCCATAACCCCCTGTTAGTGGGATACATTTTGAAACTTACAATTTTTTAAATTATAAAATTGTTTCTGCAATTTAAATTTCTAGGATATGAAAAGATGAGATTTCTAGGAGATGAATCTTTTTTTCAGGAATATGAAAAGTTGTTTCATCTTGCACTCTATAAATTGCAATTTTGTTTTTGTGTCACACAAAGTTGATTTTCTGATTTTGACAAAAGGAGTCCCATTCCTCCCCACTCCCTCTATATGAATTATTAACTGTATTATTAAAAAAAATCCTTTTCAAAAGAATAAAAAGATTTTTTTTTTAAACTATACAATTCAGAGGTGTGTATAAACAAATTAGAGTCTTTTACTTTGTATATGAGGACCCCAGAAGACAAGGGGTATAAGTGAGAAAAAAAAAAACTAAGTGCACAGACGATCTGGAAATATCATTTTTTCTTTTCAGGTATACAAATGTAAGTTATTTTGCGTCATCGAAATAAACCACTTTTGCCGAATGATAATCCATATTGATTAATTATAAATTTAAAGAAAATTGTACTATACTTTTTAACAGTTATTGAAATAAGAGTTCAAAGCCCAGAATAAAATAAGCGGAAGTTCTCAATTTCAATTCAGTCAATTATTATTGATGTTCAAATTTAATGTCATTTTTTTTTTTTTTTTTTTTAACTCAATTTACTCCAAATCGAATTTTTGTCACTTATACCCTTTAGCTTCTGATTTCATTATATGTACTGGAAAACTTTATAGGTATATTTTAAAAGTCTAATGATATCAAATATTGCTAATCTGTATAACTTTTTTAATTTTACCCTAATTTCTTATGGTATTATCAAACTAAATTCAAGTTAGTAATAATCTTTTCTTTTTAAGTGCAGCTAAAAACCAAAACGCTTATTAAAGTTTAATCTTGGCATTGTGCCAGGCGCGGTTTGGAAGGAGATTTGCAAAATTGAAATGCCACCTTAGTCCGAGCTGCGTTTTTTTAAATAGGTTTCTAATCAACATTTAACTCTGGAGGACGCGCGCAGGGCCTAAAAGACCCGGAGTGCGTATGGTTTTTACAATTGCAATCACTAATTTTTTAAAAGTAATCTTCAACTTATGTTATCGCAATATTTGTGAGAATTGTTTCTGTCTAAATAAAGCGACTGTTTTAATTTGATTCTATTGGTGATAAAGTTAAAACCATTCATATCCTGGCGGGGGGGGGGGGGGGGGGGGGTAAGCGCGCTTTCTCCCGGGTTTATGACACAGGAGGTGAATTAAGATTCCCACTGAATGCAAATGAATCGCGAATCCCATAGCATTTATGTAATTATTTCTAATTAAATTAGTTAGTTTTGTAACAATTTTTCGTGTATTGCTTTTATAATGCTACTGGACATTGCTTACACAAATATATCATTAAACTTATCTAGGTTTTAAAAACCGACGATACACATAGTGTATCTCCCCTTTCATTATGTATGTCCAAACCGTCCCTGTTTTTCGAGGGCAATATCTCGTGTAATTACCGAAATTTTTTTTCGAAAATCCCTATCAACAATCGTTTATACTTCTGATACGATAGGTACTTCTAACGTTTGTCAACACCTTTGTCAAAATACAAATTTGTGTGTAACGGGAAAGAGCGCTTTTCACGAAAATTATCTGACCTAAGGTAATCGCTATAGTTTTCCTGCAAGGTTTAAATTAACGACTACTACCTCTAATTTTTCATAATTTTAATTTCATTAGATTCGGAAATAGATGGGAGGGGGGGGGGCATATTTTTGCACTAAATTTCAACGATATTTCCGAGAATATGCTATCTAAAATGTATTTTTGAGCTCAGCTTTACAAAAGCTGTCAAACAATACTATGTTATCGATACAATATACAAAAAATGATTTTTTTTCTTCATGTAGTTTAATTAACCTTTTTACCCTTCAGTCTTAAAGGTATTTTTAATGTTTAATAATCTGTAATGATGTGGGTTAACAGTCTTTATTACTTTCCCTAACTTCAACTTTCTATGCTCCATAGTTTACGAATAAAATGGCTGTGACAGACAGACACAGAAGTGTTACAACGGTTCCGTTTTCACTTTTGAAATAAATCCTAAAACGGAAAAAATCGTTTTTTATACATTTAAAGCATATACTGCTGTCAACATCGAAGTAATAAAGTTTTATTACTAATGATACTGAAACGATATTAGCCTTTTTATAATAGTTGTTATTTTAAGTATAAATTCAGTGATTTTTCACAATTATTGTATAAATTTATTTTTATTTGTAAATTCGCTTTATCAAAAGCCTTTTAAAGTAGTGGACATTTTTAAAATGTGACTGCTTCATCTGAAATGTCAGATGAGTAATTAAATTAATAAACAATTAAATTATATAAATAAATATAGCCAAATTAAATAAACCTCGCTTACCTATCCTTTATAAAGATTGCCTCCAGATGGAACACTATATTTTGCACTATTGGGTAGGAGAAAAAGATTGCTGATTGTGATAACCAACATAAAAAAAATGCTCAGATTTTTTTTTTTCTTTTATAGAAATAAGATAAGGTTTTCACTATCTTATTCATCATGAAGATATTTTCACCCTAAATACAGGGTTAGAAGATGAAATAAATTTGAATGAAGCATTTTGTGAGATAAAGCCTCCCACTAGGCTGCCGACTCGGGGTGCTGGGAGAAGTAAACGTTGTCAGCAGACTGGTTTATTGATAAGGAATAAGGGGGGAAATGCTCCATTTCATATCTGAATTTTTGCATTATTTTTTAGAGTTGTTTAGTGTCGGCGCTACGTTATGAATCAGCTGCTTTGAACAGGTTTATAGAAGTTGCTTGCTGAAGTATTTAGTTTGGGGAAGTTTGTTACAAATGTATCACACGAAACAAGACAAGAATTATTTCTCAGCAACATTATTTTCACGCGTGTCAGTAAGGCAGAAAATATTTTTATTTCATTCTTTCTCTTTTGGTTTTCTTTTATAAATCTATCAAGAAAATTGTAGATGCAATTCAATATTTTTTATCCAATAATAATTTCGTAATTGAAATTATATCTATTTTTTTAAACGCCAAATTTAACAGTAGTCACAGGTTCATTTTTTTTTTTTTTTTTTTTTTAATTTGGTGCATCGATTTTTTTTTTCACTCTTAAAAAATTGTAGCTTTTGTTGCTTAGTCACTCCATTACTATTATAGAAATGATTACTTGACTATATTATGGAGCATTCTCATTAGTTAGTATAAAAGCGGTGGAGTGGCCGTGCAGTAAAAGCTGCAGATTTTAACAGTACCCGGCTTGTTTGAAAGTTTGACTTCATATCGCCGGGGATGGAATTTCGGATTGCAGATTTTTAAGTTGATTATATGGCAATTCTCCTGAAAGAATCTTCTGAACAAAAATTTTTGCCACCCTGAAGTATGACACTTTGCATTCCATTCTATAGCAAAATAAGACAACAGGGCATATCCCTGTCATTTGGAAGGTTGATAGCATGTGATTCTTGTAGTGAATTTATATAATATTTTTAAAACTGATGACTCGGGTATGAAAGTTTTAAGAGTAAATAAAAAAAGAATTAAACTAGGTACCTTTTTTAAAAATCTAAATAATAAAAAAATTACGAATGGGGCAGATTATGTAACTTAATTTATGAAAGATTTGTTTTAAACTGTTGATGATGGTGCAGAAAGTAACAACCTGTACAATTATTTTCTTTATTCAAGGATCAAACCTCTTTTAAAATTTTACTATTCATCAATTCGTAAAATCATTATCATCTGTTTGCATATAAAGTTTCACATTTTTAAATAGGTCTCTAAGAATCAAATAGAGCATTTCTGTAAAAATCAAAACCATAGTTTTAAACAAGCTGCCTAGAAATGGTAGTGAGAAATGTTATCACTGGATAACAATAAAGGTACAATTTAGTGCGGGTTTCCTATATTTAAAAGAAAACAAAGCTTGTTTAGTTAATTTACATTTGAATGCGAAAATCTCAAAGTTTGATGCATGTGGATATGAAATCGACATTCTAACTGTGTAACATCAGATATTTTTGCATTTCCGAGAGAGCAAAAAATATCTAAAAAATCCTTTTTCGAACAAAACTCTTTTATTTAACTCATTTTAACTGCGTTGAAAAGTGTTGGCTTTCTACATAGATGTATTAAAATTGATTAAATTTTGCAAATGAGACGGGCGGTAAAATCAGATGAGAGTTTTGTAAAACATCACAGAAGAAAAATTACACACAAAAGAAATTATGATAGAACAAATGATGACGATAGGGAACGAAGGGAAAAAATTATAAAAGGGTGCTAATGTCAGTTCGTCCACCTTCAACAAAATTTTCATGCTATGGACCTACGGACAGTATCCGTAATTTTTTTTTAAACCGCATAATTTATCTACTATACATTTATTTCAATAGTATAAACCTGACCTGTCCAACCTTTCAGTAACCAGGGGCGCATCTTGGATCTTGGCACTCAATCGGGCGCCATTATTTACGTGACTGAAAACATGTGACAATATTATCGGATAGTATTAGTATACACGAACGTCTTATCATAATGCAAATTAACCGTATAGCAGTAACCAAAAGACCAATACAGTTCTGGAATTACACGCATTAAATTTCAAATTATCCATTTTTTTATGAGAAGTCTATATCAAAAATAAAGAAACTAAGGTGCCAGAAACTTTAATCACGTCTATAATAATAATAATAACAAATAAATAAATATGACAATCATAGATTTGCTAAGTTTCTTTTAGGGTGTGAAAATACGGTTTGATGTATTTTGAAGGCTTGAATTAGTTTATGAAAAGTACAAAAACAGACAAGCATGATAGTGACCAAACCATTTGGGTGGTTTTAGAGCGATAGTATGGAAATGCTTTCATAGATAGAAATCATTCTGCACAGTTTTTTTTTTTTTTTCCCTAAGCAAAATTATAGGACAAAATAAGGAAAAAACCCCTCTAAAATTTCAAAAATCAAGAAAGAAAAATTAAGCCCTTTTATGCTTCATATAAAACAGCCAATAGGTCGGTGTGACAACAGTAAGAAGAAAAAAGCTGAGGTTTCACACACATGTATCTTCAAAGGGGAGGGGGGCAGGTGAAAACGTTTATTTTTCTCTTACTTGTAAAGTTTGATTTTAAATCAAAAAAGGCAACTTTGTGACATATGCTTTAATTTATTTTTGTTCGGAAATGCATTAAAATAGCAGGTATTGTTATTCAAAAACTGTCTAATTGCACTCAGTTTTCTATTTTTTTAAAAAACGCAATAGATCTTTCATAACAAGTCTTCAAAATTGACATTTTCCTAGCACATTTCCCGACGAGAGCAGAAAAACCGGTCGAAAAGCAAGAGAAAAACTGGTGATCTCGTGATTGAAATAGCTTAGAACTAGACAGGTAATGTAAATATCACAAAATGGAAAACTAACTTCGATTCGAAATCGCTGCCATAGTCAGGCTTTTCAATTTTATATCTTCCTGATAAAAAAAGAATTTGTAAATGTGCCAAAACGTTTTGCGCTTGTTGAGCGGAGCAGTTGAGAACACCCTTAAGTATTAAAAAGACCTATTAAAAACTATTAACAAATTTAACTATCAAAATTACACTTTATAAACAATAACTAAAAAATGCAAAAATATGCATAATTATATTTTCAAAATATGTTTCTGGTTTCTAATGTACAACGACAAACACACAGCATGCCAAAAACGGGTTTTAAAAATATCTCTGATAAAGTATTAATGATTTTAAAAAAGGCATTCTTTATAATGGACTTCTAAAATGTTAGAAAGCCTTCAAAGGGTTGGACAGACCTGTATAAACCTTTATTGCAAAAATATTTAGTAGTGCTGCCATCTATTAAAATTATAAGAAACTTATGTATGCAATAACAAAAAATGCCAACAAAAGTAATATATATATATATATCTGTAGCTTCCGGTAATAACTAGGTAAGGCACATTTTTGAAAAAAATTGAGAAAATGTAGATTAATTTGAGAAAATGTTGATTGCTGATTTAAAAGAGTACTTTCATCTGCCATAGTACTGAAAAAGGAAAATCGAATACTTCCCGTCATAGGGCGATTATAAATTTTCATTTAAAAATTGAAAAAACAGTAATAATCGGGTAAGTGCATAAAGTAACGGTAATAACGATATAAATTTTCTATTTATTTCTTTAAATCGTCTATAATTCTGTGGCTTCCAGTAATAACCAGGTAAGGCACATATTTAATATTTTGAGTAATTAACATTTAAAGTTTTCAAAAATGTCTTTTTATCATTACTTTTAATAGATTAGAACTTAATAATTTTCACTACATTCAATTAGGATAAAAGAATTAATAAATTTTTATTACTTAATTAAATTAATTTGTATTACTAATTAATAAAAACCATTTTTATATAACTATTTTGGCAAAAAAAGAAAAAAGAGATTTTTATATCTTAATTGAATGTAGTGAAAATTATTAAGTTCTAATCAATTTTATAAAAGCAATGATAAAAAGACATTTTTGAAAACTTTAAACGTTAATTACTCAAACTATTAAAAATGTGTCGTACCTGGTTATTACGGAAGCCGCAGATATATTACTTTGAGATAATTAATCTTTACACAAGCAATGGAAGATTTATGAAATGTATAAAGTTAATATATATTTGGTACGTTAAAATGCGTCAATGTTATGATTTAGAAGCATTAAATTTAAAAGCATCAATAATATTTTGTATATGTAATCATGGCCCAAGCAGTCTTCAGGCTTTATCACTCCTAAATTCGCTAAAAGGTGGCAGCACCTTAAATATCTAGATTGAAGAATAAACTTTATTTATTTCTCTTATTGTTACTGAATGATATTGACAATAATTAAATTATATGAGGACCCCAGAAGCCAAGGGGTATGAGTGACAAAATTTAAAAAAATGAGTTAAGTACACAGGGTATCTGGAAATATGCTTTTTTCATTTCAGGTAAAGAAATATAGGTCATTTTCTGATTATTTGGGGAGTTATAGAGATAAACCACTTTTTTCGAAAAACAAACAATATTGATTAATTATACATTTAAAGAAAATTGTACTCTATTTTTTTAACATTTAATGAAATGAGAGTTCAAAGATTAGAATGCAACAAGCAGATGTTTCCTATTTCAATTTAGTGAATTGTTATTGATGTTCCAATTTAACATCAATTATCTTTAAACTCAATTTACTCCAAATCGACATTTTGTCACTTTTACCCCTTGGCTTCTGGGCTCCTCATATATAGTCCAGTCAAAAAAGGAAAAAAAATAGCAAAGCTCAGTATGAAATGAAGCAAGCTAAAAATTTTCAAAAAACTTTGTTTTGACTTTCTAAAAGTCATCTGAAAAGTCTCAAAAATCTCGCGTCCATGTAAACGTCGTCACATATTCAAGATAAAACGCGACAAAAATCAGTTTTTTGCATATATCTCGAAAACTGTGCATTTGATTGCAAAATCACACAGTCACAAAATTAAAGTAGACGAAATTTCCTATATATGCATATATTATCTTTAATTTTCTGATAAAACATTTCGACGTTAGAGCGCTTTGATTAAAGGCGACATTTTTGACCTTCGGGCCAAAACGAAAGAAAAACCCTAGACCATTCTCGATTTTTCAGAAACTTTTCATTTCGTCAAAAAAAATAAAATGTATATATAAATAAATATATAAAGATTCAAGTAGACTATTTTCTACAAAATTCACAAAATAACTCTAATTTTGTGACAAAAAGTTCAGGCACTAAATCACGCTGAAAGACAAACGATTTTTTTTTTTATGTTAGAGCTAAAACGAGAGAAATACCTCTACTATCCTCGATTTTTTTTTAAAGTATACTTTTACCGAAGAATCTTAATTACAAAATTCAAGTGGACTTCATTTTCTAAACAATGCAAAAAAAAGCTTTAATTTCCTTACAAAATGTTCAAGTGGTAGAGAACGCTGGAAAAGGTCACGTTTTTGGCCCTCTGGAAAACAAGTGAAACCCCTTCTCAAGATTGTTTCCTATGATTCAAATGATCCTTGTAATTAATAAAAGCGTTGTAAAGCTTAAAATTTGTTACAAATCATGAGATAACAGTGCTTGTAACTCAAGATGCAACATATTTATCAAAAAAGAAAAACGCTATTCGAATTCGAATAATTTCAATAGTCTTGCTGTCAGATTCTGTGTTTTCACACTTGCAAGTGTAATTCTGTAAGAAAGTTTTGAGCTTATGAGGGGAATAGAAATAGTTTAATTGAGAACCTCTCTAAACCCACAACCTAATATTTAAATGTAGAGCAAACAGAATGTCGCCTTCATTGCCGTATGAACATATAGTGACTATCTATTCGATTCCATTCAGAGCCAATCTTTGTTAAAACCGTCCCCTGAAACAGAATTTTTCGAAGGGCTTATATATTTTCAAATACCCCACACCCTCCAAAAAGACATTTATTTAGAAGCCGTTTGTAAAAGCCACAGATAGGCGTAGATCAGAATAAAATCCTTTATTATTTGAAGATATATACGTAAGAGTGATTCTCCGTAATGAGGCAATATTTCATTTCCCTTATCTCTAACATGAAAAACATTATCAAAAACTGTTGATGTTCAAATTTAATGTCAATTGTCTTTGAATTCAATTTACTTCAAATCGTATTTTTGTCACTTGTCCCCCTGTATTTCGAGTTGTTTTTCAGCAATTTAAATCAAGATGAGTAATTTAAATTACATAAGCAATTTAAATCAAGATGAATAAAACGTTTAAAAAAAAACTCATTCACGATCCAATAAACTACAACTCTTTCCATCGAAGCCAAAACCACTCTTTTGTTTTCACACGGGCTAGAGCCCGCGAGCCGCGCCTTGCGGCGGAATGGTTTCGAATTTTCTAACGAGCCGCGACGACAAACAAAATAAATTGGCCGGGCTAGCAAAAAAATTGAACGGCTATACAGGCCGATTGAAAAATTTAGCCCGTTATAAAGATTTAACCAGAAACGATAAAATTATGATCTATTTTTAATGAATATGGTTTTATCGAGAATAAATATAAATATGCGTCACGAGCTGATTCCAGTTTGACGGCATCAATAAAGAAATGTAACTTGCACATGTAGAGATCGGCATCGGACAGTTATATTGTGTGTAACCCGGGCTTAATATTTTTTTAGCAGACTCGTGCCGGACCGAGATCAGGCTTGCATTGTTTTTCTACATATAGACGAGCCGGGTCGGAGCTAGACTTAATTGTTCTCAAGGTGCGTAGGGCAGACAACATGATTTCTAAAGTTATTAATTGCAGTAAAGAACTTATGTTAACGTAATCTTTGGATGTATACTTCTTGGTGGTTTTTCACTTAACAACGCGAAAATTTGACACATTTTCTAACTAATTTTTAACTGTAAAAAATATAAATTTGAGAAGCTTGACTATTGGAGGGATTTGGAATCGAATAGTGTTTTTCATTTTTGGTAAATAAGATACTTGTATAACCTAATTGAGATATAAGAGATTCTTATCAAATGGTTGCAGATATTTCTCCCTCCCCATGATGTCGCTTACGGAAATTTTATTCAAAGCGCTAACTTTGACAGTATTTTCTTAAGTTGCTTGTATCAAAAATGAATAACGCCATTCGATTACATAGCTTCTGAATAAAAACACTTGCTAATCTTACGCGTTTCCGAAAAAAAAAAAGGAATTCAGAAATGTATAAGAAAATAACTCCTTTGGATTTGAGAATGAATTTAAATTTGGAACCTTTAATAAAATGATATAGAAATATTTTCATTAATCTACTTTTATTATACAGATTCAAAAGTTACGATGTTTTTAACTGACTTTTTTTTCTTTTATTCTAAACCATTCATTTTTTAAATTAATCTTAATTTGAATGTTGAAAATCTAAGAATCTAAGTAATCATTAATGCTACTAGTGAAAAATGCTCCAAGGAGCAGTGCAAAAGTAGAATATGATTTTAATTGAGCATTAAAAAGTAATGGACAAGTTTATTTTTTGGAAAAAGTACACAAACATTTAAAAGTAATGAACAAGTTTATTTTATTGAAAAAATGCCCAAGCATTTAAAAGTGATGGACAAGACTTGAAACTGAGTCAAGAACTAGTAAATAATTTCCTCAAGACTTGAAAATGGCTGATCATGCTCTTATGTGACAAGCATATTCAACGTCCTTTTTTTGTCCCTGTCTATCTTAGTATAGGCATGTTGGCAGAATCTAACACTGTGCTTTAGAAAAACTCAGTTTTCACAACAAGTATTAGATACAGTATCTATATTAAACAAATCCTGGCCCCTCTTTAACAAAGCCTTGATATTCTGCTTTGCACTGTATTTACTCTTATCACAACCATTTTTTGCACGCAATCTTATCACTAAAAAACAGTTTTTCTATCCAATCTTTTTTCTAAAATTTTTTAAGCGGATTTTTATTAGCAAAAGATAAAATAGTGCTAAAATTTTTATATTTTCATAAGTAATTGATAAGTTTATCAAAAGCACTGTATATTTCAAGCAAATTTTGATTTTAATAAAGTTAGAATACCTGATAAGCACGTAACATGTACAACCAAACAGCAACTGCTTTTCCATTTTTTTATGTACTTGGACATAATAAAATTGCCATAAGAGTTACTACTTCATAAGTAAATTGTAAAGGAGCAGCATGTGGTAAATTTAGCTACTTCATCAAAAACTTGCTCTGAAAGTTCAGCTTTTATAGAGCACAATGTTATATTCTGATAACGTGTCAATACTAAGATAGACAGGGATAAAAAAAAAGGACGTTGAATATGCTTGTCACATAAGAGCATGATCAGCCATTTTCAAGTCTTGAGGAAATTATTTACTAGTTCTTGACTCAGTTTCAAGTCTTGTCCATCACTTTTAAATGCTTGGGCATTTTTTCAATAAAATAAACTTGTTCATTACTTTTAAATGTTTGTGTACTTTTTCCAAAAAATAAACTTGTCCATTACTTTTTAATGCTCAATTAAAATCATTCTACTTTTGCACTGCTCCTTGGAGCATTTTTCACTAGTCCTATTTTTCCATATTCCATAGGGATACTGCACAACTTGTTTTGTATTTTATATATAGAAAACAAAATCTTATTTGTATTGAAATTTAAAAATGCTACATACTCTAATACTCTGGTGTTACAAATTTAAAAAACTTTTTAAACAGGTTTTTCTATACCAAAATTCTACGGTGGTTTTCAAAAAAAAAAAAAAAAAAAATAATAATAATAATCAGTTTTTTACTAAAGTGAATAAAATAATAAATCGTTTCAAAGAATAGATTTTTCATTCAAATATCCATTATTTTTGCCAAAAACAGGAACTTTTTTTATGCAAGAGTAAAGTTTGATACAAAAACCATGCTTCTTTTTTTTCTTAATCCGTATTTTTTAAATGTATTACATTTTTACTGCTTACCTTCTTTTAATGAAAGATTTCTTTTTTATACAAAAAAAGGATAGTCTTTTTGAACATTCAGACATTGGATACTCTTCGTCTGGTATTCTAAAAAGTGGGTTGACTTTGATGCAACGTATATTTGAAATTCCCTCAGATAAGCACTATCAAAGAGACAGTGCAGTAATCAGTCAAAGAAGACTGACAGAAAATTATCATCATCGGGAATTCTGAGACAGCAAAACTGCCCTCAGCTGAGACGAAGATCACTACATTTTTAGGCAAAAATGTAGGTAACTGCACTCAGAACCTTGGTTAGCTCCATTAATGGCAGCTAGGATACCCATAGCCATGTTACAGTTACACCCCATAATGAGCATGTAAAAGTAGAGTATAAGTACCACTACCAAGGTGATTTCCATCAGGTGCCCTATAATAGCAACACCATCAGGGATCCTTCAGGTGCCCTTCTAGAAGCAACACCATCAGGAATTTAAGCCCCCACATGGGGGAAGGAAGCCTCTACATAGAGGCAAAAAGACCTTCACAATGAAGGCCAGTAAGAGCGGCTGTGCCTCATGACCGGCACCCACTCTGTGTACTCTTTGGTCCATGAGTGACTCTTGGTACACTCCTTTGAATTATTGTAAACAGGCATGCACAGTAAAAATTTTCCAGGGGAATGTCTCAGCAAAAAGTCTATAGATAAGTTTAATTTAGAAAAATTTGAAATCTATCCAAAATAAACAAAAATATGTATAAAATTTGAAAAGAAAAACATAAAAGTTTGTTCCCAAAACAGTCTAGAACATTTTTGGTGGCAAGGGGTGGTAGAATCTCCATGGTGCAGGGTTTACTTCTAAGACTCCTACGTGCATGTATGCTTGTAATCCAGTCATGCCCATCTTAGAGGCAAATGGGCCTTCTTAATGAAGGCCAGTAAGAGTGGCTGTGCCTAATTGCTGACACCCACCCAATATACACTTTGGTCTGTGAGTGACTCAAGGTACACTCCTTTAAAATGTTGTCCTTTATTTCTACTGCAGAACTTTATTACCTATAATTTTTGCAGTTAGAGTGCTCTGCTAGAAGAAAAAAGAAAATTACCATATTTTGATGAAAATTTTTATGTAAAAAGCAAAGATATGTACTGTACTGCCCAATTGTTCATTGTTCTTCAATCGATGCTTTTAACTGTCTAAAACCACCAAACATCATTTAAAGTTTTTGTAAAAATAACAAATAAACATCTTTTAAGCTAGGTACAAAACGCGTTCTGTACTGAATGTCATCATAATTAAGATCATTAATGTGAATCCATCTATTATCTGAACATCTGACTAAGCATGTATAATGACCACTTTGAGGTGAATTGCCACTGTGTAAAATTGCACCAACACATTTGTAATTTTTACCACCAATAGAAACTTTATTTGCATTAAATCCTGATATAGCACGATTACATTTTCTTTGTACATTATCATAAAACAACTGTAGCATAACAACTAAATAATGCTGATCATTCACACTAAAATCATAGGTATTCTGCTCAACTACCAGCGATTGTTGTTGACATTCATTACAAAAAGACATACTTATCTGTTCTCTAAATAAGCTACTAAATGTGCAAGGGCCATCAGGAGGCGCTAAAATAATTTCCATTCCTGCTGAAGGTGTTTCTCGAATCAAGTGGTTTCGTTCTCTACAAAATACTCTAGTGGACACAACAAATTCAAACAAATTTCAAACAAATTCAAACAAAATGCAGCAAATGGGTCAAATTTTTAACAGTTGAAGCCAATTTCTACACTATACACTGTTTACAATTTGACCCATTTTCTGCAGCGTCACTCCACAGTTTTTATAGAAACCTCTTTTATGACCAGTGAGAATGCTCCATAACACTGTAAAACAACCGTTTTCTATAAAAGCGGTGGAGTGACGATGCAGAAAATGGATAAAATTTTTAACAGTGTAGCCAATTTTTACACTATACACAGTTAAAAAAATTGACCGATTTAGTGCAGCGTCACTCCACCGCTTTTATAGGAAAAGATTGTTTTACTGTGTTATGGAGCATTCTCATTGGCCATAAAGAGATATTCTATAAAAGCTGTGGAGTGACTCTGCAACAAATGGGTCAAATTTTTAACAGTGCACTGTTAAAAATCTGTTGCATTTTGCTGCAACGCCCTCCACCACTTGTATATAATATCTCTATTCCAACCAATGAGAAAGCGCCATTTCACGGCCAAGTAACCGTTTTCTATACAAGCAGGGGAGTGCGTTGCAGCAAAATGCAGCAGATTTTTAACAGTGTGCATATCCTTGGCGCTATAGTTTACAGGAGTGGTACATTGTTCAAAATTTGAAACTTTTGCTGCATCGCCACTCCATCGCTTTGATAGAATATCTCTATTTTGATCGATGAGAATCCTCGATAATGCATTTAAGTAATCGTTTTCTACTTATCTACTATATCGTGGCCGATCCAGTGGCGTGGTCGGTAGCGACGACTCCTCCCACACCGCTGGACCCTGGTTCGAATCCAGCTAGCGGCATGGATGTCTTGTGTTGTCCATGTGATGTGTATTAAATGTATGTACTGTATTTCATGTAATAATAAAGTGTTCTGTATTGGTTTCTGTGTATTAAGGATCATTCGAGGTAACAGCCATTGTAGCTTCTAGACCTCAAAACATTGTTCTCTCAAACCCCTCAAATACTATATCGTTTCCGTATATTTATTTTTTCAATCAGCACCAAGGTGCGCACTTTATTACACTCTAAAAAATAAATGTGTAAATCAGCTAATTTTACCCGTATATATGTGTAAATTTATAAAATTACACACCTGTCGTAAAATTTACACATATTTTTCTGAAATTTACCTGTTTTTATGTGTATTTAGCATATTAAAATAAGTGTGTAATTTGTTATCACTTGAAATACCCAGATAAGTGTGTAAATGTAGAAAAAAGGTTAGATTTACACAAATTGATGAGTTATTCTATTTTAAACATATTTATGTGTACACAAACATGTGTGTAAATTTCTAAAATTACATGCTTGTCATAAAAATTACACACTTTGAACAAAAATTTAGCTGTTTTTATGTGTATATAACTTATGAAGTCAAATATGCAATTCGTTACCGCTTCCTAAACTCAGACAGATGTGTAAATGTATAAAATATTTGGAGTTACACGAATTGGCGTGTTACACATAATTAAAAATGTAAAAATTATCTTAGTTACATTTATTGTCATTACTAGAGATCGACCGAAAATTCGTTATCGTGTTCGGCCAAAAATCCGAGTTTCACCGAAAATTCGTTTTCGGCAAAAATGCTGCTGAAAATTCGGCCAGACCGAAACTATTTGAATTCTAGAAATTTTCTTTCTTCTTATGGAAAATTTCAGTATGACTTCTCGTTTGAGCTGTTTCCGCTCAAATAATATACTTTTTAGATGCGTTTGTACTTATATAAATACTTAGTACCCGCAGTCGCCGTTCAGTCCGTCTTTCCATCTGTCTATCTGTCCGTCTATCCGTCCGCATATAATAGAATAAAAACTATCCAACAGAATACTTTTAAATTTAAGTATATAATTATTGCAAAATTTTGTCGTGTCATTTCAAACTTTCTGAAAATCGGATGTATAGTTTAATTACAGGGATGGTCAAAAGTTTTCCGTTACATTACGAACAATGAAAAAAAAATGTTTAAGAGGGCTACGCAAGGTATTAGATACATGGCTGTCTATGGAAGATAATCTCTGGTGATTTCACTAGATTTAAGCGTGTTTAAATTTTAGCTGAATAGTGGCATTATACGTATGTAAAGATTGTAAACAAAGTGCTTGGCCGTACAAAAGAATTAAAATATGCTACAGTCTGTTGGGTATAAAATTCTGAAATTGAAATTTCAATCTAGTAGGCGTTTTACTCTACAACATAGTTGAAAATGTTTAAGAATTTTTTTTTTGTCTGACCGTACTCTAACCTGCGTAATATAGTTGGATTGCTCTGTAATTGATATATGATTTATCGTATTTTGTATTCATGCATTTTTGCATAAGACAAATTTTACATAATTTAACAGCTATTTCATAAATCTGTTTATAGTACGAACGCACCTCATTTGTCACGTTTGACGTACAATTTCCAACTTGTTATTTATTGCTATGAACTTCACTGTTTATAATTCTCGGTCATGTATGATTCAAGATCTGGGATAAAAGTATAAAACAAACATGCACGCACATATGATGCTTTTCAGCTGCTCGATAGATTTTTCAAACAAGAGCATTATTTCAAAACAATCTCAGGGAGGCGAAGCCATGGCAAGTTTTTTTTTTTTGGGAGGAAGTAGCAAATGTTTATTTAAGTGCACATCTCATCTATATTTAATTTTTTGCTAAAATAGTAATAATTATAAATTATAAAATGATTATTTTTTATTACAACTTATTTAGAGTTAGTTTCGTAAAAAAACCTTTTAAGTCGTACTTTTAAATAGTAGTATTTTATTTAATTTCAAGGAGAAATATTAAATAGCTGAAAAGTTATGTATATTCAAAAATGAAATATTCTTTATTGAATTTGTTCTCCACTGTTATAGACCGGGAGGTGGCAGCAAAGACAACCCCCTCATCGAGTTCACGGATGAAATTTCAAAATTACTTAAAAAAAACTTCGCATATTAAAACGGAACCGATCTGCTAACTCATCTCCTGGGGGGAACCGTCCAAAAACCCGATTTTATCGGTTGACTGGTAGGTTTTTTTTTTTTTTTTTTTTTACCCAAAAGATAAAAACATGGGGAACTGGGAGAAGGGACCTCAATAGTAAACCTACGAGTCAAATTCTGAAATTTGGTTTTTAGACGTTTTCCAACACTTGGCAGACCGATTGCATTTTAACATGCGAATCGAGTTTTGAGTAATTCTGGAATTTCACCAGTGACGTAGATGAGATGATAATCTGTACTTCCGCCTCCCGGTCTTTTAATTACTTTGTTAATTAATTATTGTAAATGCTTATAATTACTGGCTGTCATAAAATATAAAAGTTGTATTATTATTTTGTTCATATCATGTTTTCGTTTGAAGCTTATACACAATCATAAGTATTTATGCATGTTTATTTTTTTGAAAGAAATGTGTCCTTATACACCTTTAATTAATGAATAATTGTGTACATTCATGTATGCATTAATAACTTAAAAAAAAAAAAATTAATCTTTTTTTTTTTTTTTTTTTTTTTTTTTTTCGTTTTCGACCGAAAATAGAAAGCTTACCGAAATTTGGTTTGTGTCATGTTTTAGGTCTTAAAAACCTGTTTCGGTCGATTCAAGGCCATTACCCATATAAAAACCATAGTGACAGTGATGTTTTTGTCATACTCCTGCAAATCACGATGGTCACGTCCCATCTATAACCAAAATGTCCGCACTCATAAAATCCCACTGTAAGTAAAATATGAGTTGTTTAGAAACAAAAAGAATGTTACTCAATGTAAAAAAATATGCTTCTGACAAATTTGAAAAATTTTCCGACGTTACTGCGAGTCACTCACATATGTGATCAAACGACCAGTATGTTGTTAAGTCACAATGTGAATGTTTATTTGAAAATAGGACACATTTAGGTATCGGAATTGTGTTAATGCATTTGTAGGATGATGACTGATTTTTGTTTAAATCATTGCAAATGAACCCATATTCATTATTTTATTTCCTAACACACACACACACACAAAAAAAAAATGTTTTATAAATGCATCAATTTTAATCAGCAATTATAAATTATGATGCAAACATAATTTTGCATATAATCCACGAAATAATTTATTATTATTATTATTATTATGAAAGTTTTTCAAATACTTTCTATATTCCATGAAAAGTTAATAACTTTGGTTAAACTTACAGCAATCTATATTATAAAGGAAAACACATTCGTTAATAACAGCGATATCATTTTAACGGTGGCAACACCTGATAAATAAATTTCACTTGCACTGCGACTTTCTTAACTTCTAATAATTGCACAATTTAATTTTTTTCACAATCAAATAGGGAAAGAAATGTTTCTTCAAATGTAATTTTTTCTATCGTACCTCAATTTGTTATTTTTTATGGTTAAAAAATAATCTGAAACCATGTTTCTTTTTTTAAAACTATTGTGTGCAATACAATTACACAAGATTAAATTCCATAAAAAAAAGAAGAAAAAAGAAAGAAAAGAAAATCAGCATTTATTTCCGGCTAATATTCTGCAACGAAATTGAAAACTTACTTATAAATAAACTTGCATAAAAAAGTATATAAATAAAACGTAGCTGTAATAGACATGTAATAAAACCTCGCGCTTAAGCTATTAAAACTATTATGTAAAAAAAATGAAAATGATTATAATAGCAAATTTTTTTTGTGATTTTGTTTATTGCTAACTCTCGGTATGTGTTTAACTCAAAAGTATTTCTATTACATTTCAAAACTTTTTTAAAATTTATAACTTATTTTTTCGTATGAAAATTCTTTTTGGTGTTGTATATGAATAATAAAAAAAATATTAAATGTAAAAAGTTTATTAATTTTGAATTAAAAAAAAATATATTTTTCTTCTGTTTTTTATAATCCGGGAAGTTTGCACTGATTTATGAAATTAATCTTAAAACCAGACACGGCAGAAAATAATATTCAACTGAGAAAAGCAAAGGTTTGTGTGTGTATGAATAAGCACAGAAAGGGGGGTGGGGCGTTTTGTAATGAAAAGCTGCTTTAATATTATAAAAAACAGTTGTATGCATATAGTTGTATATATTAATATACAATATGGTTGTATACATTTTTTTTCTGTTAATGTTTAATGATTTTAAGTTATTCTTTAAAAATTTGCTTGCCACTTTTTGCAAACCTTTTAAATAAATGTAACATTTTCTGAATGTAAAATAAATGTACACAATTTATGCTACAACCATCACATAATTAATTATTCATATTTTTATTTATTGTTTTCCAGAAATGTCTTAAAAATAGTTAGATCACAAGCAGTTTATTCAACAGGAAATTAATATAAAATGACAGACAAAGAAAAAAATTTCTTTCAATTAGAACACTTTTTTGTTTTTAAAAACACATTTTGCATCTGCTTGGAAAAAAAGTCGTCTGCGGCTGGCTAACCGTAGAATATAAATAAACAGAGTGTATGTAGTAAGCTTTCGAACGAATGCAGGAACGATTACTCGACAACTTAGATCTGTATTGACGCGGATTTAGTAATTTAAACAATGGATTTCTCAGCTGCGCTTCCAAGATCATACTTCATGCAAAATATATAAGTCCGAGATAAATACACTGGCTTAGGCGTGGTGTATATGCTTCCAGCCTTAGCTATTGTGCTTATGTATTGGACTTATAGTTCTCCAAAAAAATCGAACTATAAAGAATGTCGGTGAAAAGCAGGTATGAAAAAAAATATTCTTGCTATTTGTTTTTCTTTAAATTATAAAGATTTTAATTAACTTCTTATAAACTTGTTTTAAAATTTTAATATTTCATTAACTTCATTTAGTTTAATAAATTTATTGTTCATTTTGTTGAAATACATAATTTGCCTAGTGACAATTTTAATCAGATGATTAGAAACAATGATTTCAACAGCATTTCAATCAGACTTCTTCCCTTTTTAAAAACATCTGATTAAGATCATGGTTTCATAAATTTTAAAAGTATATGGGAAAACATACAATCAATGGTTATGTAATCAGTAAACCTTTAAATATACATAAATTATTGAATAAAAAAGCCTTTTTAGAGAATGTTTTCAAACATAATTTTTAAAATTTTGTGTTTAAGTAATATTCTGAAATAATTTGCATTACATATTTTTATTTTTTAAAAATTGCATCTTCTCAGAAGATGATTATAAGAAATAAGGCACAATGGATAAGTGTTAAAAAAAAAAAAAAAAAAAAAAAAAAAAAAAAAAAAAACATGGAAATGTAATATTAAGGGGGGGGGGGGTCGATTTCGATGATTATTCAATTTATTATTCAACTTGAGAAACGTTAAAAATCTATAAAGAAATATTCATAGTGCGTGAAACTTTTCAATTGTTAAATTTTATTAATTTGAAAATTTTCAAAGTAAATTAGAAGTTTGGATACTGCATGCAAATGAGAATAGAGAAGTTACACAATCAATAACGATTTAAACATGATTTTACTAAAAAAATTTTTTAAATATTAAAAGAATATCGCATATACTTCAACGATATGAAGCTAAAATGTAAGAATTGTATTTCATTATTTACTTTTTATTCTGATAGCTTTACTATTTTAGGTACTTTTTATTTAGCTGGGCGCCAGTGTTATATATACACATATATATACGTACATGTATATAAATACATATGTAACTATGAATACATATATAAGCATTATTACATATGAGGACCCCAGAAGCCAAGGGGTATAAATGACAAAATTGAAAAAAATAAACTAAATACACAGACGACCTAAAAATATGCTTTTTTAATTTCAGGTAAAGAAATATAAGTGATTTTCTTATTATTTGCTGAGTTATAGAGGCAAACCACTTTTTTCGAAAAACAAACAATATTGATTAATTATACATTTAAAGAAAGTTGTACTTTATTTTTTAACATTTATTGAAATAAGAGTTCAAAGACCAGAATGCAACAAGTATTCCTATTTCAATCCACTCAATTGTTATTGATGTTCCAATTTAACATCAATTATCTTTAAACTCGATTTACTCCAAATCGAAATTTTGTCACTTGTACCCCTTGGCTTCTGGGGTTCTCATATATAAGCATGTATTTATATGCGTGCATCTATATATAGATACAATATGTGTATAGATAGGTATATGCATGTGTATATATAATATTGACGTCCGATTAACCGAAAAGTACCCTATTTTATATCTTGAATGATATTATACAGATAAGTTTCAAAATATATACCATAAGCTCTATTATAAAACGGTATTATTAAAATGGATTTCTTTTTTTATAGTTATCATCTAATCCTATAAATAAAGTATTGGTGATAATAATAATGAACTAATATGTTGTTCTATTTTATACCAATGATCTGAGTTCTTTTACGTATTCATTTACTTTAGAAAATTAGTAAATCATTTGATATTATATTAACTATTCTTTTCTTATAGGGTCACATAAAAAAAAAAAATATCTGTTTTTTTAATAAACATATACAAATCAAATTTTCACCACATTTCGTTTTAAGAACTGCATAATAGATTGTAACTCATTGTACTATTTATGATAGTATTAGATTTATAGTGACTCTGTCATTAAACATCCAGCAAACCAAATACATACTTGAAAAAAAAAAAAAAAAAAAAAAAAAAAACGAATTAAAAATTCCAGATTATAGGCGAAATAGAGTAGATGCGGTGCTATGTTAAATAAACAATTAACGATCGTTGTTTATTTTTATCATACATTAAGAGTTTTTTGGTTTAAATGTATAATTTCACAAATAAAAATGTAATTTCGGCAATCTATTATTAAAATTATTTTTTTAATAATAATAAAAATGTTTTTAATTTTTTTTTACAGCTTGTAAACTTTATGTAAAATGAATTAATCTTTTATATCACCACGTTGTATATCTGCAATATCCCAAAAAGTGAAAGTTACTCATACAATGAGAATCAATGTTACTTTTATTGTCAGCTTAAAAAAAAATATGATTATATTTATTGTTGCTATCTTCAAACATAGCAGTTGTCAGCCTAAATATTTTTTAGAATTGTCAACATGCAGCGATACTGAGATAAATTTTCATATCAAAGTTTTATTTCTTACTAGCTGTCCCGCCCGGCGTTGCCCGGGTCCGTTATAATAATGTTAAACGAACTTGAAATTTTTATGATTTTATCTTCAACTCAAAATATGTGTTAATACACTGTTAAGAATTTGACCCTTTTGCTGCATCGTCACTCCACCGCTTTTATAGAAAATGATTACTTCAGTCTATTTTGGAGCATTGTCATAGGTCAAAAGAGATATATTCTATAAAAGCGGGGGAGTGATGATACAGCAAAAGGGTCAAATTTTTTACAGTGTACATTATATTAAATACGTGCCTACTGACTGTGTCAAAAATTGGTTTAAAAAAAAAACCTAATATTTAGCTGCAAAAATACCTAAAATGACTGCAATGGGAAACGCAGGAGGGAATATGTGTCCAATGATTTCGTGTTGATATTTATCCTTAAAATTACTGTTAAGTGACTTAACTAAATACTTTTTTCACATAGATATCCCAAGTGAAATATTTTGAATTTCAAACTAATTATATATCACTCTTAAATCTGACTATACCGTGAATGAAATCGATTCTCGATGATTCGCTAAAAGGTTAGTATATAATATTATAAATTCAGAGCCATTTTACAAAAATAGGTGTATATTTTTTATCAAACATGCGTAATGTTCATTCTATGAACAAAATCCTAACCGTAACCTAATTGTATCGGAATCATAACTTGTCTGTAACTTAGCTGTATCTTAACAGTAACCTAACTGCAAGTTAAATATACCATAAATGTAACTTGGCCGTCACCTAATCACAACCTACCCATAATCTAACCACAACCTAACCGCAACTTAACCTTAACCTAACTGTAACTTAACCGGAAAATAAAATAACAAAAGGGTCACCGGAACGTAATTGCAACCTAACTGCTATCTAACCGTAACCAAGTTCTAATTTAACATTAACTATAAACGAAATATTTTAACCATCTCGCGCTAAGTACTTAGTTTCACTTTCCACCGCTACGGAGCGCATTAGGCACGCCACACACTAGGGAGACATGCGTCAAAAATCGTGCAACATGACGCAGTGAAACCGGTTTTTTCTTTGTTATCAGGGTGAAATTGTCGCATGTCTCATGTTTTTTCGCTCAATGTCTCACAGGTGTGTGGCGTGCCTTTATGTTTTGTAGAACATCCGAATTTTAGGTTCGGATTGGATTCATGTTCATGGAAATTATTTTGTCTTCTTCGGATACGGTTATGATTGTTTGGAATATTTGTGTTCAGTTTAGATTCGGTTCAATTCAGATTTCGTGGGGGTTTTTTTCCCTTCAAATGGGATTTTTAAGTTCGGGTCGGGTTGTACTTATATGGAAATTATTTTACCTAGTTCCAATGAGGTTATACTTCACTGAAATATTTTTGTTAGGTTCAGATTAAGTTTGGTTCAAATTTCGGGATTTTTTTTTTCTTTTTTTTACAAATTTTTTGGTTTGGAATGGGGATTATGTCCATGGAAATTATATTGTCTTGTTCATATCTGGTTATAGTTATTTGGACTATTTTCGTCGGATTCAGATTTGGTTCGATTCAGATTTCAGGTATTTTTTTTAAATTGATTTTTAAGGTTCTGGTGGGATTCATGTCCAGGGAAATTATTTTGTCTTGCTCGGATCGGGTTTTGGTTCTTTGGAATATTTTTTTCGGGTTCAGATGTCGTTCAATTCAGATTTCGGCTTTTTAATGGAATTTTTAGATTCAGGTTGGGTTGCGCATCAACGGAAATTATTCTGCATTGTTCGAATAAGGATATGCTTCTCTGGAATATTTTTGTCAGATTCAGATTTAGTTCATTTTTTAGGTTCGGATTGGGTTCATGTTCATGGAAATTTTTTTGTCTTGTTCAGGTCCGGGTATGGTTCTGTGGAATATTTTTGTCGATTCAAATTTCAGGTATTTTTTTCAAATGGAATTTTAGGTTCCGATCGGTTTCCTGTCCACGAAAATTATTTTCTCTTATTCGAATCCGGTTATGGTTCTTTCGAATATTTTGATCGGATTCAGATGTAGTTTGCATAAAACTTCAGGCTTTTTTTTCAAATGGAATTTTTTAGGTTCGAGTCAGGTTTATGTTCATGGAAGTTTTTTTGTCTTGCTCTTATCAGGTTATAGTTCTTTGGAATATTTTTATTGATTTCAGGTTTCATTCTGGTCATTTTTTGGGTTTTTTCAGAGAAAAATTTTAGGTTCGGGTCGGGTTGCATATACACGAACATTATTTTTCCTTGATCGGATTGGGGTATGCTTCATTTGAATATTTTTGTGGGATTCAGATTTGATTCGGGTCAAATATCAAATCCATAGTTTTTTTTTTTTTTTTTTTTTCAAATGGAATTTTTAGGTTCGGGTCGCGTTTATGCTCATGAAATTTTTGTCTTGCTTGGATCGGAGTATAGTCTGTTTTTTTCTGGTTGGGATCGAGTTATGTGTTAATACGCCTAAACATTATGTTTTGCTACTATTCTTTTAGTGACTATTTTTTATATATAATTTATTTTGCTATTTGATAATTTATTACTGTGTATGAATCGTCTGCCTATTCGAACAATTGTACGTCAAAGAGCCATTTCATTTTTGTTTTAAAAACAAATTAAAGTCTTAATAAAATTTTAACTTAAATAAATGCATTCAAATTTAATCAATGATTTAAAAAAACTGCTAAAAAGCCTCATATATACATATACATATATTAACTGCAACATAGCCAACCACAAATATATTCTAATGTACGAAGTACCAACGATCTGACGTAATAGCTATGTTCAAAAATCCTAAGTTAAACTGACATTTTGCCAGTCTATGAATTTTAAAGGTCTTTGGGAAAAAACAGTCACTTTTGAAATGTCAAAATCTCAAATTGGTTTCTTTTATAGAGTAAAAAGAAATTCATAGAGTGGAGGTATTATCTCTGGAGATGATGCTTAAGATGTAACCCTACATTAAGTCCAATTAAGTACCAACAAAAGCACGTGCTTTGACACGCCTATCAATTGGCGAAATTTTAAAATGAAGGGCCAAAGTCACAGTCAAGTGAAATCCAGCCACCCCATTGGTCGTGTGGTAAGGGTGAAAATCACGAACTTGTTTCTCCATTTGAAAAAGGTGAGGGGGAAAGTATTTTTTAAGCGATTGTTACCGTCTGTTCTTATTTAAGATAAACCATCGAAATTAACTCAATTAAGATATTTTGATGCCATTTTATAAAATGAGAGTGAAAAATTTAGATTATAAATGAAAAGAGATAAGATTTACTTCAAAACTGCCGCTACGATTTTTTCTCGGAAAAAGGAGTATGACAACATTTACCCAACTGCTAAGAGATTGTTCCCTGAAAAGGACGCGGCTCAATGACCAATGAGGTGTTTGGATTTCATGGGACTGTGATTTTGGCCCTCCATTTTAAAATTTCGCTATCAATTGAAACAGGTTTAAAGCTGTATTTTTTTTCTCTCGTTTTTAAAAAAAGAACAAATTTATCGCTTCACCGGGAAAAATTTATTAATTGTTTTATCATATGTGTTTTAAATATCAATATAGAAAATTATTTTAACGTTTTGCTTGAAAATATAACATTATTTTGTTAGTACATTAAAATCGTCTGCAGTCAGAAATTTATATTTTAGATTAATATTTATTACTTAAGTTTTCATACATGATTTTAAAAGAATGTTTTCATCATTATATTTTAAATATTTATTTACATGCAATTATTAAGTCATAAACATTTTTCATCTACGTTATAAAGTACTGAAAATTACATTAATGAAGGAAACTTTTAGTTATACAATTTTTAATTCGTATCAAATGTTTTCAATATCTTATTTAATTTTAATTTGATATTTAATTATTGCTAATTTTCCAATTTCCTTCATTTTAAAAGCGAATATTTATTCTAATAAATAATAATAGAACGAAGACCATTTTAAAAATTTGCTATTTCCTCTTGAAATATGCTTCAACTGTAATTCATTTCTTTCAATTCGTCTTATAATACAAAATCTCTTCCACGTCCTTTTGTTTGCCACATTAAATTTGAGCGATAAATGGTTTCATATCGCAAACCTTTTTTGCGCTTACTTCACCTCCACTTATCTTATTCCTCCATGGGTTTCTTTAATTCTGTCTCAGCTTTCTTATTACTTCTGCGAAAATTTTTACACAACCAACCAACCGTAAACAAATGAAAGAGAAAAAAATTGGGAAAAAGATGATTTTTTATGAGAGTAACCTCTTGATTTTAATTAATTACTCAGTTAATAATTGGAATTTTGAAATTCTGAAGCTCAGGTGCATCAGGAGAGATATTGGGCTACTCTCAAAAAAATTTTGAGCTTTGTACGTGCTGTAGATTTTGCTAGCCATCGCAGACACACACACAGACACACACACAGACAGCGTTTTGTTCTTTTATTAGTATAGATTTGATTAGTTTTTCATAGTTATTGTAAAATGAATTTTGCAGAATTTGTAATATGATGGTAAATAGCTAAAAAGGAGATTTTTTTTACAAAGGTAAGTTCGTATGCTTTACAATTTTGTATTTGAAAAATGATGAAGTTGATGTGAAGTATATAAATTTTTGTTTACTTTAAACATGAAAAAATATCAATATTTTTATTTATTTATTTATTTTATACATTTCTAATATGATTCCTTTTGACACTCCAATAAATATTTGCAATTTCAACATCGAATAGCACTTGAAATAATTATGTTTCAGCTTGTTTATCACAATAATTGATATAAAAATACACGTTTACACATTTTTACACGCCCTAGTTGCCCTAATTTTTCTTAACACTGTTTCTACCAAAATAAAATCCCATTTTTTAACAAAATTCAATTCTTTCTTTCTTTTTTTTTTTTTTTTTTTTTTTTTTTTTGTATGTGTATGTATGTGTGTGTGATTTTTAGATTGAAATAATTAAAAAGTATTTTTCATACATTGAAGACATTTTTAAGCGTATTTTCAAAAACAACAAAAATTAAAATTTTAAAAAGTATCATTTGGTATCCGTAGAAATACTGTTAGTAAACGAGTAGATCGAAAAAGTCAAAAGATTACTTCATACCCATAAAAAAAAAATAGGTACATTTGCAATTTTTTTTTATTTATTTTTTTTTATTTTTCAAATAGTATTTAATCTCATTGTACATTTTAGAATCGAAGTAGTTTGAACTTGTTTAGGTATTTATGTGTTGCAGCGATCTCTTGAAGATGGATTGCCAAATTATAGAGCATATATGACTTTATAATAATATATATTATAATTAACGTTTCATAACATATATGGCTCGTTTCTAGTCATCATATGTGAAGCATACCTACATGACTTGTGTATAAGATTTAAACGATGACATAGATGCATAAATATATAGGACATAAGACGTAACTATTACTTATATAAGGATGTTTATGGAAAATAAATGTTTGGAATGTATATATGAGAACGTGAGTTTCAAAATTTAAAAAATCGAATTATTACAATCAATCTCTAATATTAATGAGCCTACATCGAAAAAGCATTATAATCTGCAGAAAAAAAATAGTTTTATCGTGCATTTCTATTATTGTAAAACGACGCTTTATAATGAAAACCATTGAACGCAGTCAGGTTTTTTGCGATTTCCTGATATTTTTTTTTATTTTCTGGATAAGGCCAGCTTTGAAACTCACGTCTTCATATATGATCAAAGTTGACCGGCCAACTGCGATTTTAAACATTTTTTTAAATATCTAGAAAAATACACGATGAATTATCCTGAAACTCTAAGTGCGTAAATATAATAGTACAGGTCACACATTTCCTTGAAGATTTTTTCATCAAACTCCATAGGGGACTGTCAACAAATTGAAAATGAAAGAATATCCTTTAGATTACCCTGTCAAAACTAATGTTGCAAAAGCCATCAAACTATAGATTATGATTAAATGGATTATTGTAATAAACTGTCTTCATTTGTATGTGGATAACATGTATACTCGTAGAGAAATTAAGATTTTAATAGAAATAGTCTTAAATTTTGACAAGTTTTTTTACTTATAATTTGCAGAGTTCTGAATATAAAATAGTGTACTTTTACGAAAATATGACAAAAAACGTTATACATTATAGCGTTCACGCATGCGCAGTGAAAAATTATTCAGTAAACCTATTTATTTTTCAATTAATTTTTATTATTAATTCTGATTAAAAAGTATTGCGTACAATGTTTTTTGTCATATTTTCGTAAAAGTACATTATTTTATATTCAGAACTCTGCAAATTATAAATAAAAAAACTTGTCAAAATTTGAGACTATTTCTATTAAAATCTTAATTTCTCTACGAGTATGCATGTTATCCACATAAAAATGAAGACAGTTTATTACAATAATCCACTTAATCATAATCTACAATTTGAGCGTTTTGCTACATTAGTTTTGGTAGGATTATCCAAAAGATATACGTTCTCTTTCAATTTGTTGACGGGTCCCCTATGGAGGATCGGGAAAAAATGTTCATGATAAATATGGCTGTGCTATTATGTTTACACACACCTGGAGTTGTAGGGAAATTCCTCAAGTGTTTTTCTAGATATTTAACAAAATATTTAAAAATGCAAGTGGGCGGTCACCGTGCATATATATATATTTCAGGATGATTTTTTGCGACATCGTAACTGCAACTTTGGTGTAAACCCCATTTTCTCTGTGCACCATATCTGTATCAACTAAGTCTACTGCATTATAATCGCATATATTATTTATAGTAATTAATATCATACAATTAAAATGCTTAAAATATAAGTACTTAATATCGGTTTTCTTTTTTATATTTAAGATTTTTTATAGTTGTTATGTAATTAAATAATCACTCGTGATTTAGCGTTCAAAATGCGTATTAAAATGCTAAATTAATTTCATTCAGTCAATAGTAATCAATAATCTTTCAATTCAGTCAATCAATAACTCTTATAATTTAAAGATTACAAAAAGTACTATGTATAATGTAAGAGAATATTTTTTATGTATAGATTTTATATTGATTATGATTTTAACATTCAAGCAGAAATATTTCTTTAGTAATTTTAACAAATATTGCTGTTAAATGTCACACAGTTTGATAAAAGAATAATTCTATATTAATTTTAATACATTATTTTAATTAGTAAATAAATCTCCTGTAATTTTTCTAACATAATTAAAAAGTATTTTGGCCTAGGTTTGAAGCGGGATTTTTTATGAGAGCTGCCAATGCTCTACCAAATGAGCTATCGGGGATGAATCTGGCGGACACAATTCAGCCAAAGAACTAGAATTATATACTAAATAAAGCTAACTAATGCCAGACTGGCAGCTTACGCTAAAAGTTGCTGATTCGAATTCTGCCCTGGACGCTTTTTTCAACCATTTAGTAAAATTATATTAAAGGATAATTCTGATTGAACATTCGTGATTAAAAATGACTAGCTATTTCTGGAGCTTTACATGTGTGATGATAACTTTGGAAGTTAAAGTGAGCAAAAGCTTTCAAAGAGAATGCAAAAATACAATTAGCACAGCCCACGCAAAAAAAGTTTGTAATAATTTATTTAAAAAAAGAAAGAAAAAGGTACGGTTTTATTTTTATCCTGTACACCGCAACAAAAGAAAAAAAAATCTCCATTTTGTCCGCCATAAATGCAAAATAAAATTATGCCATTTTCAGAATACGGAGAAATATGAATTTAAGAAAAGCGAAAATTCTAAATAAATTAAAAACAGCGCAAGCTGTTACACTTGTAAGACTGTGTGAAAGAACTTTAACTTTTAACCTAATTTAAAAGACAGTCTTCATACTGTCTATATACAAATTATACATTCCTGTTCATAAACTATGAATGCATCATTTTCCGACTTCAAACCAAATCTAACAGAATGATAACATATTATAATTTGAGACTGTCCTGATTGTTTGTAAATTAAGCATATTGGGATTTGTGGCCTTGTTTGCAAGTCAGTTTAAAAAAAATAAGTGCCAAGTATAAATGAGTTTGTTCTTTATGCAATTTTGTTCCGTGATCATGAAAACTTTTTTTTTAGAATTTACATATCAAAGCATAAGGTAAATCTCTGTATACAAAAATCTGTGTATTTTAAATATTACACAAAAGTGTGTGTTTTGCATGTTACGCATACCTATGTGTAAGAACAGAATATTAACACATAAACCTGTGTATTCTGCATATAACACAAAAATATGCGTATTTTGCATATTACACAAGATTATGTGTATGCTCCTATTACACAAAATATGTGTAAAAACAGAATTTTACACATATGTATGTGTAAAAATATTGCACAGAAATGTGTGTATTTCAGTGCAACTTACACATTAAAGTGTGTATTTCAAGAGTTATCAGATAAGTTTTACACATTTGGACTTATCATCAAATTACACATTAAAATGTGTATTTTTAAATTTACACATTTGGCGCAATTTACACACCAATTTACACATATAGACATGTCGTTTTTGTATCATCGATTTACATATTTTTGTGTGTAAATTTACACATTTATTTTTTAGAGTGTAGAAGACGCGCTCTATTAGAGGGCGCATTCTATTAGAATAAATACGGTATATACTTATAGTAAATACACTTTGTTAAAGTACAGGGCCCCAATATTTGACAGGTATGCCAGGCATTTTTGCCATTGATGCCATTGTGCTAAAAACAAAATATAAATAAATGAAAAAAATGGATAAAATATAAATTTGGCATGGTGCAAAAAATTGCCTAATTTAAAATTAAAAATCAAATTTGACAGCCACCAGGGCTAGACACCGTGCATAATTATTCAGTAAATGATTCATTAAAAAATGACAAAAATCAGCATGTCAAAAATTTCAAAAAAATTCATATTTCGTTAAAAAATTAAGTTAAAAATAAGAGAAAAAAAAAGCATTCTGTATTTTTTTATGCTTAATCGAATGGTGTAACTGGTTTTTCTCTCCGATGATCAAAAGTACCTTAGATTGCTGACTGCTATTCTTTTATTTCATCTTGTAAAAAAACTGTTTAACGTAAAGCTATGAATTTTTGCAGGATTAATTAGCATCGCAAAATCTTTAAAATAAACTTTACCGCAACATTCTATCTGCAATAGAACGTTAGATATACCCATTTATGACCAAGTTTGGAAAATACACAATTTCAGAAAAACCGCCCAGCGAAATAACGTTTTCTCGATGACTACCCCGGGATAAAAAGTTTGTCTTTTGTTTAAAAAAAAAAATTAAGTTTTTATCTTTAGTAGTTTTCGAGAAAAGTGCTGTGACACAAAATTTTTGTCCAATTTTCAGAATACTCTACAGTACACCTACAGTATGCCATAAAAAAAATAATTTTTGTGCTATGTTGTGCTTCATGGTCAGACGAACATTTTAAAAAAAATCATCAAAATTGGATAAGTATTTAGTTAGTTATTGCAAAAAGAAAAATTGAAAAATCCGTGTTTTTGCGGTTTCCTATGCTTAAGCATTATCGCTCAATCATATTATTGTTGCGCGCTGCCGCGCGCACAATGATTAATGTGTATTTCCTATAAAATATACTGTAAAATCATTCCAGAGATATGTATGCAGTATTCTTCAAAGGAATATTAATTACGTGATAAAAATTTGAATTTTTTAGAAATAGTAGAAATTATGTCTGGCCAGAACGGGCTAAGCCGGGCCGGGCTCACGCCGAACTTTTGAGCTTTACAACGGTCCGGGCCTGGAAATTGCGGACCGTGCAGACCTCTAGTCTCAATATTGTGGACGGTAATGACTAGAGCTGTTGCAAATCGACATATTCCTTTGGGTATTTTATAAGATACGAAATACCAAATCGTCACTCAGAAAAGCGACTCGTTAGTCGTATGTGTCAATACGACGCCGAACAAAGTGAAACTAACTTCAAACGCTTCTTACGTTTGTATAATTCATGAATGTAGCCAGGCAGTCAACTGTGTTTAAAGAAGCTAAATTGTGTTCGAACTCAGACAATTTGACATCAGTTGTTTCCGTATCATGTATGCGTATCATTCTGTTTGTATCAGTTATTCTCAAATCTCAAATGATTTGGATTTCGTACGTTAGGGTTAGTATGGGTCTTGAAATCAGGTAATTTTTTTGTACTAGTATTTTCTTATAGGAAATCTATCCTTAAATAAGACGAAATTTCGCGCGTTTGAGCTAGATTTATTATTTAGTAAAAAAATAATGATATTTCACCTAGAAAATAATGGTATCCATACGTAAATATTTTTCTGAAGCATCGAATGAGAAAGCAAAATGTGATTTATATTTAACCCAAGCGAAGTATTCAATTATAGAAAATTCAGCAACAAAAAAAAAAAAAAAAAAAAAAAAAAAAAGAAAAAAAAGAAAGAAAGAAAGAAAAAAGATTTATTGGTAAAGCATCGTCTATTATGTTCAAGGGCAGATCCTGTCCTCAGGCTGCGAGCACACACAACTACTTTTTGCGGTTAGAAGTCGGCTTATTTGTTGACTTTTCCAGTTCAACTTCAATCCAATTTTAGGACAGAGACCTTTAACTGAAGTAGGGTTGGGATAGTTATGTCTTGAAACATTGCAATATCCCCGTTTTCTATTGTCAGTAAAACGCAGAAGGGGAGAGAAGAAATGATTTCCTGGAATTCAGTTGAAATTGAGCAAAAATACACGTGTGCTCGGAGTTTTAAAGTCCAAACACACACAAAGACTTTTTGCGTTTAGCAGGCGGCGTGTTTTATGTCCGCATTCGGCGCGTTTGATGGTAATGACTTTTGAAGTTCAACTTCAATCCAAGTGTAGGACAGGAATCTTTCACTTCAGAAGTTGGGTTGTGATAGGGTTTTAAGTTATCTTCCTGGCCATTGTATCTCCCTCGTTTTCTACTGTTAGTAAACCGCAAAGGAGGAAAAAAGAAGGGAGTTACACGAATTCAGTTGAACTTCATCAAAATACTAGACTGTGTTGAGCCTTAGACTGTGAGGGGGAGGAGGGCTCACATCATTTCACGATCAATTATTATACTGAAGGTGATTCTTAAATTAAAAGTGACGATTTTTCTAATACTTTCGCTAATTCATTTTCATTCGTAAATACAAAAAGTTTGCATTACTATTTCTAAAACTACATAATTTACACAGATTTCATTCAGATTTGAGGAAATTGATATAATTCTCATTATTTTATAAATCCAAAAAATGATTTAGAAATGTTATTAAGTAGCATTTTATGATATTTTTTAGGACTTGAAGGTCATTCCATGAGGTTTTGTAACGTAATAAGTTACCAAGATTCTAACTGTGAAATTGTAGCCTACCGTTATTTTCAAAAGTTTACTAGGCTTTATTCTATTAATGAGGTATCCCCGATAAAATAAGTCTCATTTTTCAAAATGAAAATATTGGTAGAAAAAATCGTAGCTGGTAACTTACGTTTACAGCCATGCATGGAATTACCCTTGCCAGCCACAGAACTGTCGTCATGAAGGAGCAATTAGCAGTCGCATCCGGAATTTTAGTTTAAAAAACGAATTTCTTGGAATTTCTTGAAAGTTTTATTTAAATATCTGCTTTTATTTAAAAATGGAAAACACTTTTTAATGACATAGTTTCTGAATAAGTATTTTTCCAAATTTTTCGAGATTAAAAATGCTTTTACAAATTTGTCAGAAATTACCTATTTTTGATTTGAGTTGACCTTTACAGAATAAGAAAGATTCGCATTATTCAACGGGGAGGGGGGGGGGGGGTAGAAGGATTTAAGATATATTTAATTTTTAAAGAAATTATTAGAATATTTTTGCAGTTCAGAGAGGGGGAGGTCATGACCTCCGTAACTTCACCGTTGGATCCACCAATGATCATATGATAGTTTCCCAGAGCTAGCGGATTTAGCAAAAAGTATTTATCAGTGATGTCTGTATCAGTAACATCTGAAAGATTTTTTCAAAATCAGGTTACATGTCTGAAAAGCCTCGTTCATTAAAACCTAAAATAAATGAAAAAAAAAATATTTTGAACATGAATCGAAGATATATGAAATTATTAACATATTTTAAAAAAGTATTTTTAAATTATTATACAAATAAAATTTTTATAATACATAATTAATTTCAGTGTAAAATGTTTAAGTAAATTTGCTTGTAAAAATGTTTTGTTTGTATAATTAAATTTCATAATTTTATTGTATAAATTTGGTAAACTTTTACTCTTCGTGAGAGGCTTTCTCCGTTTAATCTTTATTTCATAATTAATAAATTTTACAATTTAGACATTATATACAATCAGAGTCATATGTAGGGAAGTGCTAGGAGGGGGGGCTAAGCCTCCCCCTGCCCCCCCCCAAAAAAAAAAAAACATTTTGAGCCTTTCCGAGAAAAGATTCAATAAAAAAGGTCAGAGAAAAGGTCGCTAAATGAATTTTCTCCCGAAAATCCAAATGAAATTCTGTTCGAAAATCGGATTTAATTTTGAAACCTTTTCACAGTTCTGCAGAAATACTAAATTGTACTATTTGTACAAAAAGTGCAAATAAGGGTTTCAACACTCGCACATTTATTTGCGCATATGAAACTATGATATATAATTTTGCACTAGTTGTAAACTCGAATTTTTCATTCGCATACTATTATTTTTGTAGCATAAAATGAAGGTATTACAAATTTGTTTAATAAGAACCACAGTGCCTACAGTGTGAATATGCACTAATTTATCTTTCTATATAATATTTTAATCATATATATCTGCATGTGGAGGTGTTTTTTTATGCGTGCATGCATCAAAGAAAGAGAGAGAGAGAGAGAGAGCAATAATACGAGTCCCCTCCCCTATATTTCCATGAGCTCCCCTCCCCTATATTTTCTTGAGCTCCCGGTATTATTCACTTTTAGTTACAGCCCTGTATACAATTATGCAATGAATTTTGATATTTCTCTCTCTCTCTTCATCTCATATCGTCCATGAGATAATTGTGTAGTGTATATGGAGTGTAGATTTTGATATTTTGTTTGTATTTTTAAAATATAACTTAGAAACTACATTAAATCTAAGTTTCACGTACAGATGGCAGCACTAAACTGATGCGAATTTTTCTAAAGACTCTTCTGTAGAAGGGAAAAATACATATATATACAGAAATTTTGATGGAAGTGGAAAAAATGGGAAAAAACTAAAAAATTTTCATTGTCTTGATCTTTAGAATGTAGAAGAGTTAAGGAGATAACAGAAAATGAGTCAGAATTTTTAGATTTGGCACAAGAAAACTCAATTTTGGCAACATGCAGCACAGACCATTTAAAATAAAATCTGACCATTTAATTTAAAATGTGACATTATGGGGGTTCTGTTAATAATAAGAAATGAATAAGAAAATGTATAAATATTTTCATTTTTCAACAAGTGAATAAGATTTTTAGTTAGAAGCGAGTGTTTTTTCACGATGATCTTTATCAGGCTATCGCGTTCAGAAATTTTGTGGAGAATTCCAATTTTGACCGCATTTTCTGAAAGAGCGCCTGAATTTATGAAAAAATGAAAAACATTGTTCGACTTTAAACTTTCTTTATGAGATCCCCCAGCCAATTCAATGTGTTTATAAACAAAGCTGAATTCAGAAATGTGTTAGAAAAAGTCAATTTCGGATTCCAAGGCACTAGAAAAGATTGAGCTATTTCTGTATGGGCAAGTGGAAAATTTACCCAGAGTCCCTATAATGTGATATCCCAAATTTAGGTGTAATTGCAATTTTAGATCTGTACTTTTTTCCTTTCATTCCTTTTTCGAAAAAAATCTATGTCTAAAAAAATATTTCATATGGCTGATGTTAAATCTGTCTGAATCACAATGAAATGAATGCATTGAAACTTCGCAAGGAAAAAAAATCCAGATTTTGATGATGTAACTATTATTTTTATTAGCACGAAAATGAAAGAAAAAACATTTATTTTAAAATATTTTTTATACTCTTAAAGTAATAACTAAAATATTTAAATGCTTTTGAATAAATGTGCATCGTGCAATATTACAGATGTTCAATTGAGTAAAACAAGGGTTTTTTTCTTCTACTTCTTTTATTCTGTTGATAGCGAAATCAATTTTTACATAATCAAAATCTAGTTTAAGGGTGTTCTCAACTGCTCCGCTCAACAAGCGCAAAACGTTTTGACACATGTGCAAATTCATTTTTCAAATAAAATACATAAAAGTGGAAGACCTGATCCAGTAGATCAGTTCCAGTCGAACTGAATTTCCCATTTTATGATAATTAAATTACTTACCGAGTTATGAGCTATTTTGATCACGTGGTCATACGATTTTCTATCTTTCGTTGAAAAAGGATTAAAAAACGTCAAATTTGATGGCTCGTTATCTATTGCGTTTCTATATAATATTGCGTTTACGATCTATATAATATTATATAATCTATATAATATTGCGTTACGTTATCTATTGCGTTTCTATAAAATATCTATTGCGTTTACGAAAAAACTGAAAAATGAGTGCAATTCGATAGTTTCTGAACCTGGTAGATTCATGCATTTCCGAACAAAAATAAATTAATATTTATGTCACAAAGTTGGCCGTTTTGATTTAAGAACACCCTTAACCATTTTTTAAGCTTTTAATACATTCATTTCTTTGTGACTATTTTATTCATATTTATCATATATTATCATATCATATATTATTCATATTTATCATACATAGTCACATCATATATCATATATTATTCATATTTATCATATATTATCACATCATATGTCATATATTATTCATATTTATCATATACATCATAAACTAGTGGGGATTGAAAAGTCTGTTGTAATTTATAATGTAGGTTAAAAAGGACTTCTAATATATGGATCACAGGCTTTTTATCTAAATGATCAGTTGTTAACGTGAATGTTGACAAATGATTGGCACGCAGAAATTTCGCAGGATATGGACAATAGAATTCAGCAGACATTTTGATAATAAGGTGTTCTGGTGTAATAACCCCAAGTGCTGATATTATACATAATTATGAATTAATTCGGTAAATGGCACCAATTGGCTCTGTTCAGAAGGGCTCTGAGTTATATAAAACACAAACAACAGCTTAAAGTTAATTTGTTCCATTTGGAGACCTTATCGCTTTTAGAAGCAACTAAAATTAATGCTTGATCTGAAATTTGCGAAGGAAGTTCTGTGATTTGAAAACTATTTATTTATCAGGAAATACTTTGTTTATTGCATAAATTTTAGTGCATTTCATGTGGTTTTAAAATGTTGTAGAAGATTTAGGATATGTTCACGAATAGTTTAAAATGTACTGCGAAACAAGTATACCTCGGTAATAACGCCACTCATTGGCGTTATTATCCCGGTTGATTCCTTACAGTGGCGGAACTATATCCGATGGGTTCTTTTTTTAAAAACTTTATGTATGAGTCAGCATTATTGTGATTGTTGAAATGGTTAGTTTAAGGGAGCTCTGATATCCAAAACTGATCGTTTTTTTCTTCTTTCAATACTAATGTAAAAACAATTTTAAACTCTTATAAATAAAATGATATCAAAATGTTTTCAATATCTAATTCCAGCATTTTGTTTTTTCAAAATAATACAAATTTAACCTTTAACTGATGTGACAGAAATTGTAACGTGACTAGAGTGAAACGGTCCGCAAGATCGAAAGATGAATAATTAGGCGTGAGTAACTCATAAGATATAGTTTTTGTATTAAACTTTTTGTACAAAACATTGTAATTAGCATTCACCTATTTAAAAATCTCTGGTGATAGTACTAAAGTACCAAATGAAACAAAATTTCGGTAGTGTTTGTTGTTAATCTGTAAATTACAAGTTAAGCTATAAAAATTGAAATAATCATTGTAACTTTGTATGAATTCGCATTAATGTAGAGTTTACCGGTTCAAGAGTATTTACAAGACTTCTATAACAGTGTTAACAAATATGCTTATTACACATAACTTTAGTTATTATAAAATTTCAAATGATAAAAATATTACATTAAAAATGATTAAAACTGTTTCTGATGATTACATTTAAGGAGGAATTTTTAAGCAAAAGAAGTTCTGGGTGTTATATTATGTTGAAGTTCCCCTTTCTCCTTTTTCTTTCACTTTCACAAAAAGTTGAATATTTTTTATTACATAGAATGCATATATGGAAACATAAATACTGATTTAGCTAAACATAATTAAAACCGTGCAATGTTTCTAATAAATATATATAAGCGGTCCTTTTTAAACAAAAAAGAAGCTCAGTGTCTGATATTCTTCTGCCTCTCCCCCCTTCTTCTTTTTATTACTTTTTCACAAAAAATAAACATTTTCTATCGCTTAGAGTGCAATTTGTCAATTTCTAGTGTGGTAGAGTTTGTATTTTCAGAGTTGGGCAATTTACATGGGATTATTCCATCTTATTTTATAGTTTTGTTTGCATGGCGTTATTACCCACATAGGTGGGTAATAATAACAAATAGCATTGGTCAAGAAATCACGCCATTACATTTTAGGAAAACATATCTGTAAAATTACAGTCAATGAGTTCCTGTATCAAATCCCATATTTGTTTGAAAAGTACAATCTAAAACTAAGCCATGAAAATTGATAGAACTTTAAGGTTGCGTTATTACCCCAGGATACCGTATTACAAATTATGTGCTACAAATTTCAAAGCCCATCCTGTGCACCTATATGTGAATTCATGGCTATCAATCAGTTACTAGGTTTAAGATAAGTTTAAGAGGAAAGAATCAACTTAAGTATTTTTGATTTATTTCCTACATTTATTTGTAGTTATAATATTGCACGTGTTTCTGATTTAAAAAAAAAATATATTACCTCTCCCCCTATTATCCAAAGAGACTATATAAGTTCTATCACAGCCTTTTTTATTTTTTTATTTTAGAACAGGCAGATTTTGAATAAATAGCACCAGAGTAGCGCATCCTAAGGATGACTGATTGTTATTATTATTTAGGCATTCTTGCTTTTCTGCAGTGACTGAGAGGGGGGGGGGTAGGTGGAGGAAACTGTATCTCAAAATTTGTCTTATCCTCAGCAGAGATATCTAGTTAAATGCAAATTATCCTAATATATACTCACAACAATATATATTTTTTCTGTAATCGCCCCCTTTTTCTCAATCTATTCTGAAAATGCAAAAATGCAAAAATGCATCATTGGAATTAAAATCCACTTCAACTTAGTTAATTGAAAAGTGTAGAAGTCATAAGTCGATTGGGGTCAGTTTTATTAATTTATTATTTAATTGCCAAGCTCCAATTTAATAATGTTAAATGCATTTAAACATAGCATTTAAGCATAACAATTAAATTGGAGCTTGAAGAAGCTGTGAAGTATCTTTCATTGCTAATCAATTTCCAAAGAACTGGTCAAAAATTTAATTTTTTTTCTAAGACTAAATTTTAGAAGAACAGATTACAGCTTTAATGCAACTTTTTCCTGACAGTTATTAAAGTGTTTTCCCTACTGCCCCCTGTCACCCTCCCCCCAAAAAAAATTCTCGCTCCGCAGCACCAAACTTTCTCGCACATTTAAGGACTTATTTTAAGACATCACTTGTCGTATGTGGCAATCTCAAAACTTTTTTCTGTCCTACGCATGCTAATACCTCAGAATTCACTATCACAGTGCCAAAATTAAATGGCAATATGCGCCCATCAAAGGAATTCTAATGATGTGAAATTCCGTGCATTAGTTCTTGAGATGTGACCATAACTAAAATCAAGTGAATCAAAAATGCAGCATTGCAGTGCCAAATGTTGGGTTATTTACACCAAAATGTAAAAAACGTCAATTCATGTCAAGGACTATAAGAGTTTGAAGTTTGATGAAAATCCCTACATTAGTTCTGGAGATTGAGCTTTTGCAAACATCGTGGAAAATGCTGCATAGCAGCGCAACATGTTAAGCGAGTTACACCCAAAACTAATCAGCACCAATTTATATCATGGACTATCTAAATATAAATTGTTGTTAAATTCCGAGCGGTAGTTTTTGAGTCATTTGTGTCATATACAGACAGACAGAGTCGTAGACTCACAGGCAAACATTTTGTAAAAATATGATTTTCGGTATCTCTGCCCTCTAAAACGTGTAAATCGTCGAAGACCAAAAGTCGAATATTTTCACAAATCCAATACTTTCTATTTGTAAAGATCATGGTAAAAAAAAGCAAAGACATGACGCTTGGCCACGTAATTATTGAATGGTTTGTCATTTTTTCATATTTCGATAAATTAATTAAACTTTGAGTTATAAGAGATTGTTTTCTCATGACGGCTCTTCTTTTTCTGCGCTGTGTAAGCGAGCCAACTTTGATAACGTTCTCTGAAAGATCATATGCGTTTACCAAGAACGAAAAACTGTTCAATTGAACATTTGTCTGTAGATGTGGCACACGGTGCGGTGAAGGGTTCAATTCTTGACTACTTTGTCATATTTTACGTACCTCAACAAATCTCATGTCGGTTATGAATAAATTCAGCCCCAGATACAAAAATTCTTGAAACAGCATTTTATTTTTTGAATAGTCAGTTTAAAATTTTTTTATTTATTACAATAAATTTGAATTCTCCATCTCACACTATAACAAATATTAATATGGAAAAAATGGTCTTTTTTCTATTACATATGATTCAGCAAAACCAATTTAATAACATATTTTCAGTAACAGTAATGAACACAGCTGTTGATTTGCCATGGTGAGTTGATGAGCGTTGATACAAATTAAATGAAAATTTATTAGAATAATTTATGAACAAAAATATTGCAATTTGTATTAATAGCATCATAAATTTACGCAAATTAATTAATATAAAAATTAGACAATACAGGAAATGGGACTAAAGTACCACACAAGAAAAAATTGTCAGTTAAAGAGGTATTTCATAAACATAATTTATATTTTTGGCCCTCATAGCACTTTGTATAACAAAAAATTCTTTAAGCTACAAAAATATATAATTAACAAAATTTCATGAGCATTAATTTTCATTATAATTGAATGTATTTCAGTTATTTGTGACCACAAAAATCTTTAACTATTTCATTCGATAAGTTTAGTGCCAGAAAATTGTTATACTTATATTGTTGTCTGAGCTATTATCGAATTAATTCATTCACTCCGATTTTGTTTACACAGGATATATTTGCGCAACATGCGATAATATTAATATGAAATCTTAGTTCATTAATTAATATTTTGTATTTCCTCTTTAAGCAAAAATGAACAGTTTAAGGGGCAAGCAATTGTGTTTCTGTATTGATGAATTCATACTGAAATTTTAGATAAAAATTATTTAAAAATGAGAGCAGTTTTAGGCCTGTTTGTCACCAAAGTCAAAAAAGTAAAATTTATTTAACAATTTCTGGATCATCTCTCCTCATGGGATTTAAGCAATAGTTTATTTTCTTATATTAATTGATTTATTTACTTATTGTATTTAAGAGCATTTTTTTGGGAAAAAGAGGTGAGAAAAAATTAGCATAGTTTGAAATTATAAATTTAAATACAGTAATAAGATGATTTTCAATTAAGATACATATGAATAGAATTTTCCTATAAAATGAAGTAGGGTTTATTGTAAAATTTAACACACTGAAACAGGTTTCGATGCAACTTTTTCGATTTTGTTCATTTAAAAGAACAAAATCTTTTCCAGATTTTATTTAATAAAAAGTAAACACGAGAATTATTTTTTTTATATCATTTATCTTGTATTTATTTCGCACACTAATCTGTTATTTACTCATATGATATGTATTATATTGTTTCAAAACCTCTTATTTCTTCTTATCACTATTACTTAAAAGAAATATTTGGTTTATTTAATTGAAGAGTTCTGCGAATATTTCTTTTCAGAAACAGAGATATTAAAAAAATCAGGATTTGGAAAATATGAAATTAATGTTGTAAATCAGATAATTCTTTACTTCATATTTGAAATTTAACTACTTTAAAGAAAAAAAACAGAAAAGGAAAGATGTAAATTTTAAATAAATATCTAAAACTATTTTGAGTCTCAATTTTGTGAATTTGTTTTGCTAAAATATGAAACGAAAAGAAAAATGGTTAAAATCTATAATTAATTGCATATATATAGATATTTTTCCTGTGATATATTATAAAATTTCATTTTAAGTAAGACATTAAGTAAACATTTCAAGGGAAAGTGTTTGCGTAATATTGAATTCACACCAGATTTTTCCAAAAGCTTTATTTCAAAATAATGAAAAGAGATCTTACAAGGTTTTTCCATCGAAGTTATAAAAGTAAAATTTTCTTTAAACTTATGGTGAAAATTTTGATTAAAATTAGGTGTGATATAACATATCTTACCGATACTCAAGGAGTTAAAATTTCATTATTAATATTTTAACAGGTAAAAAACCCCAATTAACTCTGCAACTAATTATAAGAGAAAAAAAATTACTGGCACCAAACTTATTAATATCTCCTGAAATAATAATTCTATTGAATTTGTTATTTTAAAAAATTACAAGATGGATATGAAAGTATGAAATTTATATTCGAAAAAAAATCGAACTGAAATTAACTATGTCCTGCTTTACATGAATTTTCAGTTTAAATTTTTTCTTACAATCACTACTGGAATTATGATTAAATCGTTAAAATAATAGTTTAAGGAGCTGTCTATGATGTACGGAAAAGCATAATTGGAAAAATTAGATATTACTCATTTTTTTTAAACGTTGAGTCGGCAATAGTCTAAACGTACTAAGCAAGTGAAATGATCATATTGAAAAGAAATAATACATAAATAGAAGTGAGATTGTTCTTTTGATTGCAAATATGGATTAAAATTAAGTGTAAACAAAACATATCTAAAAAAAAGAAGAAAAATATCATTAAAAACTTATCTCACAGCCCCTCAACGGAGTAAAATTTTATTATTAGCATTTTAAGCTAATTATTAATATTATAATTAATAATTAATTTTAATATAAAAACTATATTACGTTAATTAATATTATTCGAATAATTAACCTTAAAACTTTATTATTAATATAATAGGCATGTCAGTGTACAATAATAATTTTAGCATCGACAGTCGTGATAAAAAAAAAAACTATCTCTGAAACTAATTATGGTAAAAGAAAGTTATTGGTACCAAAAGATTGGAAATAAAGTCTAAATTTCTTACAGGGCCATCTACAAATAAAAAACAGGCCAAAATTGTTTTTTTAACAGCAGCACACAATTTTGACAAACTATTTTAAATATTCGATTCAATGTAAGAACTACCTAGAAACGAAATTTCAGATCATTTGGATGATAAGAGTAGTAGGAAAACAACAGTACGGGCTCAAGCGCAGGTGGCACTGTGGCACCGTGCCTCCTGCTCCTCCGGCTGTCCCGCCTGCTCCTCCGGCTGCCCCGCCTGCTCCTCCGGCTGCCCCTCCTGCGGTGCCTCCTGCGCCCACCGTGCCACCACCGTCCCTCCTACCCCCCACTATGCATCCCCCTCCACGAACGCCCCCTAGTGGAAAAAAGGAATATTCTATTATAACAGAGAGGTGAACAACCTTCCCTAATTAAAAATATTATCAATCACATCTCAACATTGAATCATACTATAAGATGAAGATTAAATTTATATTTGAATTTTGAATAACCGTAATTTTAATGAGTATTATTAATTAAGCGAAACAATTAAAATCTCAGTTTTTAGCCATTTTATTTAGATTTCTTCAACTACAAGATGAGATTATCAATTTAACTCAAGAAAGTTAAACATATATTTGAATTTTGCTTCATAGACATCTTAATGAGTAGTATTAATTAAGTAAAAACAATAGAAAATATCCAGTTTTATAGAAAAAGACTGATTTCTTACGATTTTTATCAACTATATGATCAATGTAACGACTTAAAAGTTGAAAGTTAAACATGTATCCTAGTTTTTCAACAGCTATAGCCTTAATGAATATCGTTAATTAAGTAAAAAAAACAATGGAAAATATCAAGTTTTATGGAAAATGACTGATCTCTTACGATTTTTATATACTTAAGAGAGAAAACTTAAACATACATTTCAGTTTTTCAACAGCTATAACCTTAATGAGCATTCATAATTAAGTAAAAAACAATGGAAAATATCGATTTTTATAGAAAAAGACCGATTTCTTACGATTTTTATCAATTGCAACATCAGTGTATCGACTTACAAGTTGAAAGTTAAACATGCATCCTAGTTTTTCAACAGCTATAATCTTAATGAGTATCGTTAATTAAGTAAAAAACAATGGAAAATATCAAGTTTTATAGAAAAAGACTGATTTCTTACGATTTTTTCAACTCAAATTTCAGACTATCAATTTGATAGAAAGAAATTTAAGCATGCATTCCAGTTTTGGACAACCATTTCCTTCATGAACATTATTAATTAAGCAAAACAACAGAAAATATTAAATTTTTAACTGATTTCTTCATTTTTTTTTTTTTTATTTATTTATTTTTTTTTTAATATAAAATCAGAATACAGAACTTAAAATAGAAATTTAAACATATTTTTTAGTTTTTGAACAGTCGTTACCTCAAAGAATTTCGATAATTGAACAATTAATAAAGGAAACTAATGATTTTTTTAACGAAAAAAGTCGAATTAAACGAATTTGGTTAACTTTTACTCTAATTGGAAATTTCATCGTACTTTATATATACCAACTAAGTAGAATTTTAATACATAAACGAATAATTTAAAGAAATCCCCAGCACGCAAATGTGAACCTGCAGAGCATTTCTTATTACGTCATATCTAAACTAAAACTTTTTTCTGCAACCCCTCCAAGCATGCATTCCAGGTAGGGGAACATAACAAAGAATTTTGACGTCACAACTTACAAAGGAGTACAACAAAATGTTTACGTTCAAGAAAAAGTATCGCATAGAGAGAAAAAAAAGAAGAGATTTAAGTTATTTATCCATTCTAGTTTTATAACAGTTACTACAACATCTCCAAATTAAAATTTAGAAGTCATAATGAGTATAATTAATTAAGCAAAATAATAGAAATATTAGTTTTTCAGAGGGGGAAAAGACGAATTTAAACAAATTTTATTAGTTTTACACTAGTTTAATAATAATTTTAAGGAGGAAAAAGACGAATTTAAACTTTTTTTTTTTTTTTTAGTTTTACACTATTTTTTCTCATCTCCAACATGGATATATCAATTTTAACAGAAGAATTAAACGTATATTATAGTTTTTAACAACAAAATCTTAACAAGTATCATTAATTAAACAAAAATAAATATCAGTTTTAAAGAAAAGACGAATTTGAATAATTTTACACTAGTATTTTCAAAAGCAACATGGAAATATCAATACTTATTCACATATTTCACTTATTCACTGTATTCAATACTATATTTAATAAATTTGGATACACTTTAAGAATTTCCTAATCTATAATTAAATATTAGCTGTATATTTAATGTTACCCATGTTTTCAACATTAGTTCATAATCGTGAATTTTGTATTTTAAATACCATGTATTCAGGTTCAGATTATTTTCACTTGAAATCATACAGAATTTTTTAATAGAGTTTGTTTTTGAAATCATTGAAGCAACTGTATTTAATATTTTTAACACCAATTTTCTAAGATTTTCTAACATTTTCTGATTATACATTCTTCAGAAGTACATTTCTAAATGCTACAATCACTTTACATATCGAAAAGATATCATTGAAGCAACTGTATTTAATATTTTTAATACCAATTTTCTAAGATTTTTTAACATTTTCCGGTTATACATTCCTCAAAAGTTATTATTACGTATTCTAAACAATAGCAAATATTAATTTTAAGAATAAAAAGACGAATTTAAACAAATTTTATTAGTTTTACACCATTTTTTCTCACCTCCAACACGGATATATCAATTTTAACAGAAGAATTAAACGTATATTTTAGTTTTTAACAACAAAAATGTAATAAGTATCATTAATTAAACAAAAATAAATATCAATTTTCAAGAAAAGACAATTTTTTACACAAATTTTCAACTTTGAAATACATTGCTTACATATATTGTTACAGTATATTACTAAACTTAAACTTTTTAAAAAGTTTGAATGTCTTTACAAAGGGTTCATACTTATATTTTTCACGTCTTGACTGCATTCGGAATCTTACAACAAAAGTATACTTTTATTATTATTATTCTAGAAAACCTAAAAAATCGTTTCTTGCTGCTTTAGACACTTGACATATTAAAACTACTCTACCCATATAATTAATCAAATTAGGACATGATTCATCTTACACTTCAAAATTTCTGAATTTTTACAATACTTATTTTCATCAAACTTTATTCTTGATCCTATATATTTTAATAGCACAGAATTTTCACATCTGTTTTTATCTACTTATCAGAAAATTATTAAAACAACCAACAACATTTTTCAAATATGAATATTATCTTTACAATTTAATGATGCAAAACATACACGAATACAAAGTTTAATTTTTACAAACATTTCATATTTCAAACCAAACTATTCGAAATTTTCACAACATAAGAGCAAACATTAGACGAACTTTTTAACATTAATATTGCTTAGATCTTTTCATCATAACTTTTAACTATGATAATTATCCATTTTTAGGTTGATTGTCGAAAAACTGTAACTGAAATTACATAAACTTAATGTAAAAAACCATGTTCTCACACAATTTCTTGAAATTCAACAAAGAATTGACTATTACTCCAATACTTATCTACTTCAATCTCGACTCTCGATAGTATATAGATATTGCATCATTACATACTTACAACTCTTTTCAAACGTTTATCAGAAAATCAAGTCAATCAAAGTCTAGTAGTTATCACACCTGTTCCTCAGAAATATTACTATCATATGAAACAGTAAAGAAAATTAATAGATATTTAATATTTAATAACTTCATACGTGAAATTACTGCCGAATGAGAATACTAATAATCAATAAAATCAACTGTTGGACAAAAAAATAGTACAGATTACCGAAAATTCAAATTTTTTCTACAAAAATTACAAAAATTAACAAATGAATGACCAGTTAGAGAAATAATTAAAAAAAATAATGAACATATTTACAAATTTATTAAAATCACACCTTTTTCTGGATTACAAACCACAATTTCTTGAAAATTTAACACCGAATTTGTAAGATTTTAATCCTAGTATTACATACACTCAATAAATATTCAAAATTAACAAAAAAATAATTTTTTAGTCTCATCAATAAGCAGAAATTCTATATTAAAAGAATATTTTCATAGTAGTACTTATAAAAATGAGAGTTTACAAACTGATTTTCATAATTTTATCACATTTAAACTTAATTTTTATACATAAAACATTATTTAATCAAATTTTATACTTTCTAATTCAGTAAAATTCAATACTTTTTTAGTTTTTAAACCAATACCACAATATTTATTTACATCAAACTTGATTCTTTACCTTTTATATTTCCACATTACACAAGTGAGTTAAATACTAACTTGGAACGGGAGTTGAAGTCAATTGATTCAATTCGATTTTCATCGTATACGCATTTCCCCTACACGAAATTTCTTACTTCTATAATCATCTAATGTATTAAAACTAATCTACTCATATTTTTAATCAATTCATCCGATGTTTCATCTCGCACTTCTGAATTATCATCCACCAAGTTGCTTAAAATATAAATACTATCTTTATAGTTTTAATGTAGTATACATGGCTAATCTTGAGTTTCCATCTATACTATTAATCAAATTATCATATGTTTCATCTTACAGTTCAACGATTTCTGAATTATCGTCCATCTAGTTGTTTAAAATATTAATAAAATGTTTATAGTTTTTGATTATACATAGTATGTATGAATACAATCTTTAATTTTTAACAGTTCATATTTCAAATAACCTATTTTCGAAACCAAACTATGTGAATTTTACCACAATACTTATCATCATACAGATATTTGTGTTTCATACTTTTTCTAAAAATTATCAGATATGTACTCCTCAGAGGAATTTCTATCATATGAATAAATGAAAAAAAATTAATTTATATTAAACGTACAGCGAAATTTGATTGCAATATATATGTATTTAATAAAAATAAATAAATAAGCGATTATTTATACATTAAACCTTTACTAAATATATATTTCTTGCGTTATAAAGATGTTTCAACAAGATGAACCAAAACAGCAGCAAACTTCAGAAATTAATGATCTGAATGATTCATCCCTAGCACATGTAGCGTTAATGAATAATACATATGTAAGTACTTATATGAAAAATACTAGAATTCGTATATGAATCGTAATTAGAGTAAATATAAAATGATTTGTCTTACTGCCTACACTTTAACAAATGCCTTTTTACCTATATTGTTGAAAAGAATCCTAATTGTTTGCATTTATTTCTATTACAGATGTGTTCTATTTGCTACAAACACTTCTTAAGTAAATGGAATTTAACAGAACATACAAAAATCCATACAGGTGAAAAACCTTACACTTGGGAAGATTACCAAATGCTGTTTTCAAGAAGGCATGAATCAAAAGTGCACACATCATCATATAAAGCATCGTCAGTTATATGTAAACTTAGTGAGGATATTCAAAAATTATTCAGACGTTTGAAGAATTTAGACATAAAGGAAGATATTTAGACTCCCATCATATTTTCATAACACTTACCACAATATCTCAAACTTAAAATTTGGAAGACATACACACTGCTGAAAAGTAATTTTGTTACCCGTGATTCTTCTAGCCAGCATGAATGTATAGATATTATTTTGCAATGTATTCTTTAAATGCCCACAATAAATATTCTTTTATATGCATATATCGTTGTGTTTATTTTTTAAAAACCTATTACATTAATAAAATAGGTTACACATACATACACATAACATTTTAAGTGAAATAACACTCTCACAACTTAAAAAATGCATAAGAACATACAAAAATAAGCAGATGTATGAAAAAATATACAAGTTTACAGAATAATTTCAAAGTTTTCTAGAAATACAAACAAAAAATATTTACAATATTAAAAAATTACAAAAGTGAAAAGAAAAAACACAAATGTAAAACAAAAACATCAAAAAGTGAAAAACTCAAAACAAAGTTTTTGAAAAAAAAATTTTACAACAAAATTTTTTTTACAAAAACCAAAACTTCAAAAAATATTTTTTCAAAAAAATTTTTTTTTCAAAAACATTTTTTACAAAAAATTTTTTTTTCAAAATAAGTTTTTACAAAAGTAAAAAAAAGAAAATCACAACGTTAAAAAAATGAAAATTTTTTGTTAAAAAAATGTAAAAAAATTGCAAAAAAAAGTTGCAAAAATTTCAAAAAAGTTATGAAAAAAGTCTCAAAAATTTTGTTGTTTTTAATAGCAAATGCAATGGCGAAACCATTGCATACTGTATTAAAAACAACGAAATTTTTGAAGCTTTTTTCATAACTTTTTTGAAATTTTTGCAACTTTTTTTTGCAATTTTTTTACATTTTTTTAACAAAAAATTTTCATTTTTTTAACGTTGTGATTTTCTTTTTTTTACTTTTGTAAAAACTTATTTTGAAAAAAAAATTTTTTGTAAAAAATGTTTTTGAAAAAAAAATTTTTTTGAAAAAATATTTTTTGAAGTTTTGGTTTTTGTAAAAAAAATTTTGTTGTAAAATTTTTTTTTCAAAAACTTTGTTTTGAGTTTTTCACTTTTTGATGTTTTTGTTTTACATTTGTGTTTTTTCTTTTCACTTTTGTAATTTTTTAATATTGTAAATATTTTTTGTTTGTATTTCTAGAAAACTTTGAAATTATTCTGTAAACTTGTATATTTTTTCATACATCTGCTTATTTTTGTATGTTCTTATGCATTTTTTAAGTTGTGAGAGTGTTATTTCACTTAAAATGTTATGTGTATGTATGTGTAACCTATTTTATTAATGTAATAGGTTTTTAAAAAATAAACACAACGATATATGCATATAAAAGAATATTTATTGTGGGCATTTAAAGAATACATTGCAAAATAATATCTATACATTCATGCTGGCTAGAAGAATCACGGGTAACAAAATTACTTTTCAGCAGTGTGTATGTCTTCCAAATTTTAAGTTTGAGATATTGTGGTAAGTGTTATGAAAATATGATGGGAGTCTAAATATCTTCCTTTATGTCTAAATTCTTCAAACGTCTGAATAATTTTTGAATATCCTCACTAAGTTTACATATAACTGACGATGCTTTATATGATGATGTGTGCACTTTTGATTCATGCCTTCTTGAAAACAGCATTTGGTAATCTTCCCAAGTGTAAGGTTTTTCACCTGTATGGATTTTTGTATGTTCTGTTAAATTCCATTTACTTAAGAAGTGTTTGTAGCAAATAGAACACATCTGTAATAGAAATAAATGCAAACAATTAGGATTCTTTTCAACAATATAGGTAAAAAGGCATTTGTTAAAGTGTAGGCAGTAAGACAAATCATTTTATATTTACTCTAATTACGATTCATATACGAATTCTAGTATTTTTCATATAAGTACTTACATATGTATTATTCATTAACGCTACATGTGCTAGGGATGAATCATTCAGATCATTAATTTCTGAAGTTTGCTGCTGTTTTGGTTCATCTTGTTGAAACATCTTTATAACGCAAGAAATATATATTTAGTAAAGGTTTAATGTATAAATAATCGCTTATTTATTTATTTTTATTAAATACATATATATTGCAATCAAATTTCGCTGTACGTTTAATATAAATTAATTTTTTTTCATTTATTCATATGATAGAAATTCCTCTGAGGAGTACATATCTGATAATTTTTAGAAAAAGTATGAAACACAAATATCTGTATGATGATAAGTATTGTGGTAAAATTCACATAGTTTGGTTTCGAAAATAGGTTATTTGAAATATGAACTGTTAAAAATTAAAGATTGTATTCGTACATACTATGTATAATCAAAAACTATAAACATTTTATTAATATTTTAAACAACTAGATGGACGATAATTCAGAAATCGTTGAACTGTAAGATGAAACATATGATAATTTGATTAATAGTATAGATGGAAACTCAAGATTAGCCATGTATACTACATTAAAACTATAAAGATAGTATTTATATTTTAAGCAACTTGGTGGATGATAATTCAGAAGTGCGAGATGAAACATCGGATGAATTGATTAAAAATATGAGTAGATTAGTTTTAATACATTAGATGATTATAGAAGTAAGAAATTTCGTGTAGGGGAAATGCGTATACGATGAAAATCGAATTGAATCAATTGACTTCAACTCCCGTTCCAAGTTAGTATTTAACTCACTTGTGTAATGTGGAAATATAAAAGGTAAAGAATCAAGTTTGATGTAAATAAATATTGTGGTATTGGTTTAAAAACTAAAAAAGTATTGAATTTTACTGAATTAGAAAGTATAAAATTTGATTAAATAATGTTTTATGTATAAAAATTAAGTTTAAATGTGATAAAATTATGAAAATCAGTTTGTAAACTCTCATTTTTATAAGTACTACTATGAAAATATTCTTTTAATATAGAATTTCTGCTTATTGATGAGACTAAAAAATTATTTTTTTGTTAATTTTGAATATTTATTGAGTGTATGTAATACTAGGATTAAAATCTTACAAATTCGGTGTTAAATTTTCAAGAAATTGTGGTTTGTAATCCAGAAAAAGGTGTGATTTTAATAAATTTGTAAATATGTTCATTATTTTTTTTAATTATTTCTCTAACTGGTCATTCATTTGTTAATTTTTGTAATTTTTGTAGAAAAAATTTGAATTTTCGGTAATCTGTACTATTTTTTTGTCCAACAGTTGATTTTATTGATTATTAGTATTCTCATTCGGCAGTAATTTCACGTATGAAGTTATTAAATATTAAATATCTATTAATTTTCTTTACTGTTTCATATGATAGTAATATTTCTGAGGAACAGGTGTGATAACTACTAGACTTTGATTGACTTGATTTTCTGATAAACGTTTGAAAAGAGTTGTAAGTATGTAATGATGCAATATCTATATACTATCGAGAGTCGAGATTGAAGTAGATAAGTATTGGAGTAATAGTCAATTCTTTGTTGAATTTCAAGAAATTGTGTGAGAACATGGTTTTTTACATTAAGTTTATGTAATTTCAGTTACAGTTTTTCGACAATCAACCTAAAAATGGATAATTATCATAGTTAAAAGTTATGATGAAAAGATCTAAGCAATATTAATGTTAAAAAGTTCGTCTAATGTTTGCTCTTATGTTGTGAAAATTTCGAATAGTTTGGTTTGAAATATGAAATGTTTGTAAAAATTAAACTTTGTATTCGTGTATGTTTTGCATCATTAAATTGTAAAGATAATATTCATATTTGAAAAATGTTGTTGGGTGTTTTAATAATTTTCTGATAAGTAGATAAAAACAGATGTGAAAATTCTGTGCTATTAAAATATATAGGATCAAGAATAAAGTTTGATGAAAATAAGTATTGTAAAAATTCAGAAATTTTGAAGTGTAAGATGAATCATGTCCTAATTTGATTAATTATATGGGTAGAGTAGTTTTAATATGTCAAGTGTCTAAAGCAGCAAGAAACGATTTTTTAGGTTTTCTAGAATAATAATAATAAAAGTATACTTTTGTTGTAAGATTCCGAATGCAGTCAAGACGTGAAAAATATAAGTATGAACCCTTTGTAAAGACATTCAAACTTTTTAAAAAGTTTAAGTTTAGTAATATACTGTAACAATATATGTAAGCAATGTATTTCAAAGTTGAAAATTTGTGTAAAAAATTGTCTTTTCTTGAAAATTGATATTTATTTTTGTTTAATTAATGATACTTATTACATTTTTGTTGTTAAAAACTAAAATATACGTTTAATTCTTCTGTTAAAATTGATATATCCGTGTTGGAGGTGAGAAAAAATGGTGTAAAACTAATAAAATTTGTTTAAATTCGTCTTTTTATTCTTAAAATTAATATTTGCTATTGTTTAGAATACGTAATAATAACTTTTGAGGAATGTATAACCGGAAAATGTTAAAAAATCTTAGAAAATTGGTATTAAAAATATTAAATACAGTTGCTTCAATGATATCTTTTCGATATGTAAAGTGATTGTAGCATTTAGAAATGTACTTCTGAAGAATGTATAATCAGAAAATGTTAGAAAATCTTAGAAAATTGGTGTTAAAAATATTAAATACAGTTGCTTCAATGATTTCAAAAACAAACTCTATTAAAAAATTCTGTATGATTTCAAGTGAAAATAATCTGAACCTGAATACATGGTATTTAAAATACAAAATTCACGATTATGAACTAATGTTGAAAACATGGGTAACATTAAATATACAGCTAATATTTAATTATAGATTAGGAAATTCTTAAAGTGTATCCAAATTTATTAAATATAGTATTGAATACAGTGAATAAGTGAAATATGTGAATAAGTATTGATATTTCCATGTTGCTTTTGAAAATACTAGTGTAAAATTATTCAAATTCGTCTTTTCTTTAAAACTGATATTTATTTTTGTTTAATTAATGATACTTGTTAAGATTTTGTTGTTAAAAACTATAATATACGTTTAATTCTTCTGTTAAAATTGATATATCCATGTTGGAGATGAGAAAAAATAGTGTAAAACTAAAAAAAAAAAAAAAAGTTTAAATTCGTCTTTTTCCTCCTTAAAATTATTATTAAACTAGTGTAAAACTAATAAAATTTGTTTAAATTCGTCTTTTCCCCCTCTGAAAAACTAATATTTCTATTATTTTGCTTAATTAATTATACTCATTATGACTTCTAAATTTTAATTTGGAGATGTTGTAGTAACTGTTATAAAACTAGAATGGATAAATAACTTAAATCTCTTCTTTTTTTTCTCTCTATGCGATACTTTTTCTTGAACGTAAACATTTTGTTGTACTCCTTTGTAAGTTGTGACGTCAAAATTCTTTGTTATGTTCCCCTACCTGGAATGCATGCTTGGAGGGGTTGCAGAAAAAAGTTTTAGTTTAGATATGACGTAATAAGAAATGCTCTGCAGGTTCACATTTGCGTGCTGGGGATTTCTTTAAATTATTCGTTTATGTATTAAAATTCTACTTAGTTGGTATATATAAAGTACGATGAAATTTCCAATTAGAGTAAAAGTTAACCAAATTCGTTTAATTCGTCTTTTTTCGTTAAAAAAATCATTAGTTTCCTTTATTAATTGTTCAATTATCGAAATTCTTTGAGGTAACGACTGTTCAAAAACTAAAAAATATGTTTAAATTTCTATTTTAAGTTCTGTATTCTGATTTTATATTAAAAAATAAATAAATAAAAAAAAAAAAAAAAATGAAGAAATCAGTTAAAAATTTAATATTTTCTGTTGTTTTGCTTAATTAATAATGTTCATGAAGGAAATGGTTGTCCAAAACTGGAATGCATGCTTAAATTTCTTTCTATCAAATTGATAGTCTGAAATTTGAGTTGAAAAAATCGTAAGAAATCAGTCTTTTTCTATAAAACTTGATATTTTCCATTGTTTTTTACTTAATTAACGATACTCATTAAGATTATAGCTGTTGAAAAACTAGAATGCATGTTTAACTTTCAACTTGTAAGTCGATACACTGATGTTGCAATTGATAAAAATCGTAAGAAATCGGTCTTTTTCTATAAAAATCGATATTTTCCATTGTTTTTTACTTAATTATGAATGCTCATTAAGGTTATAGCTGTTGAAAAACTGAAATGTATGTTTAAGTTTTCTCTCTTAAGTATATAAAAATCGTAAGAGATCAGTCATTTTCCATAAAACTTGATATTTTCCATTGTTTTTTTTACTTAATTAACGATATTCATTAAGGCTATAGCTGTTGAAAAACTAGGATACATGTTTAACTTTCAACTTTTAAGTCGTTACATTGATCATATAGTTGATAAAAATCGTAAGAAATCAGTCTTTTTCTATAAAACTGGATATTTTCTATTGTTTTTACTTAATTAATACTACTCATTAAGATGTCTATGAAGCAAAATTCAAATATATGTTTAACTTTCTTGAGTTAAATTGATAATCTCATCTTGTAGTTGAAGAAATCTAAATAAAATGGCTAAAAACTGAGATTTTAATTGTTTCTCTTAATTAATAATACTCATTAAAATTACGGTTATTCAAAATTCAAATATAAATTTAATCTTCATCTTATAGTATGATTCAATGTTGAGATGTGATTGATAATATTTTTAATTAGGGAAGGTTGTTCACCTCTCTGTTATAATAGAATATTCCTTTTTTCCACTAGGGGGCGTTCGTGGAGGGGGATGCATAGTGGGGGGTAGGAGGGACGGTGGTGGCACGGTGGGCGCAGGAGGCACCGCAGGAGGGGCAGCCGGAGGAGCAGGCGGGGCAGCCGGAGGAGCAGGCGGGACAGCCGGAGGAGCAGGAGGCACGGTGCCACAGTGCCACCTGCGCTTGAGCCCGTACTGTTGTTTTCCTACTACTGATAAGTGTTTGAATTATAAACATACAAAATTTAGATCTTCTAATATTAAATTATATTTTTATATTTTTATTACTATCTTCTGAAACAATAAATCTAATGTGATAAATTTTGTTTGGTTATGATACTAAAATCCCAAGCATAAATACATTGAATTTGTAATTTTAAAATTTTTATTACATGAACATGAAAGTATGAAATTTATGCGTGAAAAAACATTAATTGCAACCTATGTAGGTAATTTTTTTGATAAATTTATATTTATTATATTCTGCTTTATGTGAATTTTCATTTAAATTTTTTTCTTCTAATCTTAATATTGGAATTATGACTGAAAAACGCCAAAATGATGGTTTAAGGGGAAGTTTATAATATGCAGAAAAGCACAATTTGAAAAGATATATTTTACTTATTTTATGAAGTATTTGGGCTGGCAATTAGTCAAAGCGTTTCAAGCGAGTGCAGTGGTCATATTGTCAAGAAATATTTAATTAATAGAAGTGAAATTCTGTAGCATTTCAAAAATTGAGTATCGAACTTCAGTTTTTTTACCCATCCTCTAAAATATGTTCATTTAAAAATAATTTCTCTGGAAATAATCGTATAAATTTCATGAAAATATTTGGGGGGGAGGGCTAATTGAAGGGCGTTCTATTTATGTTTGGTACTAAACTTTTTTATTTTTAAATTTGGTTTTGTTTTGGTATGCATATTGTTCCTTAAGCAAATTTTATATACACCATTTAAAAGTAGATTTTATTTCTAATCGTTTTGTATCAGTAACTTACTTCTACAGTAAATTGTTGTAGAGTTAGGTGTTTTTTACTTTATTTCATTACTGTACATCAAAAAGAGAGATAAAAAATATACACCTGTGTGTTTGTATGTGTGCGTCATTCCGTGTATGTGCATGTGTGTGAAACAGAGAAAAGGACAGGCCAAAATCTCTATAATATTTAATCACAGAATTCCGCTGTCGAAAAATGAAATTGCTGCAGGAGGGAAAGTGTGAGCTAAAATTAATCCACCAAACGCAAATATTGCCATAAAATGTCTTCTTTCGCCTTTGTTTCAGTAATACAAATGAATAATGTTAAGATTTTGCTACGTTTTTACTTATATAGTTGTATAATCAGTATTTTTATTAATGTAACCTATTATCATAATAAATATAATAACTGTAAATAAATTTGCACATAAAAACTTACTGAAATAGAAATATAGTAAACACTTCTCTTTGCATAGCGTTTTCCGCACAGTTATATTATGTTAGATGGGGTATTTATTAAGCGACAAAAAGAATTGCACTATTTAATTTTATTATGATTACAGTTATTGCCTTTCATAAATTTTTATTGTTTCTGATCGCAATTTTTTGCAAAGAAGACCAATCAAACGCGCTCAATATAATTTAGAAAATTTATATATTAAACGTTTAGATTGTTTTCCATTGCAAAATTAGAAGTTACGAGTGATTTATTTTTGAATATTTCATATGAAGGTGAGTTCTTAATTTTATTTTATGTGGAAATATTTATCAAAGGTAAATTTTACAGTCAAACAGCAATTTTTAGATTATTTTTGTTACCTTTTGGTGAACAGATAACATCACGTCTTTATATGCGCGTGTCTAATTATTTATGCATATTTTTTTAATTTAATTTATCATTAGTAATTATCAAACACTCTTGCTTCTCTGTAACAACAACATTAATAATAATAATAAAAATAATAAAATAGGATATACATAGTCACATTTTCAACTTTGTAAATAAATATGACCCATTTATCCAAATGAAATATAGTATATTTTTGCATAGTTTAGAGATTTTATTTTACATATTGGTTTCATGTCCATATTCTGCCAGAAAGTAGATGACCAAATGGAATATTTTTCTTCAAAATAGTCCCAACCTTCATTCACGTATACCGTTTTTCAGTTATAAAAATTGGGGACGGATATTTCACAGCCAGTCGTCTGTTATACATTACATGAGACGTTAAAAACATAATATAGAAATGAAGATGATAATGTTGTTTAAAAACGATTTATGAAGATGATATCTTGTGATGGAATTCAAATGTACTTCGGTGTTGAGTCCAAATCACTTTGATTGAAACTATAACGGTTTTCACTAAGCTGTAAATTTGTTGAGAGTATCTGGTTATCTGGCGGACGAAAAGATGAATCTAAAACAAAATTTGTTGGCGCATCTTTCGTAAATGATCCATTTAATGGAAAATGATGCATTGTATTGTTGGATATTCCTTCACATAATGCATAAGGATTATGGTAGTGTTGAATGCAGTTTTTTGTATAAAGGTCACTAATTGATGTAGGCATTATCATTCGTTTAGCTCCAAATAATTCAGAAGCTTGTTTCTCTAAACGCATTCTTTTGCTTTTATAACGACGATTCTGAAACCAAATCTTTACTTGTGTAGATGTAAGATTAAGACTTGCAGCAATTTCATCTCTTTCAGGAGCAGAAAGGTAACGTTGATATTGAAATCGTCTTTCAAGTTCAGCGACTTGATCCTGAGAAAAGAGAATTCGAGGTCTTCTTTTATTCCTTGGTGCTCTTGAATATGCTGGCCGCTTTTCACAAGATTTACGGTTCATACTAATCTGTGTGCTGGCAGGTTGGTATGTAATGCCTAAAAAAGAATATGCATTATTTAAAAAGTAAATATAAATTAAAACATTAAATAGCATTTAAAAGTAATCTTGCTAAAATACAAACAAAATTAATGTAAAATAAATTTTAAAATTAAAATGAAATAGAACTCTTTTGTAATACCTACTTACATACATTTCCTAATACCAGAAGTGCTTATCATTTGACTACACACAAAAGAAAAAACACAATCTCACAATCACATGATTATGCCTACAATTGGAGGGTCCGAGGCTTGAGTTACCGAAGGGGATGAAAGTTTGTGTACCCATAGAATATAGTTAGTATATAAATATATGACATTCATACAGGGCAACCCCTAGGGGCTCTTAAGAAAATAAGTCAGAAATTTTATAATACAGTTTATAATCGGGTAAATTTAATTATATGGCAAATGGCTTCGTAGCATAGTTGGTAGTTTGTTTGATCATGTCATTTTTCTTTATGTCATCGAATCCCGCTCAGACTTATCTTTCGGAACGAAAATTTTCGTCGATTATTTTAAACCGCACTTGAATAAAATGTGTATAATAATTTAAAATTACGAAAAATATAAATTAAATATATGTTTTGCACCATACAAATGCATTTTTAACTGAGAAATTTTACATGTTTAAATATTTTACGAAAAGTAAAAGAAAAAATTACAGCCCATTTTTATGTCCATAAATCATAAATTTAAAAATTATTTAAAGTTAATATAATGAACAATCTACTAGTGATTACGGAGAAACAAATTAAAACACGTGATATAAATGCGTGAATAATTATTTTATTTTATTTTGTTTCATTATGAAAGTATTTGAAATGTTTGCCGTTTTTAGGGTTTCGTTCATCTAATGAAACCCTATTCGTCTCTGTCCTCTGTCAGTCTGTCTGTCACAGAGTCCGTGCACAAAAACTGTTTAAGTGAGATACGTCAAATTTTGTGTACTTACAGCTTAAAACTTCTTGTTATACGTCAAATAAAAAAAAAATGAAAACGTCTATTTTTAACGTCTTTAGTTAAAGTTTTCAATGTCATCTGTTCATTTTTGCGACTTTTAAAACAGAATATTAATTTGAACATTTAGCTCGTAGACATTATAGGTTGGTGACAGAGCGTTTTGCTAGTAAACAGAAGGGTGTTAGTACGATCCTCGTTACTACATGTTCAAAATTTCATATTAAAATGGATTTAATTAAAAGGAATTTCGCATTTTTTGCCAATTTAAAAGTTTATACTATTAGAGTTTCGTTCATAAGATATTCATAATATTTTTTAGAATTGAATTTTCTTTCTATTTTAAAAACCTATTTAGATTTAATAATGATTCAGCATTTTAAATTTCGTTTAAACATTTTTTTTCGTTTTTAGAAATTTAAATTTTATTTATACATCCGCTATTTTTTTTTCTTTGTGTGTGTGTATCTGGGATTTTCAGAAAATGTGGAATTTGGAATTTTGGATTTTATTTAAATAATTTATTTTGAAGATTTTTAATTTGATTAAAATAAACAACTTCCTTTTATAATTAACTTTTTGAGTGCTACATTAACATGACATGTTAACATTAACGCCAGGATATCTCACACAAACAACTATCTAACAACACTTACCCGTCCGAGGATTCGAACTAGGGACCTGCTTGTCGCCAGACTATCGCGTTTTAAAACTACACTAAGGTTATACAAGCTGCGTTTCCAAATATCGTTACTTATTTCAGATGTTTTTTCATAAAGCAACGGCCAAGATAGTAAAAAAGGAACTTACTTTAGTAGAGATAATTTTTTTCAATTTAGTATGCAATTATGAATGTTTTACACATTTTTTCCTTATAATTTTAAATATTTGGCTTTTTAATTTCCATTTTTGTAAAATATTAATTTTAGTCTTTAAAAAATAAAATGCATTAAAAAATTTATTAAGAGTTAATCACTCTTTTTCTGAAATATTTTTAATCTAATCTTTTTATCATAATCTAAAATATCTTTAATATTTTAATTATTTATTTATTTGCAAGAATATCAAAATATTCGTTTTTTTTTCCAACATTCATTTTTTGAAAGTTGTTAAATTAATTGTTCGATGATAAACTCAAATAAACATAACTATTATATTTCCTCTTTCGGCTATAAAAATTCGGTTTTAAAAAAAGTCATTATTATATGTTAGATATATTGAGACTTTTGATGCGAATATTTTAAACCGAATATTTTCAAAAAAAAAAAAATTATTAAAAATAGATTTTTTTTCATTTCAAAACATCTTAAAGATACACAGACTTTCTAAAAAAATATTAATAGCTTTATATAAATAAATAAAACGCTACTTTAAAATCATAATAAAAATAAACTGCAACATTTTTTTTCAACTGTCTTAAATTTAAAAAGAAGAAGTAAAAAAAAAAAAAAAAAAAAAAAAAAAAAAAAAAAACATAAAAATATGTCGGCTTTTATTTTTTTAAAAGAAAGAGCATTATATATATAAAACCCCTCCGTTTATAACAATTCCGGGGTCAACCTATCCACGAGAAAAATAAACTCATTCACCAATGAAAAGGTTTCACAGTCATAATGGAGCGTTCTCATTGGTCAGATTTACGGTGCGAGCTGTAAATGACGTCACTACATTTTACTTCGCCTTGAAATATTTCAACGATTTCAAAAAGTACACTGTTAAAAATTTGACCCGTTTGCTGCAGCGGCACTCCACAGCTTTTATAGAATATATCTTTCATGACCAATGAGAATGCTCCATAACACAGTAAAGTAACCGTTTTCTATAAAAGCGGTGGAATGACGCTGTAGCAAATGAGTCAAATTTTTTACAGTGTATATTTAATTAAAACTTTTTATTAAAGGAAAGCGAAGGTGCGTTTTAAATGCAATATTGTTAAAATTTTTATATTCGGGTTGCTTTAATTTTTTTTTCTTTACAGCCGTGAATGACTCTTGAGAATTTCAAATCTATAAAAAACATTGTGAAAAGTTACCTCCGATTTTAAAGGCAATCTATTTTCTGACCAATGAAACCGTTCCATAGTCGTAATGGAGCGTTCTCAATGGTCAGATTTACAGTGGGAGCAGTAAATGACGTCACTACGTTTTACTTCGCTTTGAAATTTTTTCACGATTTCAAAAACACTATTTAATTAAAACTTTTTATTTAAGCAAACCGCGGGTGCATTTTAAATTTCATTATAATCCCCACTCCCATCTACCAGATAGTTTTGCTATAGTTTTAAATGCAGATTTCTGTTGAATTTTTTTTTTTTTTTTTTTTTTTTTGTTAGATTTTTCCCTTTCCAAGTTTAATCGCTGTATTTATCAAAATTGTTTCAGTCTAAAGTGGCTATGATTGACCACAGTTGTTGTAATTTTTTATCATCCTTTAAAAATGCAAACACGTCATTTTGACGGGCTATCTTCTAGTTATATAGAGTTGTTTAAAATCCATAGTATAGATGGTGCCTTCAATACCATTGATTTTCCTCAAAAATTTATCTACAACCAATATCTACCCAATATTGGACAATCATTGAAAATATTTTTAATATTGAGCCATATTTAATCACCATCGAGGTTTTATTGAAAATAATAACACTGTAAAACAAGTTTGCCAACAATTAATTACATCGTTTACGGAACGCAGCAATTATTTCTAAGCATCATTTATGGAACTTATTGTGTTTTGACAACAATATTCCGTAAAATTTACAGAAAACTTACTGGATTTATACAGATTTGTAATCTCAAAATATCTATTACGGAAATTCTACTGTTTTCTTAGAAAAATGAAACTATTCCGGAAAACTTTACCGAAAAAATTTATTTATTGACCCAAATATAGTACTACGTACCATATTGAGTATTCTTTACTCACTATTGAGTTCTAGTTGACACTAATCAGTGGATAAATGGATACAGCCTCTCATATTTTTGATTCATTTTGGGGATAACGGATATTGAGCTTCTTCTATTGACGATCACTTTCAGAATTTTAAAGCTATGTTTTTGAGACTTTCACAAACGTGGTTCTATATATTTAGCTAACACAATATGCAAATGAAATTTTGATAGCGTTCACGAATGTGAATTAAAAATTATTTAGTGAACCTTCTCATTTTTCATAAAATTTTTGTTATTTTTTAATTATGATTACAGGGTTTTATATGAAATATTTTTTGTGATATTTTCGGTAAAGAACCTTATTTTATACTAAGAACGCTGCAAATTATAAGCAAAAAACTAGGAAAAATTTAGGACAGTTTCTATAATAAACTTAATTTCTCTACGAGTATACATGCTGTCCTCATAAAAATGAACACAGTTTATTACAATAGGCCACTTTATCACAATCTACACTCTGAACGCTTTTGCTACATAGTTTTGACTGGATTATCCAAAAGATATTTGTTCTTTTTCAATTCATTGACGGTCCCCTATAGAGTTTCAGGAAAAAATCATTTCTGAAATGTGTGACCTGTACTATTATGTTTAAACACTTAGAGTTTCAACATGATTCCTCATGTATTTTTCCACATATTTTACAAAATGTCTAAATTCGCAAATGGCCGATCACCTTTGGCCATATAATGTGTATGTGTGTGTGTAATTTTCGTTTTAAAATTAGCCCAAATGATGAACAAAAATGCAATTAAAAGCAGATAAGATTTGTTTGAATAAAAACAATCATTTTAAAGTTCACTCAGGCTATGATAGCCTGTGAGCTAAAAACGGAAATATTTTGTGAAAAAATGGAACTATTTCTGGAATTTATGGAAATTGTTTTCCGTAAAAAAAACGGAAGTAGTACTGGCGTCTAGATTACCAGTACTATTTCCGTTTTTTAACGGAAATTTTTTTTTTACAGTGTACGCATGTAAACAATATTTGTTACTGATCAAATGTCTGTTTTCGTGATTCATCTATCAAAACTGCTTTTGTTTCCTAAGAACTTGATTCCAAGCGATTACAGTTTTATTAAAAGAGAAGGGATCTGTGGAAGCGAGAAAACCTATAATGAGTAATATCCTCTCTTCAAAGAAACGGGAAAGGATGTCTGAAATCTATTGCGTTGGCCATGACACTACTACATTCAGTTATTTTGTTTTATAAGTAACGAAACTAAGGCGATAACCACGATTTCCTGATTTCAGAACTATGATGAAGCCGATTGTGGACTTCTTAAACATAATAAAGATTTTTCAAGTAAAAGTAGTAATATAAAAAAATTAAAAAAAAAATAGCTTCTGCAATATAAGACAATGATTATTTTGTTCAAATTTTAATTACAAGTAAATGGAACTTTTCCTTTCTACCTTATTTTTAGAAAATTATATATGTATACATAATATACATTGAACTGTCAGGATATATTTTGCTTATGCAATTCGCCTACATTTATTTTTGTTAAAGAGAAAATTTCGACTTATTATCCTTTATAAGGATCTGAACAGTTATCAATATCTTTTAAGCTTATATAATAAAAAAAGTTTTGTGACAGCTTCGTGATATTTGTTGTGTTGCAATTTTACTAATATTAGTGAATGTTAATAAATAAAATAGAAAACACCAAAACTCAAGCCAATTTCATTATTTCAAATGCAATTTTGAGTTCAGATTTTGATAATATGCATTAATTATACATGAGTTTATGTATGAATTGCTATTTCTCCCTTAATTTTCTGTGTTGAATATTCTAATAGTGAAAAGGTGACAATCGCGCACTTTTATTATTATTATTATTATTATTATTATTATTATTATTATTATTATTATTTACGTTATACACATTCCCCCCATAAAGATATTTTTTTATATCATAATAAGTTACTTCTTATATTTTCCAGCTTTCTTGTTAAAAATTTATTGCGGAAATCTTTACATTAGTGCATTGAATATGCTGATATTAAATACATGGGCATTTTAATAGAACTTTTACTAACTAAACTTAAGTACTAGAACTAAATATAAGAGTATATTTAGGGGAGGAGGTAAAATCATTGTACTTACGTAATGTGATTCTTCGTTAAAAATTACAAGTGCCATAAAAGATTATTAAAGGTCAAACATTAAAGATGAGGGACTGCATTCAAATATAATAGTTCGTAAAATATTATGAACGTGTAATATTGTGTAACATATATTATATTTGGATACCAGCCCTCATCTTTCCTTCCTTAGGGGAAAAATAGGTTTCAAGCTTATTCTATTTATGATCACTTTCAGAGTTTTCAGACTTTCACAAAAGTTCCTCTATACATTTAGTTAATACATTATGCACATTATATTTTGCTTGCATTCTCGCATGCACAGTGGAACATTATTTAGTAAACCTGCTTATTTTTCATCCAGTATTTATCACTTTTTAATTCTGATTGCAGAGCATTGTAAATAATATCATTTTTCATGTTTGTGAAAAGAAAAATATTTTATATTAAGAGCTTTGCAAATTATAAACAAAACACTTGGTGAGGTTTGTAATTCTATTAAAATATTTATTACTCCACGAGTACACGTTCTATCCTCATAATAAACGGTCAAGTGCTAGTATTTCTTGAGCTCAGGAGATTTCGTACAATAAATATATGAATTATTAAATGTATTATATTATTTAAAAAATTGCTAAAAGAATAATAAGACATTGTAAAAAAGTATAAAACATATCATTGGATATAGCTGTATATACTAGAAAAGTACGATTGTTTATATAATAAAATTTTAACGGGATATGAATAATATCAAATAATATTGCTAATCTGTATAACTCTTTTTTAATCTCTTTTCTGTGTTTCTGTTTTATGGATTTACTTCGGTACTGACCATAAAAATAATGCATATTTAAACTTCATTTAGCATTTCATAAAACTAAATTCATTGTACTAATAACCTTTCGTTTTTACAATGTATTTAAAATAAAACTCTTGTTTAAATTTAAACCTGGCATTGTGGTAAGCACGCGTTCAAAAGCATGTCGCAAAATTGCAACATCACCCCAGTGGCCGGTGCCACGTTTTTCTAGACAGGTTTTAACACTAGAAAGGTCGAACATTTTAGTCAAGTTTTATAAAAATATTTCACACCGGAATTTTCATTTAAAATAGTTTACATTTTTCTATTTAAAGTTTCTATACTTTGTATCTTTTATTTTTTTTAATAATAAAATTTCTCGTTTGAATCGAAACATATTCATATGGTAGCAGTTAATACTACTCCTCACAGCCATTCTAGTGTTAATTAACTTTTAAAGACACAAGAGGTGCCTTGAGAGATACCCTCAGTGCAAACTAATCGTGAATCCTATAGTATTTATCTGAATAACCCATTAACACTCAGTGGCATAGTTTTAGATCACTTGACTTACAAGGAAGGTCTCCATTGGGGGCATACTCAGAATCTTTTGAAAAAAATACGAATTAAACTACTCATGTAGGTAATAAAGGATCAGTGAAAATTAGCGGCGGAATTACATTATTAAATATGTAAAAAAATAAAATAGTTTGGAATAATGGGCGTGAAAAGTTGAAAGCGACGCGGGATTTGGCGAGCAATGCATTTCCTCGCCAAAAGCAGACGATTTTAACGAATCTGAAAATTGATTTTAATTGACTTCACTTTTTAAAATCTGCAGCATTTACTGCAACGTCACTCCACTACTTTTATAGAATATCTCTCTTCTGACCAATGAGAATGTTCCATAGCACGGTCAATTGACCGCGTCATACACTGCTAAAAATCTGCTGCATTTTGTTGCAACGCACTCCACCGCTTGTATATAATATCTCTATTCCAACCAATGAGAAAGCTCCATTTCACGGCCAAGTAACCGTGCTGCAACAAAATGCAGCAGATTTTTAACAGTGTATTTTTCAATTTGGAACAATTTTAATCAATTTAAATTGTGTTTTAAATGATAAAATATATTAATTTCATTTTGTTAAAAGTGCATATAAACAAATATGACAAAATTACACTTAAAGTAAAGTAAAAATGCAAAACTAAAATTACTTAAACTAAACTTATTTAAGTAAATTGAACATAGAAAGTTTTTTCTTTAAAAAGTATTCGAAGCGTAAAAGCGTATTTTTCAAAATTTCGTTTTTTCGCCAACCGGAGATAAATCGCCAAATAAAAGAAATTTTTATTATTTTTTTACGGACGTAATAAGGAAATTCCGCCGAATTTTTTTTTATAAACATATATAACTGTATGAGAAGAACATTCTGTAATTTTTTCAGATTTTTCTGAGTATGCCCGTATGGAGACCTTCCTTGTTAGAGGCAAGAAAGCATCTTTCACACCCATAAAAATGTCTTGATAAAATAACATAAAAATACTCTTACTTAAAAGTGATGGAAAATCTAAAATTTAAATTTTAACCACGTTAATCGGTTGATTCTAGTTGAATTAGTCTTTTTTTTGTTTGTTTTTAATTTGACGTGTATTGCTTTAATACAGCTCATTTCATTACACAAATTTATCATTAAAATATGTTATCTTAACTTTAAAAGCCGATGATACATAGAGTATGCCGCCCCTATCATTACGTATGTCCAAACCGACTGTATCTTTAAGGGTTAATATCTCGTCTAATTTCCGCCGATTTTTTTCGAAAATTATTATTAACGATACTTTTACAATTCTGTTACGATAGGTATATTCACCGCTCCTCAATACCTTTGATGAATGTTCGTGAATCGAAATTTATGTGAACCAGAAAATGCTCTTTTCTCAACGTGTCAATTTTTCTATGTGGCCTAGGATGATTGCTATAGTTTTCCTGTAAGGTTTAAGATTATGTTAACTACCACTAATACTGTCATAATTTTCTTTTCAGTAGATTCAGAAAATAGATGGGGGTAGGGACATACTTTTGCTTTATATTTTTGATGATATTTCTAAAAATGTAACACCTAAAATTAAAAGAAATGTGTTTTTGAGTTCAGTGTTACAAAAGCTTAAAAGAAAAAAATATTTTCTTCGTATATCGTGTAACACGATATACGAAGAAATTACTTAAATTCAACTAATTTTATGAATTTTCGTTTTCAATAATGTTATGGAATAAAGAAGTTTTAACACCGTTTACATCATTTCTTTTACAAAACTATATGATAATTTGTGTTATTTAACAAATTGTCCACACGATATACAAATATATATATATATTGTTTTGTTTCAAGAATTTAATTATACCCCTACATTTTCCCTAAATACATTTGTGAATATTTAAAAATCTTTAAATGTTTGGGTCAATAGTCTTTTTTCCTTAATTTGAGCTTTTCACATTCCATAGTTTACGAGTAAAATAGCTGTGACAGCCAGCTGATAGACAGACACAAGAATGAACTTTTAATGGTTCTGCTTTCACATTTTAAATACGGAATCTTAAAAATGAACACATTTTATTATTAGAAGCCTCCTAATCATCTGTTTCAGTTTCAACTTTTTTGCGACATTATTTTTACAGGATTTTCCAAAAGATACTTATTGTTCTTCAATTTGCTGACTGTAACCGTATGAGGTTTCGGGAAAAACATCATCTTTGCGGAAGCACATGACGTCTACTATGCTGTTTACACGCCTGAAATTCCCGGCTGATTCCTATTCTATATATTTTTCTAGATATTTAACAAAACGTTTAAAATTGTAAGTGACCGGTCATAATTGGCCATATAGTGTGTTGCTGCTTGGGCGGCAGTACCTACCAAAGATTATTTAGAACATTTTAGATGACGTAGCTTTTATAGACTGTAAAGGCTTCTGGTATTTTCCAGAAAAGTGTTTGTTACCAAAATTTGTGGTTAAAAACTCAAGAATTACTTGGCAGAATGGCCTTCCACTTACATATACAGGGTGACCACTCTCAATGGTGGCCAGTTGGTAATTCCTAAACCGTTAGCCATAGATATTTAGTTCCAATTGCAAAAATGTTTTAAATGAAATAAAGAAATATTTCAAAAGCGATCTGGGTCAATAAAAAAATTTCTTTAAAAGTTATGAAATTAAAATTTTTATATGGTCCCCATGTCCTATAAGTTATTTAATAAAACTCTCCTAATACAATGACAAATAAGACAAAAAATGTCCCGTTCATATAACACTAAAATTGACCGAGTTATGAAACTTTAAAAATGCATGACGTAGAGTAGAAATTTGAGCAGTTTTATGTGGTTTTGTTTATTAATAATACATTACATATTTTTTTGCACTGTGCTAAAAGATTTCTTTTGTAACTAATTCGACTGTGAATTGTTTTCTACCTTTTTCTACTGAAAGCTCATTTTCAATAGAAAAAGTCGATGTGCTAAACAACGTGTGCATATGATATAAATAAAATGAAAAATATCTTATAATCTTATGAAAAGTAATAAGATTAAAATCTTATTTTTTTTTTTTTCGAAGATTATGTGAAATTTCCACCAAAATTTCTATTATAGTAAGATTGTATTTTTTACGGATAATCTTATAACATTTGGTAGTGAAATTAAGTCTTCAAATTTTATTAATATCATATAATTAATATTGCATTATATTTTTAAAGTACTGTTTATTAGTTTTATGCATGAAACCTTTTTGTGGCAATTGAACATAAATATAATTCAATAGAACTGAATTAAAAAATTTGTAAACTCTCGGAAAAAATCCAATTGAAATTTTCTTATCAGAGTAGCATAAACTATTTTTTTAATTTTCACTTTAATATCAAACTTAAAAAATTTGAAATGACCTGTGTTCCTCCTTTATTAGAAAAATCATTACTAATTATTACAAAGTAATGTTAAAAAAAGAAGAATATTTGTATCACGATAGTCTAATTAATGTATTAATATTAGTTTAATGTGAATGGGCAAGAAAAATAGTATAGGCTAGAGGTCCCCAAACTTCATTGTTACGCGACCAATCATTTAAGTAAGCAAATTTTTGTGCCCCACCTAATATGAGGATGGTATTATATCAATATGGAATTTAATTGTGTGTCTTCTACATGATATCGTCTACACTATCCTACGAAAAAGAAATTTTCGTTCGAAGGATGCACTATCAACAAAATTAAGAATCAGTAGTGCCAATGAGTGTAAATTGAATAATAATTAAAACAACTTGCGTTTTACAAAAAAAAAAAAAAAAAAAAAAAAAATATTAAGTTAAATTATTATAAAAACGAAACTTCACTATCAGTATGAGCTATGACATTGGTGTAATATATGTAGTGTTAAAATGTGTAATTTTAACTTAGTCACTTTCTTTACGCAGTTTGTTTCTGTACTAGTTCTTCATAAATATGAGAAAAATGTCCCTGCAGCTTGCCCAATAGGCGGAGGTAGATTTCGGAGAGCGCTCATTTCAACAACAAGAAATAAAATATGATTACAGAAAAATCCAATATTGGGCCGCTTTTGAAAAAAATTTAATGTCATTTTTCTGTAAGAACTGGCTTTATCAGAAATATCCTAAACGAAATTCGGCTCAAATTCCCATTTTAACAACTTAATATATTCTGGCTTTAATAAAAAATCGATCAATACGGTATATTATATAGTTCCTAAATAAGAAAAAACTGTCAATTGAACGTGTTTGAGAGCAAAATTGAATTTAAAAATTAGTCATAAAACAACCAATTTGCTATTGAACACATCCCCAATTCTTTAATCATGATCGCTTCGGGAAATTTTATGCGAAATGCCCACTTTGACAGCTTTTTTTGAAATATACTCTGCCTTTATAAAAAAAAAACTGGCAAATATGTCACATTATACAGTTCCTAAATAAGAAGACCTGCAAATTGAATGCGTTGAGAGCAAAAATGGATTTAAAAATGAGTGAGAAAAATCGCAAATTGTTATTCGAATATTTCCTCAATTTTTCAGTTACGATCACTTCGGCAAATTCTGTTCAAAACACTCTTTTCGGCAGCCTTTTTTGAAATATATTCTGCCTTTATCAAAAAACTGGCCAATACGTCACACTGTATAAATCTTAAATAAGAGGATCTGCCATTTGGATGCGTTTAAAATCCCAAATGAATTTAAAAATGAGTCAGAATATAAGCAGAATTATTGAGAAGATGTAAAATAAGTTTAATTAGATTTGATAGTTTAAGAATTGACAAAGTTATGGATTTTTGTTTTTTTTTCACCCTCTTTTTTTGTTTTCCTTTTTTAATTTTTTCATCGGTAAGAAATAGTCCTATCAAAAACTTGTAACAACTAAAGTTTTAAATAATTTTGAGAACATGTATAAAAAGTTTTATTGGATCTAATATCTTGAGAATTGACGAAGTTATGAATTCCCCCCCCCCCCCCCAAAAAAAAAAAAGAAAACCTGTTTTTTTCGCCCCTTGATCCCATTTTTAACTTTATCAGAAATCTGTCATGCATAAACTTTTGGCCCATTTTCTAGAAGTAATATAAATTTAAACTGATTTAATATCTATTTTAATTAAGAAGTTATGGCGTTTTTTGGTTTTCACAAAAACCCTCCCATGTCCACCCCCTTGGTCCGATTTTGGCCATTAACGAACTTTATACCCCTTGATTTTATATATCAGTTTGGAGGAGATTGGAGCAGAATTACAGAAGTTATTGTGTCCAGAAGAAAGTGATATATATATATATATATATATATATATATATATATATATATATATATAATACCATTAAAAGTAGACAAGATTCACCAATGGATTTTATCAATAAAACAATAAACCAAAACGAAGAATTAGAATTGAATTGAATTAAAATAAAATAAAAAAAATAGTGTAACGAGTAAATCTGAAAAATAAATAAATAAAATGAATGCAAATAGAATTTGTAGCTCCAAAAGCAGAATCATCAGGCCCCAAATGCTCTGGAACGACAAATGAAGTGTGCGGTTTCATCCACATATTAGCCATGAAATAGCAAAATAATACGTATTTGGGGCTACCGGCACACAAAAACCAAATTATTAAACAAGGAACAAAGATATTTTACAAAAAGGAGTTGAAAGTAAGTAAAAATAATAGTTATCCATAACAAACAAAAAAGATAAAGCTGGATGGAAATATAATTGAATCGGAGAAAATAATTAATAATCGATATTAACATAAACTTAAATTAATAATCGATATTAACATAAAATTAAATTAATAAAATAATTAAAATTAGAATTAAGAGATAACATTCATATTAACATATAACTTAAAATACCATTTTGTTACTTTAATCAGTAACATTTATTGTGACTTTACATGATAAAAACTCATTATCTTAATATAGGATAATAAAAATTAAAAAATAAAATAAAATAAATTAAAATAAAAATTAAAAAATAAAAATAAATAAAATAAAATAAAATAAAATAAAAATAAGTAAAAATTTAAAAAATTAAAAAATAATAATAATAGTAATGATATTATTAATAATAATACCAAAAATTATATCAATAACATTAAAATTAATTTGATAATTGAAATATAGCTATTTAACTATAGATATAACTAGACAAATATCCATATATTGGTGTCAATTAAACAGTTTAAAAATTATGTTAAAATGAATAACCCACTCTCAATTATATATATATATATATATTTTAAATAATTAACCTTTGCGTTTTTATCCAGACAACACCACCCTCCTCCGTACTCTAACATCTACCCACCCAACCAACCTATATATATATATATTTATTACTTTTTAACATTTTTAATTTTTAATTTTTTATTATTATTTTTATGTTTTATAATTTTTTTATACATTTTTTACGCAAAGAATTAATTATAAGATCATGTAATATCTAATTATAAATTAAAGAATATATGAATTTTTTAGGATAACTATTATTTATAGCATCATATACAAGCTTTTTAATATTAGTATTAATTAAATGGGAAGAACATAGACATTTTATTCTATATAAATGGTTAAGTATTATATTACGATACACAGAATTATGAAGACATGATTTAAAATTAGTAAAGGTATTAACTTTAAAATTAAATTCTTACCTTTTGTCATAAATATCAGTTATAAATTTGTTCTCTTTTAATATAAATTTAATATCTAAGAAATTGATTGTATTATTAAAAAGTAGGTTTTTTGAAAGTTCTAGATTAGAAGGATAATCAACAGGGAATTGAGATGTACAGGTGTTATCAGTATCAATTAAAATTACATCATCTATATATCAATATAAATGTATTTTATTATTTAAATAATGACGTTCATAGTAATATAAGTATAAGTCAGATAGTACACTAGATGTACTACCACCTTGTGGTATACCAACATTTTGAATACATATATTGTTATCATGCATGATAAAATTATTATAGATAATGATATATATATATATATATATATACAGGGTGTCCCAAAAGGTCATGTCCAAACGGCACACATGGTTGTGTCAGGTCATTAGGAAACAGAATTACATAGGAAAGGGGGGTCGGAAACGCGATTGTAATCCGCTAGAGGGCGATAAGCGATGTCAGACGAAAGCGCGGGCAGTCGGATCATTCGAAGCGCGGACGTTGCAGAGAAAGGATGAACCAGTTGATGAGCACTTGGATGAGCACTTACTATGAGTTGTAGCATTTTTCTTTTTTATTTGGTACTGTTTTGTTGTAAAATAAAGATATTTTACACCGTTTGTTATCTTTTCTTTGCGTGACGGTTACGATGCAATTTCACTGTTTAGATCGCGTTTCCGACCCCCCTTTCCTATGTAATTCTGTTTCCTCATGACCTGACACAACCATGTGTTCCGTTTGGACATGACCTTTTGGGACACCCTGTATATATATAGATAGATAGATAGATAGATAGATAGATAGATATAGATATATATAAACTTCTTTACTGGTTGTAGTTTCGGGGTCTAGAGGTCATGATCGGCGCAGATTTGCAAAACATTTTCAGAAATTCCAACATAGGAGCGACCGCAATAGATCGTATTTCATACGAAATCTACCTAAAAAGCACGTTCACACCAAGGCAAACTTATCATAATATCAAGGCTTGTCATTCGCCAAGTTTCCGTTGACCGCAGTACAGGGGGCGCTGAACTACATGATTTTCCCGTTGGTAGCGCCATCTAATGTTAGAAACTGAAATGTTTCCCATTATTTCCTATGGGATTATTAGCAGTAGTATGCACCAGGTGGCGTTACTTATGAGACAAAGTCATATAATAAGTTGGCAATTATAGGGATAATTTCAACAATAGATTTTCTCCTGAATGTGAGGCCTTGATATTATGATAAGGGGGCCTTGGTTCACACTAGTATGTCATGTTGAACAACATTAAAGACCTCGAAGCTGATTAAGATATTTCTCTTTATCATGCTCGTATACTAATCCAGAAGGAAATTAAGGATTTTTCGCTGAAAACTGCCTTCAAAGACATGATGAATCAATTAAAATGTCTTCTTCAGATTTTGAGAGCTTAATGTTTTTCAATTTTTTTTTTTTTTTTTTTTTTTTTTGGAAAAGTATCCACAAACTCGAGAGTTAGTGTTCAGTATTGCCATAACTACTGATGTCATATTTCACAACGAAGTCATAACATAATACCGACTAACTGTTAAAGGAAACATTGTTCTATTACGAAATTTCAGTTTAAGCTAATAGTTTTTAGAGAAGAGAAGCCATATTAAGACGGAAAACGATCGTTAGCAACCGAGTCATAAAGTTGGACCATGTGTATTTGAGCTCTGGTTTGTTGTCTGCTCGAAAATTGAGATTGAATTTAAACAGCATTACAATTTATAATCTGATAAATTTCTATCGTTGGCAAGCGGCTCTGTGGCATGGACAGTAACATACAAGATTTGACATTTCATTTACGTGAGTTCAAATCCCTCTCGCACTAATTTTTCGGAACGAAAATTTATTTCTTTGCTAAAAATAGTAGATTAGGCAGTGAAATAACTGTAATTTTAAATAACAACAACAACAACAAAAATTCTGATCTAATAACATAAATATTTTATTTATTTATTTATTTTGTTTATTTGTTTACTTTTTTCACTTTTCATTACATATTTAAACATGAAAAATTTCGTAATTAAGAAAATTACTTATACACGACAAAATGTACATTTAATTTATGTTTTTTTGTAAATTACAAATATCATACATATTTTTGCAATTGTGATTCAAAAATGATTGATGAAAATTTTTGTTAAAAAAATAAGACCGATTGACATTACTTCAATCTTTCTCTCTGTCTTGATTTTCGAGCAGACAACAAATCAGAACTCAAATACGCAAGCGCCAACTTTATAAATGTTGTGATAATTTAGATTTATCACAGGCTTTTAAAGACATTTTTTCTGAAAAGAGATTTCACTATGGAACTGAAAACACAAAATGGTTTTCATTCTCAAGATGAAAAGATCGGCGATATAAAGGATCACTAAATCATCATCGATCAGCGAGAAAGACAGACGGGCGACACTAACATGAATAGGAGATCACACTGGTCGCACCTTTGTTAGCACGCCGACGCAAAAATGAAAGCACGGAGATGATCAGAGACTAGACACATTGGCGTCATAGGCGTGTATTTTCAGGTACGAATGATAAGACGATGTTACGAATCTCTTAATGAGAAAAGATCATTAAGGTTGATGATTGGTTCGTGACCTTTAGGGGAGGTCTTGGCTGAGAAGAAAAAGAGGAAGCCAAGGTTTTGCAGAGGAGGTTTTTTGGTCTCGGAGTGAGAAGAGGAGAGAACAGAGCTCGGAGCTCGGATTTGTTCTCTGAGAAAAGTGGATCAGCTCGGATCGGGAGCTGTAGAGGGTGACGGCACTCAAGTGAGCCGGAAGAAGAGGACTCTCGCTAGGAGAGTGCCGGTGATTAGTCTCGTCTTCGGTGTTTAGTTAACGCCGTGTTATTGATTCGGAGAAATTTTACGTCGAATATAAACTGAACATTCTATGAACTAAAACGGAACTTTGGACTTGGAGCTGGTGGATTAAGATCCTACGAGTTCTAAAATGATTTATGCTGTATAAAAATCTAATCCAGAGATTTTTTTTATTGTTACAAATAAATAATTGATTCTCCATTAAATTGCCTGGATTATTTGCCGAGCAGCACTTACGCTACCAACCACTTAGCTTTAATCTATATGAGGCAAGTTATTACAGCTGGTGACAGCGGGAGCCACTAGCCCAGGACTATAGTTCGCCGTGCAGTTCCAGAGTTAATCATCGATAGAATCCAGCGCCTAGCTGACGAAGGCACCCAGCCGCTAAGAGAAACCCAGCGCCTAGCTGACGAAGGCACCCAGCCATAACCGGAGATACAACGCCTAACCGACGAAAGGCCACCCAGCCGCAACCTGCCCGTAGCACCCAACACCCTCCGACGGAAAGATGCCCCAAGAGAGATGCAGACGACGGAAATAGGTAAGCTCATTCTAAATTTTGAGTGGCTATGTTTCATAATTCTTGCACAAAATTAAATTCAGTGAGGAAATTTATGTACTATGTTTCTATACTTTTATTATTTTAATCTAAAATTAAGAAATTAGTAAAGAGTATTGCAAAAAAAAAAAAAAAAAATCCTTCTTTTTTTTAATGATAAAAACATTAAATGTTAAATGCATTTCTTTCCGGACAAAACGGAACAAATTAGAAAGTTTTGAAAGAAAAAAAAAAGAATGTACAACTCTTGTAAAATTGTAAACTCTTGTAAAATTGTAAAACTTTTTTTTAGAAGCATAAATGTTATGAGGTTAGTCATAAATTTAAGTTTTCTTTAAAGGCTTCTAAACAGAGAGGGATATTGTTACCTGTTGATCTAAAATTATTTATGTTTACATTTTTGAAGTGTAGTTTTCGAAAAATCTGAATGCTAAAACTGGCAATATTTTTCTAGAATTAGAAATAAGTACAGGTACTTGTATTGTGGTCGGTTAAAAAAAAAAAAAGCGTTGAATCGGTAAATTGTGTACTTTTCATGTATATATTTTTCATTTCATTCTCATTTACTGTGTTTAAATTGTGTAGTAAAGTGTATGTATAAAATTAACATTGCATATATGCTAGGGTAATTTTATAGATTGTTAGGAAATAAATAGAAATTTCGGTTAGTGCAACTCAGTCTAAAAATGACGGTCATTACTGATTTAAAGCAATGTAGAAAAATCGATCTGCAAATGTTAGCAGATGAGTTGGGAATTGATATTGATAAGAGTGACAAAATAGCTGTAATTATACAGAAAATTGAATCAGCTGCAGATTATGATAAAGATCTTACTTTATCGCAGGATAATTATATTGTACAAGATAGGGAGGTTAACACAGCCGCACAAAAGGAACAGGAAAAATTAGAGGCAGAAAGAGAAAGGGCGGCTCGGGACAGCGAAGAAAAACAGAGAGAAAGGGAATTTCAATTAGAGCAATTGAGATTAACTCAAAATGCGAATAGACGTGAATCTACGTCAAGTAGCGGATCTGAGAGGAGTCAGAAACCCCCTTTAAAAGCATTAATGCATAAATTCGATCCAGAAAGGTCAGATATTACTCTTTTTTTAAACCTTTTCGAACGGCAATCCTCTCGAGCAGGCATAGAAACAGAAGAGCTTGTGACTCATCTTTTATCGCTGCTCCCGGCAGATATTGCAGAATTAATTTTGCGCGAGCCAGCAGAAAAAATCGACGATTTCACGCACGTGAAATCAATTTTGTTAGCACGCTTTCGGCTAATTCCTGAAGCGTATCGCCAGAAATTTACAAGGCATTCTCGGATACCAGGCACCCCTTGGAAGGATATTATTTTCGAGTTAAATAGTTATCTAGAAGGGTGGTTAACCGGACTAGAAATTTCAAATTTCGAAGACCTAAAGAAATTATTGGTAACAGACCAAATTAAGCGTCGTACGCCGATAGAATATAAAGAGCATTTTATTGACTCTTGGGCAAATTTCAAAGATCCGTTAGTTCTAGTTAAGTGTTTAGACGAGTTTGAGGCAGTCAAAGGGCCCTCGAAAAAAATCTGGAACCCGAGAAATTTTCCCATAAAATCAGAAAAACCGAGACTCGAAGATAAACCGCGTGTTGAGAAATCGGCCGAAACTAAAACGAATTGGAGAGACAAGGATCCCGATAAAGAAAGAAACCGTGTTTTTGAGCAAAAGAGAGCAAACAAATGTTTTATTTGCGGAAGTTTTTCGCACTATCGTGCCCAGTGCCCGGAAAAACACAAGAGGGAAAATAACGCCACGTCAGTAGGGCATTTAAATAAAAATCAAGAATTTGAAAAAGGTTTTTTGCCGTATTTAAGTAAGGCTCGTATTAACGGGGAGGAAATTACGGTATTACGAGATTCTGGTTCTTGTGTCGATGTCATTTCTAGTAAATTTATAAACCACAGTCAATTAGATGGGGAATTCATGTGGATAAAACAACCACTCTTAAATGATGTTCGCTGTTTGCCCACCGCTAATATAACGCTTGAAATTGACGAAATAGGAAGTATCTCGACGAAGGCTATAGTAACTGATAGAGACGTAGATATGTCTTATTATATACTAGGGAATGATACGCAGAAGCTCATCGACGAGAGAAAAAAACGCGAAATCAAAACATTGAACGCAGTAATGACGCGCGCGCAGGCGAAAAAAAGCGAAACTAGCTCCGGGAGTGACGGAGGCGAACAAGAAACCGAAACTAACTTAGGGGCAGGGGGAAACGATGTCACGGAACAGGCAGATCCGGAAAGGCCAGATAACGAGTTTTTACCGATAGCAGGGGAAGACTCAGGGACCGGCTTGTCGAGAATTAAAAGGGCAGAATTCATAACCGAACAAGAGACGGATTCCTCACTACGAGACATTCGCGAAAAAGCAAAACAAAAAAAATCAAATTTCGAAATTAAAGAGAATTTAGTAATGAGGAAAGTAATGGATCATCACGGATTCGAAAGAAAACAGTTAGTTGTCCCAACTAAGTACAGGGAAGCGATACTTAGTGCTTGTCACGAAGGTATAGCGGCTCACATGGGCCAATCAAAAACAAAAGATAAAATATTGAGATATTTTTTCTGGCCTAATATTATTAGGGAAATTGAGGATTTTGTCAAGTCATGCCATGCTTGCCAGGTAGTGGGAAAAGCGGGGGAAACTAAGAAAGCCCCATTAAAATTAGTTCCCATAATTTCGGAAGTATTTTCAAAATTATCGTGCGATCTAGTAGGTCCCTTGCCGACGTCAAAAAAAGGGAACAAATATTTACTCACAGCAATCTGTGTTTATTCACGTTATCCAGAAGCAATACCGATACCAGATATGCTCTCGGAAACGATCATTGAAGCGATGATCATGATTTTTAGTAGACTTGGTTACCCGTCTAGCATACAAACGAACCTTGGGAGGAGTTTTACTTCGAATTTAACGACAGCCTTCCTAAAAAGGTTTGGGGTAAAACTAAACCAATCAAGTGTATGTCACCCCTCCTGAAACGTTATCGAGAGATGGCACAGGTCAGTAAAAAGGCTTTTAAAAGTGCTATGCGTGGAAAACGGTAGTGACTGGGAAGCTAATTTGCCCCATGCGCTTTTAACCCTTAGGACGGTAACGCATGATTCTACAGGTTTTAGCCCAGCAGAGCTAGTTCATGGGAGAAATCTCCGTACTCCGGAAACCCTACTTTTCGAACAATGGACGGGAGAAAATGATGAGCATGAATTAGTTACTGAGTACGTCTTCAAACTTATCAACCGACTGAAACGCTGTCAGGAGCTAGCGGTCGAAAACATGACAATTACTAGAGATAAACGGAAAATGTGGTATGATAGAAATGCTAAAGAACGAAAATTTCAACCAGGAGACGAAGTGTTAGTTTTAGCAACTAACAAGAAAAACAAAATGTCTGTAGGTTGGATAGGCCCCGGTATAGTAGAGTCTAAAATTTCTGAGACGAATTATATTGTGAGTATACCAGGGAGAAGAGAGAAATCGCAAATCTATCATGTAAATCTATTAAAACCCTATATCACAAGAGTAGGTAAAATAAATATTCTGACAAAAGAATTTAATGAGACAGATGAATCTCAGGATTTGGAGATAGCTTTCCCGTTAGCAGATTCAAATAGTTATAACTTTGATGAAGTTATCAAACAAAGTGCATTAAACGAGCGGTGCACAGCAGGTGAAATTCAAATGTTAAAACAGGTATTAGACGAATACAGGGAAGTTTTTTCGAATGACCCAGGCTTAACGGACCTGACTATTCATGATATTGAGCTAACTGAGGAAAAACCGGTGAGAATTAGGCCGTATAGGGTATCTCCTAGACAGAATGAAATACTGAAAAAAGAGATAAAGCGCATGCTTGAATTAAATATAATTAAGGAAGGGGAGTCTGATTATAATTCTCCCATGATTTTAGTCGAAACTCCGGGGAGGGAACCTCGGCCATGCATTTGATTATCGCCGTTTGAATGCGATAACAAAAACAGAATTTTTTCCGCTTCCGAATATTGAACAAAGGGTCGAAAAGGTGGCGGCAGCAAAATATATTTCTGTATTAGACCTGACCAAAGGATACTGGCAGATACCCATGACACCAAAAGCACAAAAATTAGCTGCTTTTGTCACAAGCTTTGGTAGCTTCTTACCAATGGCAATGCCTTTCGGATTGTCCAACGCTAGCTATAGGTTTTCCAAATTTATGTCTAAATTACTAAATGGGTTGGAAGAATTTTGTCTTCCATACTTAGATGACATGGCCGTTTTTTCAGATAGCTGGGAAGACCATATTCAGCATCTAAACACGGTACTAAGTTGAATTAAAGAGGCGAAACTTACCGTTAAAATTTCGAAATGCAGATTCGCACAAAAAACGGTTAAATATCTGGGACACATAGTAGGGGAAGGAAAAGGAAGCCTGCAGAAGCGAAAATCCGCGCCATAACGGAACTCCCAGACCCTAAAAATAAAACGGAAATTAGAAGATGCCTCGGCATGGCAGGGTATTACTCCCGTTATATAGAAAATTATGCGACCATCGTAGAACCGCTCACACGAGCATTAAAAGGAAAAAAGAAAAAAGAAAAAATCATATGGACCGATGAAATGAAAGAGGCTTTCGAAACCTTAAAATCTAAACTCACCCAAAAACCCATCCTATATGCGCCAAATTATAATCTAGAATTTGTGGTTCAGACGGACGCGTCAGATAAAGGGATAGGGGTAGTTTTAGCACAAAGACAGGGCTCAGAAGAGCATCCCATTATATATTTGAGCAGAAAATTTTCGGAACAAGAGAAAAGTTATAGCGCCACAGAGAAAGAATGTGCAGCTATAATTTTTGCCATAAAAAAATTACGTCACTACATTGATGGACAAGAGTTCAGTATCGAAACCGATCACAATCCTTTAGTGTTCCTGAAAAACAATGCAGGTAACAATTCCAGGTTGTTAAGATGGTCCTTATCACTGCAACCGTTCCTGTATGCCATAAAACACAGAGCGGGCAAGGATATACCGCACGTTGATTGTCTGAGCAGGGCAATAAAATGAAAAAAAAAGAGCTCAAAAAATTTTTTTCTCTCTCACATTTGTAAATAGTTTTCTTTTATTGTATATATAAGGTTTTCTTAATGTATTTATACTAGTTTCAACACCTTTAAATTATTAGAGTTCTCCAAACAAAGCAAAGTCGTTAAAAGAGTTTGAAAATGTTTTTTAAAGTGTCTTTTTAGAATTGTTAAAATTTTATTTTGAGTGCAAAGAGCCACCCAAAATGAATGAGCTAACCATGTTCTGCTTTTTAGATTTCACGCCTTTCAGACGTTAAATCATCTTTAGAGGCGGGGGTAGTTGTGATAATTTAGATTTATCACAGGCTTTTAAAGACATTTTTTCTGAAAAGAGATTTCACTATGGAACTGAAAACACAAAATGGTTTTCATTCTCAAGATGAAAAGATCGGCGATATAAAGGATCACTAAATCATCATCGATCAGCGAAAAAGACAGACGGGCGACACTAACATGAATAGGAGACCACACTGGTCGCACCTTTGTTAGCACGCCGACGCAAAAATGAAAGCACGGACATGATCAGAGACTAGACACATTGGCGTCATAGGCGTGTATTTTCAGGTACGAATGATAAGACGATGTTACGAATCTCTTAATGAGAAAAGATCATTAAGGTTGATGATTGGTTCGTGACCTTTAGGGGAGGTCTTGGCTGAGAAGAAAAAGAGGAAGCCAAGGTTTTGCAGAGGAGGTTTTTTGGTCTCGGAGTGAGAAGAGGAGAGAACAGAGCTCGGAGCTCGGATTTGTTCTCTGAGAAAAGTGGATCAGCTCGGATCGGGAGCTGTAGAGGGTGACGGCACTCAAGTGAGCCGGAAGAAGAGGACTCTCGCTAGGAGAGTGCCGGTGATTAGTCTCGTCTTCGGTGTTTAGTTAACGCCGTGTTATTGATTCGGAGAAATTTTACGTCGAATATAAACTGAACATTCTATGAACTAAAACGGAACTTTGGACTTGGAGCTGGTGGATTAAGATCCTACGAGTTCTAAAATGATTTATGCTGTATAAAAATCTAATCCAGAGAATTTTTTTATTGTTACAAATAAATAATTGATTCTCCATTAAATTGCCTGGATTATTTGCCGAGCGGCACTTACGCTACCAACCACTTAGCTTTAATCTATATGAGGCAAGTTATTACAATGTCAATTGCTGCAACGATCGGCTCCCTATTTCACCGTTGCCATTCTGCCGTAATTTACAGGAAAGGACACCATCTACCGTTGAAATCCTACTCATCAGAATGAAGCTATTTATGGTTAGGAGAATCACTTACCTTCCACGTGCTTTTTTAAGACAATTTTAAAAAACCTAAAATTAGCTGTTTTTATCTATTTTTTTCTCTACTAAACGTGAAAGATTACTTTAAAACTAAGTTAAGTTGTTATGTTTTCTTGTACAAGTCTAAATACACGTTTTAATTGCCCATATTTTTCACGTGGATTTGTTTACATTCGTTTTCGTTTTTAGTCTTCAGATTATCTGCTTAAAAAATGGCGTATTTGCCTTAATTGTAATAATTTGATCTGCTTAAATTGGCCCAGGTTTATGATTATAAATTTGAAAAGTGACGAATTTCGAGGGGTCAACGCTTTGGACAGTATTTTTATTGTTTAATATTTTATGTAATGTAATATATTCCTACAATTTTAAGAATATTTTGGTTTAACTTACATTGTATGTCAGGAGTAAAGTCTTTGCTCAGTTTAGGCCTATGTAAATATTAAAAATATCTTTTGCATGATTATACGATAAATTTCTTTTCAATTTCTTTTATTTTGTATGTACTTATATTGATTTTCTTTGAATTCTTTATTCCTAAGGAGAATATGATTTGCAGTGTTGAATTCAGACATTTTCCTCCAGGAGAATATTTGTGGTTCCAGGGGAGATTTCACTTTTTGCCATTGTCAAATATATTGGAAATCGAAAGGAATGAGTAAGTTGTGAAGAAACGCACAAGAAGGCTGCAGTTACATTCCTTCCCTTCCCCCCCGTACACACACACAAAAAATCAAAGAATTGTTGGATATGTTATATCCCTTGCCAAAATTAGTTAAATCATAGTACAGAGAGAGCCAAACAAATAGTTGTGTTAACATCTTCGCCATATAAAGCAAACATTTAAATAAAAAGAAAAAAACACAAAAAGGGTCTCTCAAAGCACAAAAGCAATTGGAATATCAATAAAAAAAAAAAAAAAAAAAAAAAAAAAAAAGGAGTAATTCAGTTGGAAAGAAAATTATTGAAGGGAAGAACTACAAACACGTTAAAGAAAACTTATGTTTAAAAAATGTTTAATAATTCAGAATCTAAAAAAAATGAAAACAGTAACAGTTTTGCTAAATTTGTAACAAAAATAAAATATCAAATTTGTAACAAAAATATAATAGCAGAAATGATTTTGTGTTCATATTGACACACATAGATCCATGTTGTGTGAACTGGAATAAAAAAAATGAGCAAAAGCAATTCACGTGTAATCTTTGTATAATTTTTTACATGATGTTTAATTAACAGGAAATTAGTTTAATAATTTAAATTCTTAATTCCTTATTAACTTTGATTTATATGTTGAATACATTTAAAAAAATTATTTTTACTTTCATATATCTGATTTCATTATATTTCATCGTTGTTGTGTTGCTTTATTGTTTCATTTATCGCAAACATTGATTTTTATAAAATTACTCATATTCCATACTTATTAAAACAGTCTAGTAATGTTGGTTCAATTTAGGAAACTGGCGGCTCAACTTAGGCGACTAATTGCTAAATTTGGACCACTTTTGGCAAATTATTCAAATTAAAATAAAACTTAATATTAAAAAATATTGTTCGGAAGATTTATTTAGTTAATAGATAAATGTATTGAGGATATTCCAATAATTAAGTGACTTATACCAGAAAACATGTGAAGTGGTCCAAATTCGGTCCTCTCCTATATGATTATTACTTTCTTCTATCTTTCCAAAAAAAAGTATTGGATTCGTAAAAATGTTCGAAATCCGATTGCAAAGGATTTACATGTTTTAAGGGTCAGAGAACCAGAAAAATATATTTTTGCAAGATGTCTGTCTGTGACAAAAATGTTTTGGGAGCTCTATCTCGAGAACTAATGAACGGAATTTCACAAAAATTTAGAATGTACAAGACCTTGATACAAACTATATCTGATTAGATGTTGATGTATACCGCTCAACAGTTGGCGCTGCTATGCTGCATTATTTATAATTTCGACAATAGCCATATCTTAAGAACAAGAGCATGGATTTCCATAAAACCTTATATTTAGTTAGTATTTGATATGAAATGGCGCTGATTATGTTTTGGTGCAAATCGCTCAACAGGTAGCTCTGCCATGGTGCATTTTTCGTGATTATTGCAATAGCTCTACCTCAAGAACTAATGCACGAAATTTTCTAAAACTTCAGATTCTGTTAGTCCTTAATATAGATTAGTGTTGTTTATTTTTGTGTGTAAATCGTCTTACAGGTGCGCTGCTATGCTGCATTTTTCACGATTTCGCAATAAATGTATCTCAAGAACTAATGCATGGATTTCATCAAACTTTAGAGTCAATGAGTACCGATAAAAAATTGATCCTGGTTAGTTGTTGGCGCTGTTATGCAGATTTTTTTCTTAAGATTTTCCAATAGCTCTATCTGAAAAAACTAATGAGCGGATTTTCATCAAACTTCAGATTCAGATAAAATTTGACATAAGTTGTTGCTGACTAAATTTTATTTTAAAAAACCTAAACGGAGGCGCTGCTATGCTGCATTTTTCAGGAAGAACTAATATAAGTTAGAAGAAAGTTTTAAGAGTGCCACATCTGACATTTCACTATAAAATATTGTATTTTTTATATTTTTAAAATTTATGAAATAAAAAATATAATTTTGTGGGAAATTTCGATTATTCCGCGATGTACCAAATCACGCGCAGTGGCCCACCAGTGGTTCACGACCCATAGGTTAGAAAGTGCCGGCACAGACACAAAAGAATGTTATTTAAAACATAACTATAGGCTTTTCGTTATTTATATTTTTCATGTTGTAAAGCTGAAATTGTCTTTTAAATTAAAATATTCAAATGTATTTAATTTTCATATATCACATGAAAAAAGTGACACGGAAGAAAACGTTGCCGTTAATAAAAAATATAAAAAAAAAAGCTCAGAAACTGAAAACTGATATCTCTGAGAGATATTTATAAGGTTATCAATAGGGTTCATAATGTTTCTCTTTTGGATCAAAACATAGATCGCGATTATGATATCAAGTCCACTATTCAGTTAATCCTATGTGTGGTAAAGCAAAGGATATTGTTTGTCGAATGGTAGAATGTTTCTCTGAAATAAACATGTAATATGAGTTGATGTTCTACGGCACAAAAATACAAGACAGGGATATATATTAGATAATATATTGCATTTACGTTTACCTGTGCTTTCTTGCACTTGAAAATACTGATATGCATTAAAATATGGATAATAATATCGATAACATAAAAGGACAATGTTTATTTTTAAAATGTTTTTGTGCATCATAAATATATCTTTATGGGACACAAAGCTAATTTTCTAAATTCCATGCATCGATCATGAATTCTACATTTCTATTATTAATAAAGGACAAGGTTAATAATAAAGGCTTCTAGATAAAATCAGCTGACATATATAGTAATTTTTTTTTAATATTGGGTGGTTTCCATCACAGTGTGTCCACCCAGGGCACACCTAACTTTAATTGCACGAAGAATATTTTACTAAAATATTGCTTTTAGAGTGAAAGCGTTTTTAATTCCTAAAAAAGTCGTTTGTAAATTCCGATGTCAGTCAATATTTTCTCATTTTACGAACAGAATTTGAAAAGGGTTAATATCCAATGTAAAATTTTCCGACACCACCAAATATGATGTCAAAATTACACATTAACATTGAAAATTCCAGAATTTAGGGATATATCAGTATGAAAGCTAAGAATATATTTAAGATTTTATTTTAACATTATTTGAAAAAAAGAACCATGTTTACCTTTTAAATTGCTATTTCCGTATTTTCAGTTACGATTTGCAAATAAAAATATATAAGCAGTTTTTTCCCTTTGATCGACCGTACTTTGATTCTAACATCAATATAAACATCAGTCTTGCAGATTTCGAATACTACGGTGCATTGAACGACGTATAATTAGATACGTCTCTCTTCAAATCTCAACAAATCATTATTTTAAAAACTATTCTAGTATATTTTCCTGCTTCTAGATGCAAATTAAGTTTTATTTTTTTGAAAACTCGCACGAAATAAAGAAGCTAATAACTGTCTCTAGAAACACCCAGAAAAATAAATAATTCGATATTCAGACAAAAGCCTTTCTATAACATGAACAGGCGATTTTTAGTGGAGTAGCGTATTCCTTTTGATATACAAACAATATAATGTATTAAATTTTACGTCAGGGCCATTTTTATCGAAATTCAAATATATTAGCTGAATTTTGTTAACTAATTTTCTACTTGTTTCAAACAAATTAGTAATTTTGAGGATTAAAAGTTATTTTTACTCCCAATAAATACCATATAAAAGCAAGATGTAATTGATTTATTATAACATTTTATATCATAGTAAAACCACTAATTCATTTTAATTGTATAATTCAGGAGTTTTTTATCTATCCACTCATTGTTATGACATTATTTGCCAAACCATGTGTCTTTGTTTCAATTTTGTTGGTAAATGCCAATCTAGAAATTATAAACTGTCTAAACTCTCTGTTCTAATCTAAGAATTTATAATAATTATATAACTCAACATTTTTTAAATATTGAATTCTTTCAATCCCTCATACGATGTATAGTAGTGCATTGTGATATTAGGTGTAAATCTGATATATTCCACACTAAAACTTTTCTCTGTTAATAATATGAATTTGTTAGACGAAAAATATCTTGAACATGTTCCTTAACCGATCCAGTAATCATGAGACTTTTTTCGAAAGTGCATACTTTTGGTAAGTTTTTATAATATAACTTTACATTTATTTTTAATTTTAATTAAAGATCTTACCCCTGATGTTAGTACGCTTTCAAAAATTTCCTTTCTATTAAAAAACAAGAAAGAAAAATCCTGTGTTAAAAATAGATTATTAAACATTTTCCGGCACTTCCTGAAATCTTTAACAAAACTTCATTATTCAGGAAATAATTTAAATAATGTAATTAAATAAACGTTTTAAAAACAGATAAAACATTTGAAAATCTGATTTAAGCAATTACATTCCGTAGTCAAATTTATATTCCAATTCTTTTGAACTCGTTCATACTCAGTAACCTTTACGAATTCTTTTGTACAGTCCTGTATATCAACTATAGCTCTTATATACGCCATACTGTACGTATAAATGTAGTAAAACTTAAAAGAGCACAACATAATTAAAAATTAATTTCCTGCCGTCTTCGCTATTATATAGTACTTCGGATAGAATGTACTATCTGAAATCTTTTGCGTGGCTTTGTAAATGCTATGCACTTCATATTATACACGAAATAACTTCTACTAAGCCTCACTGACGTATGGCGATTTCATTATACATAAGATAGTTTAACAGAGTTAAAATAAGCTTTAACCAATTCCTTTCTCCCCACCTTCTTATACATTGTGTAATGAAATTTTTTGTGTGGCCTTGTAAATGGATAGTAGTTATTCTTTGCATGGCATTTTTTACAGAATGCATATGTTAGTGCACTTCGTAAATGCATAGATTTTTTTATGTTTGAAAGGCTGTAACACCTTTAAAATTCATTTACAACGTTTTTTTCCTATTGGCCGTAATGTAATGGAAAACTTTTGACTGTCACTGTAGATAAACAAAACATACTAGAAACATCATTTGAAATAAAACTCGTACTAGAGTAAGTATAAATAACTTCCAAAAATTTCAGGGCAATCCGAATATGTTTATGAGAGTTAGAGCGCGGACAGACGGAGAGACAAACCTAAATCATAAAAAAATTTCAAATTTGTTGGAAAGTGTTAAAAAAGTCAGTGTTTATATTTCAAAATCATACTTTAAGATATTCTTAGTTGAGAACTATAAGCTAGAATTTTACAGAACTTTCAATACTCTCTTCTGATTCAAGACTCGAAATGACAAATGAATGATTCCTACTGTCAAACACATTTACGAGAATAAGAATGACATTATTAGACAAATAATTAGTTTTTATAACAGTAATGAAAGTATTTCTGAAATATTTAGAAATATAAATGTAGAAAAGAAAGTCAAAGCAATGTAAGTATTTTTAGAAACTTCAAAAGTTTTTAAAGTAAAATTATCTATAATAATTAAATGTAGAATTATTTTTTATTTTATTTTATGTCGCTTTTTGTGTCGATGAAACAAATTACGTCGTTCATATTTATTATGGTCCATTAACATATTAAAATTTAAGAAAGACACATTTTAATTTCTAAAAAATGCTCCTTTTCTGGCCAAGTAATTATAAGCTAGATTGAAAATACTATAGAATACTATAGAACTAATGAGAAAAGAACTTTCAAAATCGATATTAATAAGTGGAAATAATAGGAAAAAGCTTGTGTTATAATTTTTAATTTGTAGTACTAGTTATTAATAAAAGCATAATTATAAAATTTTTACTGCGAGTCGTTATGCAGTTTTAAATCATATTTTAAATACAAAATTTGAAGTTCTACTGTTTAATTTTTACATTCAATGATATCAAATATTTAAAAGGCAGATTTTTCAAATGTTACAGTTCCAGAAGTTTTAAGAAGTGTATTATTATGTTTTTCTTATAAAGTTGGAAAATAAAAATGCTATTTAATCACAAAAAACTGTAAGTCATGCAAAGTAGCTATCAAATATTTTCATTGTAAACAAAATTATGGTATGCATATTACACGAGTTTTGATTATTTTTACCAATTTTTTTTACACTGAAGTATGATCAAATTTAATTGAGAAAAACTAAATAATAGTTGTCACATGAGTTACTCAATGCACTTGCGTTAGTTATTGGCAAGCTTTGATTAAAAATTCAAGCATAGAAGAATATTGATACGGGCATACTTATATATTACATTCATATTAACTACAAAAGTTTTTCACATGCTCTCAGTAAAAAAGTGTTTTCAATGCTAATATATTATTACTAACTTATTTGATTTTCTACATTCAAATAAGAACTAACTGGATTTTTAAATGAAGCATATGACCCTGTTTCGATAAACACCATTTAAGTTAATTAGCTAAAAACTTATTAATATAAATAAATGTATTAACTTTATAATTTTAACTGAACTTACTATTAGATGTTGGAGCATCCGACTGATCACTTGCACCCTCCTCCGACACTTTGTTCGTTTGCCATTCTGGAACATTATTAAAAGAATTTCTCGCTAATTTTAGCGAGTTCTCTGTTTTTATAGAAGTATAGATAGAATTTGTAGTATCGGGACTGGAACAGAATAGAACTGGAATCGAAGGGCTACAAATGGATGGACTATTGGCTTGTACCTGAGGAACAGAAGCGGAAGGTGATGGTGAAGATCTCTGCAAGTTTTTGTATTCATTATCTTGAGAATAAGATTCAGATGTTTGGTAAATATTAGTTGTTTCATTGTTACATACATCCCAACGCTGCGAATCGGGTGAATTATGCAGATAGTCATTACAATTTATATTTAAGGCATCCATGAACATTTTGTCTAAAGTAGAATAGTTAAAAAAAGTGTCCTTTGGAAGATTCAGAATGTCCTTTACTGAAAAGGGGGTATTAGATCGGCTTACAACATTAAAATTTGCCAGCATATCTGCAAAAATAAAGCTGTGAGGTATAAGGGCTTTCTGTTTAATATTTACCATTTACGAATTATGATAGCTTGAATCATGTATATTTCCTAAAGTTAAATATCATGAAATAATTATAATTATTTTTTAAAGTTATATTTAGAAAAAATTTCTTTTAAGACATGTTGAAATAAATCATCTGACGCAACATGGCTATTATAGGACGGGTATACGCAAATTGTTTAAAATATATATAATGTTATTTCTGTGCTACAGTTCTCTTTGTTAAAAAGAACAAACCAAGAATAGTAATTCTTAGGAAAATCGTAAAAGTTTTTGGAAAAAAAATAATAATAAGAGAAGCTCTGAATAGGTCGGAAACTGACAGCGATATGAAAAAGGTCAAGGATTAGAAGAATATAGCCAGTGTGAGTCCAAGGCGTGGGGTGCAAAGACTGACGACGATGACGACGTCATTCGTTTCATTGCCCAGTCCGAAAGAAGTCGCTGCTGATCCCGAGAATAATGATCCGAAGATGGAACAAAATCACTGAGCATTAACCTTTTTCATATTGTATTTAAGGATTTTCGTTTTGTGTATTCAAAAAAATGTATTTGTCACCGCAAGAATGAAACACAAAAAAGTAGTTTTCGTGCGGTGACATGAATGTTACACCCGCATCATAAGTAAATAATATATTTTTAATCAAAATAATCTTTCAGAATATCATACTACTATTTAAGGGGGATCGAGACACAAAAATCTTCAAATTTTCTAAAAAAAGGTAAAATGTATATTGCATTAAAGAATTCTCTTTTTTATGCTTAAAATAACGTTTAAATCATGTTAATTAAGTGGAAGAGGAAATATAATTTTTTTTTTCTTAGATTCAGCATGATTTCAAAGTCTATCTTTCAAGCATTGGTTGTCATAATATGGCTTCTTGTGAAAAAGCGTTTTTCTTCATGATGGTTTTTTTTTACCCTTTTTCGGATTTAAATAGTTATTACTCAAGAACTGTTAAAGATAAATGCTTCAAACTTAGATCATGTCTTTTTTGATTGTTTTACTTTAATTTTGATTTAGCAAATTTGAAAAAAATATTTACTTTTGAAAATGGGATTTTTTAGCTAAAATTAAATTTTTTTTTCATGTAATTATTTTAAATATTTTTATTTTCTTTTTTAAATTAATATTTTTAAAATGTAAATCAAAATTAAAATTTAGATATTCCTGCTTATTTAAATGTGAAAAAAAATCGAAATTCTACGTGTAATATTTTGATTTATAACGATTTAAAATACCCCAATTTCTAATAAATTAAGAAAAAAATTAAAAAAATTATGTAAAGTTTTATCACATGATTTTGTTTACAAATAATATGGTTAATCATCATAAGAAACTTCAAAATTTTAACTCAATAAATAAAAATTATTTTAAAACGTGTTCCGGACCTTAAGATGCATAAATGTTGAGTAGAGGGAATTGGGGCACATTGATACATGGGGCACATTGATACACACCCTGTACTGCACATAAGTATCATTACAGGAAGTTTCACAACAGCGCCAAAAGGTGATACTAGTGCACTCAACTACATACAGAAAGTCTTGGAATGATTCAGTAGTTTGATGAAATGGGACGGGTGGTTAATTGTTTTTGTAGGTCAAAAGTAAATTTGAGTTATACAATTGAAATGGTATTATACAACTGTTCAAGAATTTTCAACCGAAAAGAATACTCTCCCTGGCATGTAAAGCTACTCTTTATCAGTTCCTCATTCTTTATTGTTAGATAAATTATGAAGTGTTGGATTTGAAACTCATTTTATTCAAAATGGCAGTACGGGGCGCATTGATACAGTCTATGTCGGGGCACATTGATACAACCTAAATTCTTTTCTAGTTCATTTTTTCATTACCTTTTATTATTATTTTTTTATCACACACTCCTTAATCCAACCATTTTTCGCCAAAAATGTCTAATATTAGTTTTTACTGAAGTGAAATAGCTGTTATTTCATTATATTAGAACATTTTTTAGTATTTTTACAAAAAGAAGACGTACGAACTTACCCAACATCTAGTGCTAGTAGAATTAACAAAAAAAAGGACAGTAGCCTAGAAAATCTCAAATTTATAGCCATTGTCCAGAGAAAAAAGTATTTTCGACATGAGAAATGTTAAGTAAGAAAAACAAGCTGCAGAACAGCACAGGATAATTATATTATAAATAGAATTTTTAATATTATTATCCTTTATTTTCTGTTTATAAACCGATTTATAAACAGAAAACTTGGTAATATTTTCACCTTTCCTAAGAAAGAGGATAATGCTGGGGTTGAAGTGCCAGATATTACAAAGTTACCACAGCAAACAATCAGACAACACTGCAAATTCCCAGCACACATTGAGAACACATGTGGAGCACTTTGATTGAAAAAAAGTGTTCCAGTTACCTTAATGTGTACTGAAATGTGTTCCAGATGTGTTCCACTGTAAAGAAAGTGTTCCGACAGTATCCTGAAAGTGTTCCGAAAGTGATCTGCCCAGAATATTTGTTAAATCTAAACTTGGGAACACATTTAAGAGCAGATTGGGAACACATATGGGCACACTTGTGAAATCATGGCTTTCTTTGTTACAACGATGACGACCATAAGGAGTCTTGATCGCAATCAATGTGGATTTCAAAATCAATTTGGTAAGTTAATTTTTTTTATTTACTTACTTATTTTTTGCATGCATGTATATAGTGATTATTTCTTTTGAGGCTTTCATAAATTCATAAAAACCTAGAGAACAAGAATAATAGGTGCATTGTGTGTGTGGGGGGGGGGAGGGGGTGTAACATTAACATGGAAAAGAATTTTGTGCTTAATTAATTCAATTTCATATTCAATTCCACTTCCAAATACTGATCGTAATGACGTACAGTGCTATCAGGAATTGGTGAATTAAGGAGGAAAGGGTTGTCATGTAATTCCCCCCTCCCCCTTTCACAGGGCCGTGCAGAGAGACCACGTGTCCTGGTAGCAATCCAAATGCAAGCCCTCTTTTCTCTCACACCATAAACATAAATTTGCTAAGTCGAAATTTAATAAGTAAAATTACCGTCTTAGACAGGTTCTTTCCGTCTTAGGAGGTATAAATGCATAATATCCTTTTCGGTTTTCCGTATGAATAAGAATTCTGTTTTACACAGGTAAATTTAAAAAACAGTAACTTCTGACTTTTTAATTTTATTATCTGTTAGATATTTAAATTAAAAAATAATTAACTTAAAAAAGTACGATTACACTGTTTTGCTACTTTATTTTTAAACAAGGATCGAAGCCAGGTGCTCTAGTAGAGATGGTAACAGGTGATCAGGGGCGTGCGAAGAGGAAATTACGCCCAGGGAAAAGTCTGAATTTGGCGCCCCCCCTCCGGAACTTTTTCTTGTAACAGGCAAAAAATGACGTTGTGAGCATAAATTGTTGCGCCCCGTATATTTCCGGCACTATTCAGGGGCAACCGCCCCCCGGCGCTGCAGGTAATTTGTACCATTTGTCAGAGTTGATTTCAGGAAAACGTCCGAGGGGGGAGAATCCTCCCCCCCTCCAGAGCAATGAGATGTCTCCCCGGAAGATTTGTGATTTTGTGTTTTGAATGGCAAAAAAATGCACGCCCACCCCCGTAACTCTACAATGTCCCCCCCCTCCCGAGCAACAGAAATCCTTCTTGGTAAAAGTGTCTAAATTCAACACTGTCATCTACCCTCCCCCCCCCCTCCCATTTTCTACGGACTGCTCCCCAACTCCTTCAGATTTGGATATTTTTAGTGAATAATTAAAAAATAAATAAAAGTGAGATGAAAAGATAAGAGTTACATATTTTGAGCTCCGCCCCCCCCCCCCCCTCTAGACTACATGTCCATCTTGCTAAAGCTCTCGGCACAGAGCATATAACTGTGTGACTCTTGACATCAGGAGATTTTTCAAGTTAGTTGGAACATTTTATTACAATGAAACGTGTCTTTCCCTCAAATGGAAATGTTCCCTTAACTTAAGAGCCCAAGTATACTTATAAATGGAATAAATATTGATAGCCCTTTGCTGTTTTTTCCCTTACATATTTTGCAATAAAAAAAATAATCATTAAAGTTTCTTTCGTGTGTGTGGGTTAGAGAGGGGAGGGGGGATACGGAATTTTCTTCTTCATTTTGTTTCAAGTGAGAGGAGAAGTACAGCCCCATCCAGTGTTGAATCCAGGAAGTGGCCCGGGGGGGACATTCCCCCACCAGAGCCTTAGAAGTCCCTCCCGGAGAAAAGTGTCTGAATTTAACACTGGCCCCACCTCACCCCTTGAGCAGGTGATGGGTGCAACTCTCCTTCTCCTCTTCCCAGTCACTAATGATGAACGCAGTACTTATATAATTATTATTATTATTATTTTAAAATATTGAATCTAAATTGCATTACTGTATTGACCTAATTCTTATTTGATCTAAAATGCGGTCGGTATCTTGACACAGCACATTCTAAATTAAACAATTAATACAGTATAAAACTTCTCACTTGCAAATAATAAGCTTTCGAAGCAAACAATTTGACAAGGCGAGCAGATAATTTTTTCCGAAGTACTGTAGTCGAAAGTTTTTATCAAGTTGGTGTGGCAACATCATCGCGTCGCGCGGGAAGTGAAAGCTGTTTGTTTATGTTTTCATATGGACGCTTACATTCGATCCGGCATTTCTGCACTTTTTTTTTTATATATTTATTAGTATAACCGGAAGATTACACACCGGAAGATTTGCAACAATTTTCTGTGGTACGTATTCTATTGCATTTTGTTTTTGTTAATCAAATTAATTAGTTTTCAGCCTAATTTCTTTTACATAGGCACGTCATCTCCATTTTATTGTGACATGCGAGATTTGCCAGTAAAGGCAGGTGCCTTAGGCAGGTATTCAGATGTCTCATAAGGAACACTAACTGTTTTAAGATTCCTTAAATCTGAGTGAAAACTAAAATTTGATATTCAGATGGCATCCGTATTGTTTATTGAACATCGTTCGATGTAAAAAACGTAGTTAATTTGCATACTAAGTATATCTATATTGTATGTTAATCTGTAATCTTCCGTTTTTATATTAATCAAATGATTTTATAATCTTAGTAACAGTATACAGTAAACTCTCTCAAATCTTACATCTTGAAACCAGTAGTTGTGCATTGTGTAAATGTTTTGTTTACATTTTTTTAAAAATATAATTTGGATGTACTTAAATGTTAAAAAATATAATGAATGCTTAAAATAATTAAGTAAAATATTAATTTTATAATTAATAATTTTTTAATGTTTTCTTTTGCTGTCATTTTTTATTAGAAGTATTTGGAATCATCCATATTAAGGCCCCTGTCTTCGCTCGAGGAAACGCTAGAGAGCTAATGCTATTCCTATGGGGAAGCATTTTTCTAATAACTCTTTCGCATTTTGACATTTTTGAATAATTTTTTTGCATTGGATAGCTGAGGTGCATGCCGACAGCGCACCTTTTTTACTTTTTCGATTTTGGTTGCAGATATATTTTTTAAAAGGCACTTTGAGTTTTGAAACCGGTTTTGAAAGTGAAACTAACTTTGTAAAAAATATCTGTAACCAAAATCGAAAAAGTAAAAAAGGTGCACTGTCGGCATTCACCTCAGTTATCCAATGCAAAAAAAATTATCCAAAAATGTCAAAATGCGAAAGAGTTATTAGAAAAATGCTTCCCCATAGGAATAGCATTAGCTCGGGAGCATTTCCTCGAGCAAGGACAAGGGCCTTAAGGAGCTGTGCATATATAACTATTATCACTTTAGGGGGGCGGGGAGGGGTGTCTCTCTGGCACTGGCAGATGATATCTCTAGGGGAGGGTGGGTTTGTCTATTGATATCGATATCATTTTTGAACCAACAAAAATTTTCCTTTTTTACTCGTGGCATAGTCTTTGATTCAAAATAGTATGTCCTTTTTTTTAATCTATTTTTATGACAATGCAAAACCGTGATTGAAATTACGAAATTATTATAAAGTTGATTAATTCTAAAACATGGAAATCCTCAACATTTCACATTTCTATTTTTCTTTATAAGTGTATGCATTGATAATTGCTGTTCGACAATGCAAAGTGTATTTGAAATGAAACTTGTGTTTACTAATAAATAAAAGAGAAAGAATGTTGTTTGCTTGTTTCATTGATAAAAATTTCTATGTATACCTCCCTTCCGTCTCTCCCCATTCATGAGTGGTAAGTTGTGCAAGAAGACACTATTATTGTTAAATAGATTATGTTATAAAAAGCTATTAGTTACAAATTATAAGATTCCTTTAAATAGTAAGTATTTGTTTTAAGTGTTACTTCATATATATTTCATATATAATGTGATTCATATCTTATGTATAAAGTGCTATTTTATTAACTTCCCTTATTTTGAATCAATAATACATTAATAAAAGCAATGTAATTACTTTTATATATCACTCTAAATCCCATAAATAAATTTTAAAAGTAAAAAAAAAATTGACATTGATAACGATACTATGAGGGGGGGGGGGATTTTATATAGTCTATTTAGTTTTCAAAGGGATAAATTCCCTTCCTGTGCAAATTAATTTTATTTCAGATCTGATAAACTCTGCTTTTGGTTCAGGTTGATTTTATGTTGAATGTAGATTGCTACAAGTTGGGTTCGGGTTAATCTAATTTTTCAAAAGTTAGTTCAGTATATATTATTTCTGATTAAAAATTAAACCTATAACAATAAACAGATATGTTTGTGTATGTGTTGTTTTTCAAGTTTCGTTTTTTGTCGAAATTGACATTTTTTTGTGATTCTGTGATGAAATTTGTATTTTTTTAGCAGACTTTTGACTAGATTCGCATTTATTCGGCAACCCCCTGACAAAATTCACATCTTTTTTGTGATTCTTCAAAAGAATTTGCATTTTTTTAGCAGCCTTTTTACAAAATTAGTGTTTATTAATGACCCATTGACAAAATTTACATTTTTTTCTGCGATGCATTGTTGAAATTTGCACACTTAACATGATTCTGGCACAATTCGGATTTATTAAGTGATCCTTTGTCGAATTTTGCATTCATTAAGCTATCCAAAGGCAATTCTGTTCTGTATTTTCTGAAAATCATAGATTTTTGGTTCCGGAAAGAAAAAAAAAAAAAAAAAAAGAATCCTCATCAATCCGGAAAGTTATAGACAAAAACATATCACGAATTTCAACAAATTGTTGCCCAGAAAAAATTAATTCCGCAAATCGTTGGCAAAAAATCATAAATATTGTAAGAAGTTTGCAAGGAAAACACAAATTTCGTTAGATAATTGTGAAAAAACTCAAATTTCGTTTGAAGATCGGGAAAAAAAACCCTGAATTTTATAAAACAATTGTGAAAGAAAAACACAAATTTCATCAAAGATTTGCAAAAAAAAATAAAGGGCAAACTTCGTCAAATGGCTGCAAAAAAAACACAAAGTCAAAAGTAAATCCCTCCCCCCTCCCCTTTCAAATAATCTGCTGTAACTTTTCAGAAATTTGCTGTAAATTTCAAAAAAGTTTTTACTCAGAATCCCCCTTGAAGAACCCTTTGCGTTTTCGAAATTTTGCGTTTTCCTGCAATCCTTTAAAGAAATTAGCGGGTTTTTTTTCGATCTTTTGATAAAATTCACATTTATTTTGAGATTCTTTCATGAAATTTTCACATTTTTTAAGCAGCATTTTGATGAATTTGGGTTCATATGATGGGACGTGTGAAGAGAAAACTGCGGTCAAAAATGATACTTTATTTAAATGATACTTCTTACCGGCCAAAAATGATGTTGTTAGTAGAAAATCGGTTTCCCTAAATTTCTGCACCCAGGGCGACTGTCCTCTTTCACACGATGCTGGTTGATACGGCGATCCTTTCACAAAAATCACATTTAAAAAAATTAATTATGATTATGGTTTCATGAACAAAAATTGCCTTGATAGCTATTACTATTTTCAAAAGTTTTTCTTCCTTGTTTAAGGATTTTTATTTGGGAAAAGCAAAGGAGAATCAAAATAAAATTTACCATTTTAATCCTTCTCATGGTTAATTTTCTTAAGGGTGTATTCTGATCAAAACTGCCTATTTTCAGATTTATTTTTAAATTCATTTTTACTCTGAAATGCACCAAAATTTCAAAATCTCTTATTTAGAAACTACACAAGGTGCCGTGATTGTTGATTTTTTGATAAATGTAGAAAATGTTGTAAAAAAAGGCTGTCAAGAACAGCGTTTTGGAAAAGATCTTCCGATGTGGGAGATTTTTGAATGAAAAAAAGGGGTCATGCTGAGAAAATAATTGCTTATAAATCAAATTCTAATGAATGGAGCCCAAAATGACATCACACGGCACCTTGTACATCACTCCAAAAATTCTCTGAGCAAGTTTCATATTTCTACTTTAAAAAATGAGCCTGAAAATGAATCGGAAAATTTTGAGCTGTTGAAGGTGGAAAATCATTTTTTCGAATATACCATTAAGTTATACTTTACAAACAACAAATAAATAATGTAAAAACATTCTATTTTATTTAAATGATTTTCTTTCTAATTAATTTAAATATATTTATAAATTGACAGTTAAAATTAGAAAATGTGAAAAGTTTTAAAAAATGTGTTTTTAAAAGGTTTTATTAAGTATTGGATTCGGCTGAATACTTTTATATTTGGCCAAACCGAATAATCGGCAGGCCGAATAATTTCATATTCGGCTTAACTGAATAGTTTCATATTTGGCCTAACCGAATATTCGGTAACATGTCCGAATACCGAATAGATATTGAATTTTCGGTGCATCCCTATTTAGAATTAGTTTTTCTCTTTAAATTTACTTTCATTTTTGTCTAATGCAGTGCAATAATAAAGTTTAATTAAATTGTGGCTTAATTAGTGACTTTTGAATTTTTAGTACCCTACATTTTTCACTGGATAAATGTTTTTCAACCTGGTTTCCTACACAATTGTTGCTAATTCCTGTCACTCTTAAGCATTGTCATACATTTTTTTAAACACCCTGTATATGTCAGATTTTTTTTTTTTTTTTATAAAGAAAAAATGTATGTTTTCTTTCTGATTTTTTTTTTTTTAAATGATTTTAGGATATTCTGTTACCTATTGTAGATATCTGTGGTGCCTACTCCAGACCAAAGAAAAACAGGCGAAAAAAAACGCTGATAGCATCATTTACGATTAAGGTATAGCTAATTTATTGTTTATTAATTTTAGTTGATGCATTTTATTCTAAGAAAATGCTGCACATTTATTGTCTCTGTTATGAAAAATCTTGCTCATAGGCATGTATTTAAAAGTTTATGCAATTCCAATTACTTTTTTTTACGGGCAACAAGTGGCAGTAATTTCCCTGATGGTAAGATTTCTTGAGGAAAATTTCAAGCTATGTTATCAACTTATAAAATGTGATTGTATATTTATGTACCTCCACTACGGAAAAAAACAGTTCAAAATAAACATTTATTGCAATAATCTATTCAATCATAATCAAAAAATGCCTTTTTATGTTAATTTCTTTATAGTACTTTTATAATTACCGTATTTTCAGGTGTATAGTCCGCGGCTTATACAAGAAAAAAACCTTCCAAAAAGCCGCTGCGGTTTATACACTGTGCGGGTTATACAAAGATTTTTTTTTTTTTAATTGGAAATCGTGATTTTTTTTTCTACAACTTTTAAACCTCAAAAAATTTGAAAAAAATATAAAAAAATTTAAATTTTTTTCGCTATGCTGCGAAATTTAGAGAGTTCTCCCATGTTTGTAAAGGCTTTTTTTTACTGCTTAAATACTTATTTCTGGGTTTGGAAGAACTGTCGCAACTATCGCCTAGTATTGCACTGATAGATCTATAATAGCTACCATATATACTAGCGTATAGGTCGTGAAATTTTAGACAAAAAAAGAACATCAAAGTGGGGGGTCGACTTAAGTGCGAGACCTAAAAAAAATAAAATATAAATAAAATATCAGAAAATAATTTGCTAGCGAATTGGTGCTGCAGCACCCCATTGTGTTTGTAGAATACAAAATCCAAAAACCAGAACCCTTCCAACCTCGACGATTCTGAATTTAACATCATTTAAGATTTAGTTTACTTAAAAAAAAAAAAAAATCTACCCTATCCTGTTGCAAAGAACAAAAGAAAGTGCGTGATTTATGTCATTTCGGAATGATTCAGAGCTGTCGATCTTTTCCGAAACGGTTCCAAGGAATCGTTCCTTTACATTTTGAGTCGTTTATATTTTTTATTTTGTATATTTTGAGTCGCTTATGAGTCGTTTAATTTCGGAACGAGTTCAAGGAATCGAACATTTCCGGAGTCGTTTCATTTCAGAAGAGTCCGAGGAATCGTTCCTTTTCAGAGTTGGTGCATTTCGGACCGATTCAGAGGATTCGATCCTTTTGTTAACCAATGACCTAAGATACATATACATTTTGAGTCTGAAATTTTGAATTTATCACAGATTTTTAAATTTTCAGAAATTTAGAAAAAAAAAAAATGTGCGTAAATGCCACATCACTTGAAATTTGATCTTAAAACACATAAACGCCGCGACATTTCTTCTGAAAATTACATTACTGAAAATCTTAATTTTTTAGACGAATTACTGTAGGTATTATGCATCATGAAAAGTTTGGTAAATTTGTGTTAAAAATTAAGACTAATGGCTTCTAATTTCGAACCCTGATCGAAATATACGTTTGTAAACGGTGTATATCCCGCGGTCTATACACCGATGCATCTCCGCGGGTTATACATGAACTTTTTTTACTGCACTGGTCAATTTAAGGGTGCGGGTTATACACCCGAATATACAGTATTATATTTTCAAAGATTTTAACACACATAACTTGGTCATCTTAGATTGATTTATGCTCTTAAATTGACAGTAAGAATACAAAACAGAGCGTTTGAGATTGAAAAATCTAGAAAGTGTGTATTTTACATTTTTCTGTGAAATTTAAAGTCTCATAATTGTTTTGAATTTAGAACAAAGGCAGAAATGCAATTAAAAAACCATAAACTTAAACCATCTGTGCTGCATGAAATGACCACTCTTTTAGCCTAAGATGTCTCGAAGCTAATTGCTGCCCTTTTTCAAAACAAATGACCAGTTTTCATTTAACTAATGCATACAATAGATGCTCTCACAATTTTAAATGCAATATTTGCCCTTTAACTGAATCACTTTCTTGAGCAGAATTTTATTCAACAAAATCATAGATTCCAAGTAAGTCAAAAATTTTTTATATTAACTTTGATTTTGATTTATAAAAGAGACTAATTGGCTTAACTAGTGATTCATTTAAGAGGCTATGTTTTAGCTCTGAGATGTTCATACCCCCCCTCCCCCTTTAGCTTTCACTGTACAACTGAGCAAGGTATATCAAAAAGTGTTAAATCAAGAATCAAATAAGTATCTATCTCAGGAAAAGTCTGTCCAATATGAAGTGTGATGTGAGACTACAATGTGCTGCTATACTAGTCTCACAATGAGCTTTCATACTGTTTATGAGAGTACCAATAAATTAACACCTTCATAAACAGTATGCGAGCTTGTTGTGTGAGGTTCTGAGATAAATGCTTTATCTCTGATTCATTATTTAATACTTTTTATATTAGCCTGTTTGTTGATTTACAATTACAATTTTTTTTTCCATAGTATTATGTTATATTCTTTCTTCCTTTGTAATGTACTTCTGTGCCAAATTTTGTAGCAACCCAGTGTCAGTAATTCAGCAGTTTTATGTTTATGACCTTAATTTTGAACATGAGTATGCATAGTTATATTTTTAGTTTTTTAATGTACAATAAATTTTTAAATCCTTTATTAAAGTTATTTTTTAGATTATATCAGATTTTGTCAAAATTTAAACTTTATATACTTATGTTGTTAAGCAAATCTCTGCTACTTTTATTTCTATTTTTGGCCAATACCTTTATAATAATTAATAAGCTTATTGGTGAAAACTAATTTATGTCTATTCCTTAACTACTTTTCCTTATTTTTGAGCAATAATGAATGTTGCATTATAATATATACCGAAGTGAGCCATAATTATCGAAACAATATGCTGTCTTCTTAAATATTGTGCTTAGTAAAATACTTCCAATTGCAAAATTTCATTCAAAATAATGTGAAAATTTTGATAAGATAAGTGGTAATTCCATGGGGGGGGGGGGGAGGCCTGTTTGAAAAAATACGAAGATTAAATTTTAATAGCCACCCCCCCCCCCTCCCAGGATAAAAATTCCAATTAGGGAAACTTCCCTTATTCAGTCCCGAATTATACATAAAAAATTGTATCTTCATATCTGCAAAACTCAGAGTTATACCCATTTAAATAATTCATCAGGTTTTAAGGGACACAAATTGAAATGCATACAATTCAAGAAATAATGTTCCTTTAACAATTCTAGGAATTTTTCAAAGAGGCAACACTATTCTATACAAAGGGTACATTACATTTATTTTCAAACAGGGAATACTTCAAAAAAAAGGGCACACTTGTACTTTGTTCCACTAAAATATTTTGAACTGCTTTGTTTAGAGTCCCCTAAAATTTGCGATATTTTCCCAGAATCAATTAAATTGCCACAAGACACACGGGAAATGTTAAAAAGGGTCATTGGGCACATTGGAAATGTTTAAAAGAGCCACCGGACCCATAAAAGAAATTAAAAGGACCACCAGGCACTGCGCCCTGATAAAATGGTTTAGAGTTAACACTATATATAATGTGATCTGCGGTGAGAGTATCAGAGCTCAATGCTTTTGGACACAGGATGTTGTTAGACATGGTTAAGTTTTGGAATAATATAGCAGTTTATATTTTTCAAACACTTACATTTTTTGACAATCCAAATTATATTATATTTGGACGTATCTTCTTTCAGTTATATCACTGCAGCTGATGATGTACCTATCTTATACCTCTTTCTTTAATGCTTTAGTGTTAACTCAAGAAAAAGGGCCGCCGGGTGGGAATTTTCTAAAAAGGGGACACTATTCTGTAAAAAGGGTACACTTGTACCTTGTTCACCCAAAATATTTTGAACTGGTTTGTTTAGAATATCCTAGAATTTGCATTATTTCTCCATGATCAATTCAATTGACGCTGAGCGCAAATGAAATTTAAAAAAAGATCACCAGGTGCATCAGAAGGATTTAAAAGAGCCACCAGGTACATAAAAGAAATACAAAAGGTTGTCAGGTGCTGCACCCTGCTAAAGCAGTTTAAAGTCGACACTATACTTATTATATTTAAGTAAAATTTAAAATTGTCATTAATTTTTTTTAATATACATTATGTATCTGATTATTATTTTTTTTCTTTAGAAGGATGACAAATTTCAGACAAAAGCTGAAGAATGTGCCAGCCTCTCGATCACCAAGTGCAATAGTATTCATTAAAGACATGCTAATCGCCTATGTTGCTGTCCTGTATTGTTAGCAGTTATTAAGTAAAACCTCTGCAGGTGTAATGGAGTTATGAACTGTACTGTTATCGATCGATTACATTTTGAAACTAAATTATCCTCTGCAATATATGTGAAAGCAATGGGACCATTAGGAGTTCCTGTGTTCGACCAACATAATTATAAACTTTGAATAAAGCCATAATTGTTTTAGCCCTGCTAAAATGTAATTTTCAAAAGATAAAATGTGAAGCAGTTTGAATGTATCTTATTTAAAGATAATAAAAGTTGTGAACTAATTTGAATAATGGGCTAAAGTTTAAATTTCCGTTGTTGTTATTGTTATACATAAGTAATAATTGAAAAAAAAACTTCAATATTTTTATTAAACTTCTGTGAAAATGTATGTTATTTTATTTTTTATGTCATACATCTTTTATTTTTTTTTCTTAATTTTTTACATTTTAATCCATGAAGTATGATCTCTAGGAAGTTTTATAATTATATCCAGGGTTTTGAAAGATCATAAAAAAAAAAAAAAAAAAAAAAAAAAAAAAAAAAAAACCTAATGGATCTAACAAAAAGATTTGTATAACCTGTAACGTAAAAAATTCCTTCAGGTTTCAACTGTGGTACTTGTTGGTAAATAGCAGATCTTGTATGATTAAGTAAGTGCTTATAATTCGACTTAAGAATAAATATTCACATGTATTAGGCAAAAAAATAGAAAACCATCTGATAGACCAAAAATTAAACATAGCATAATGGTGAATTAATTGAAATTATATTAGAAGAATAATTTTTATTGCTTGTTACAATCAGCATTAAGAGTAAATTTATTTTGTTTTGATTTTGGGTGTACATTTGCTTACCTCAAATTAAACAGCTATTCAAATTTTACAATTTATGAATTGAGTAAACTCAAAGTCAACATTAATCCAATTAACTCAATGTTCTGCTTACATTGAATTCTTCAAATCCCGAAGCTTTTTAAAAGTGAATGACTGTGAACATTTTTATTGTTTTTATGGAAGGTGGGGGGGGGGGGAGATAATTTTTTCCTCTGTTGCATGACATTTGATCTACGAGTTTGCTGTGTACTATACATTTTTATACAGTTTATTTATTTCTCTAATATTTGTAATGTAAATTTTCTCTTTTAAAAGAATAAACCTTGATCTTGATATACAAGCTTGCATTATTCAGCTATGTATTAGAGAAATATATCCACCATGTGTCAGGTAAGCTAGAAGTTGCAACAGGATATGCAAATCTTTTGGGTGTACATTTGTCTCTTAAAAAAATGTTATATTGTTGGCATTGTTAAATCTGCATTATTCCCAATTCTCTATCATCTGCACTTTCTTTTCAGATTTAAACAAATGAAAATTGCTCTATGAGGTTTGTAAGAAAAAAATAATAAATTAGCAAATCCATATTTAGTGAATTTTCAAAGAAATGGTTAGTTATTTAAGAATTCTAATGCAGTTCATTATTTAAAAGAACAGTTTTTATATTGAAGCTCGTGATCAGAAACCAATAAATAGATTGTACTAAATGGCATAGCAGATTCTGTGTTTAGGAAATTAAACAATCAATAAAATTATTCTGTGTAAACTTTTTTTTTTAACATTATTAATTCTCTATAAATTATTAATTTCAACAATCGATGTTGTTAATTTTAATGTTTTATTTGTATGCTCTATTTTCCTGCGGTATTTTTAACTTTTATTAACAATTATATTGTGTATAATTTTGCTCTAAATTATTAAATTGTTTTCACAATGCAGTTTAAATTTTTGTAATAATAATTAGATTCAAACAAAAAATTGTAAACAAAATTATGATCTAAAATCCATCAATCTTTCAGCCTCAATATTGGCCAATTTGACAGAGACAATACAATATATATTCTTTTTCACTGCATACTGACATCAGGCTTTTCCAGTTTAATCTCAAATTAGTTGTCTGAGCATTTAAAATATTTTATTTTATTGGAGAATAACAGGAATGCATGCAACATTTTGTCCGTTTAAAAGTAATGCCCACCTCAATAAACAAATTGTCTGAAATGGTTAATGTGTAAATACTTTTGGTCATAAAAAACTTCATTGAAAATATATGTGCACCTGCAGAAACTATGTAGAAAAATTGTATAAAAGAAAAATTTTTAAAATATGTTCGGAAAAGTGTGCTAGATTGTGTACTAGAAAAAGATCTGTATTCCACAAGCATTATAAAAAGTGTTCCAGAAAGTGCGCTGAAAAGTGCTCCAAAAAAGGTGACAAAATGTGTTCCAAAAAGTGTTCTCAAATGTGTTCTAGAAAGTGCACTGGAAAGAAATAAGCATTCCATATGTGTTCTAAAATCTGTTCTGAAAAGTGCACTAAAAAGTGTTCTAAAAAAGGAGACAAATATGTGTTCTGAAAAGCATTCTCAAATGTGTTCCTTAAGCGTTCTGAGAAGTATTCTAAAAACTGTTCCAAAAAGTGTTCTAAAAAAGGAGACAAAATAAGTGTTCTAAAAAGTGTTCTGTAAAGTGTTTTAAGATTTGCAGTGAAGTGTAAAGAAATATAAATTGGAAAAGATAAAATGTAAGATGTCCTGAAGTAATAAGGTCGAGCTCTAATATTACACGTAATCATGAAGAAATCTGGGAGAAGGCACCTACGGGTTTTGCACAGAAAAGCTCCAAAGCATCTAAATAACCTTTGAAAACCTAATACCTAATTAATAGATTACATATAATGGACTACATGTTCAATATACATTACAGATAAAAAAAATATATATTTTTAATGGAAATATAAGGAATCCCCCAAAACAAAGTTTAATAAGTTTTAAGAAGCAGAAGGAGGGGTCTTTTTAATCCTTCGAGGGGGGGGGGATCAACATTAAGTCGGTCAAATGGGCTGTCGTTTCGCATGGATTTTTTAAATTCTAAATTGAATGTCACCATCTGCAAGTCGGTACGATCAGTTTTTTCAAAGTTACGGCACGTTTCATGAATGCAATGGCAAAAATTATACTTTATTCAGATAAAACAGTTTTTTTACAGTAACAACTGGTGGCCTTTCACCAAAATTTGGGGGAAAACATCGTTTTGTTACTAAACATGAAAATTCGATGAATACCCCCAAAATAAACCATTACTTTGCTTTTTTTTGGGGGGGGGGAATGGAAGTTCATCGAGGGATGGGAATACTTCAACTTCTTTAAAATAGATGAATTGAGTATCATTTGTTATGTATTTTCAAATTCTGGATCAAATAACATCATTTGTAAGTCCTTCGTACAATCATTTTTTATGAAAGTTATGGTAAGTTTTATAAATATACAATGTTGAAAGATATGTTTTATTGATGAACACAGCTTTGTCATTTTTATATCAAGTTCAAAACTTTTTATATCATATCAAAAGATAACAAGCTTTTTAAACATCCTCAAAACAGCAATAATCAAAATCAGTTCATCAAATTTCTTCAAGGTTAGTAAGTATGTCAAAACAGGGCCGTAGCTAGAAGTGATCTATAGGGGGGGGGGGGGGCTCAAGAGATTGTAGTGGGGGCTCATAATTTTTTTTCTCTTTCTCTGACACAGAAAGATAAATTAGCGCACATTTACACTGTAGATATTGTTTCTTATTAAACTGTTGTAATAACTTCATTTTATACTAAGAAAAGTATTTAGTGACATTGAAAATTCATTTAGTGACCTTGGAATCTTTTCCAGGGGGGGGGGGGCTCAAAATATTTTAGGGGGGCTGAGCCGCCCATAGCACCCCTTAGCTACGGCCCTGTGTCAAAATATCCCATGTATTCATATTTTTTTATTGCTAAAACCATTCATGACTTTGTATTCATAAAACCTGCCAGCCAGAACTTTGTGATATATAACTGCATCGACTTGCGGAAGTGTCATTCAATTCCGAATTAAAAAATACATAGCAAACATTCTACAGCACGCTTTAGCTAAAGAAAAAAAATTGAATTCTCTACAAGAGTAAAAATGCGCCCTCCTCCCAAAACACCTTAAAGCAGCTCTTTTCAAGGAGGGGTGGGGGGGGGGGGGGGGTTGTCATCGGATCTTCAAGTTTTTTTTTTTTTTTTTGGTCAAAACAAAACTTTTTTCAATTTCTTGTGAATGGCCATTATTTGGTGTTACTCATATTTTGGTCTATTTTACCTGCACAAATATGCGAGACAAATGCCGCTCTTTTGGGGTGCGCCCTGAGGCGGTCGCCTCACTTGCCTCACCCCTGGCGCCGGACCTGGTGGGACTACCCCTCTTAATTTAAGTAAATGTTTTTCTTGCAGAATTAACCGATTTGCTTCAATATTTGGATACAGGTTCATAGTTATAAGATGCTTCCCTAATTAGCTGTAGGGTTCTTTTATTAAGCATAAATGGGGTAAGGGCGATTACCCTTCCCTTAAATTTGATGAATGGGTTTTTATTGCAGAATTATCCGATTTTGCTTTAAATATTAAATGAAGGTTCTTTCTGATAAGGCTAATCTCTGAATCGTTTTGGACGTTTAATGGTTAAGTTTAAAGAAGGGGAATAATTCCTCTTAAATTATATAAATAAGTTTTTATTAAGAATTATCCGATTTGTTCTGAATTTTGTATATAGATTTTTATATGATAAAGAATATCCCTGATTAGTTTAGGGGGTTCAACGATTAAGTGTAAAAAGGGGAAATGGGAGGAGCTATTTTCCCCCTTAATTTGTTTTTTCGAACGGCAATAACCCTTGAAAATATAAGACTGTAATATACAATTTGTAGGCGTAGCCTGTGAGCTCAGTGCCATCAGTTTAACGGGCCAATATTATTTTTATTATCGATCATAACCACAGAAGCCAATATGTTCTCTCTATTTAACGCAGCATTTAAAAAATAAAATTTATTTATTGCCACTGATTTTCGGAAATGCTTTGAGAATATTTTGTAGTATATTAATCTTTCTTCTTAAATCGGGATATCAGTGTAGGATGCTACACTCCTAAAAATTTGCTGCATTTTGTTGCATACGCATCCCGCCGCTTGTATGGAAAACGATTACTTAACTGTATTATGGAGCATTCTTATTGGTTGGAATAGTGATACTATATACAAGCGGCGGATGGCGTACGCAACAAAATGCAGCAGATTTTTAACAGTGTATTCAGACTCAATTAAACATCTTCAGCTACGTAACTCAGTATATACGTGGGAGAACAACAAAAGAATATGAATTTAAATATTTATGTAATGCTAATTAATTTATCATGTTTTTTGCAAAAAAACAGGTATATACCAGGTTGAGAAAACGATTAATACACTGTAAAAACTACGGGAAAATGTGGCAGTAAAATAAATATTGTTTTTAAAGTATTTCTTTAAATCTCAAAAATATATATTTTTCTGAGATTTCTGAAGTCCTTTCACAATAAGACTAATTTCATCGTATTTACTAGTATGTATCCGGTTCCGTAAAATATTGTAAAATAATTTTTCTAAAGTAAGAAAAATATAGTTTATATTACGAAAATATTAATTTTATGATACGGTAAATATAAAAGAATGACATCAAAAATATAAGATTATTTTTCCAGAATTTCCATCAAATCCAAGTTTGATAAGCTTAGCCCATTGGAATCCTCATTAGAAACCTCTAGGGGTTTTACAAAAATTTTCGTGTAAACTATATGAAAATGTTAAATATGAATGAAATGAAATGATTTATAAGGTACCTGTACCCAATATGGACACCCTAAGGAAAATGCATTTTTTTCGCCCCCATCTACAAGTCATAGGACTCCAAAAATATGTGACCACTATCCTTGGACTATTGACTATCATTATTAAAATTAGCGACTTTGTAATTATTCTGGTTTAATTTAAATGATAAAAACAAAAAAATTTTTTACAAGTGTCTATATAAGGAACTACCTGTCCATATTTTGGACAGGTGTTTCCTTATTGACTTTCTACACAGTGTGTATGGAAGAGCCACTTTTCCAAGGGATTTTAGAGCAGAGGGAATAAAAAAAATGTATCTTAAAGTATTCGGAGGAGGAGGGGGGACAATAAATATCTTCAGAACATGCATTTTTTGAAAGGGGGGTCATTCTCGGTTTTTACCCTTCGAAGACCCATGCAAAGCCCCTTAGTTACTAGTAAATATTATGAAATAATATTGTTGGGTTTGCTTAGCTTTATTGCATCTGTCTGCAAATTTACATCTGTTATTACTCAGTTCTCACAGCATGGAAAAATAGAAAATTTTTCACCATGGGCAGTAAGTCCCTCATAATCCTCATGAACATATCTGCTACATGTGATGCATGGTCGCATGTTTGAAAAAGCATCAATACTGCAAAAGAAGCAGTACCAGCTCTTCTTTGTTGAGGAAGTGATACCATTGGTACCTACGATTTCGCCAACAGATATCCTACTGGGGGTGGGGAGGTCTTTTTATTTTTCTGCAAGGGTTTTTTGGAGGAAGGTTTTTGGCAGATTGATCAAATGGCATCTTGTTGAACAAAGATTTTACCACTTTGATGCCTTTTCAATTTATTGCTTGGCAACGTTGAATTTTCTTCTTTCTTACAGTTGTAGTCGATGGAGACAATAAGCTGTCCATATTGGGAACCGGGCGTAGTTTTACTAAATCTTGTAACAAATGAATAAGGAAAATATTTTTCAGCAAAATATGCAATAGCAATCGAAAATATGTTTTATTAGCTTTCTAAAATACTCCACTTTTCAACATTTAATGTAATTTTACCATATCTAATAAGAATTTAAATTTACAAGTAATTAAAATCAGCACATCTCAAAACAACAAGTTTCCTCCTAAATGGCGAACAGCGCGCTTTTTTACACTTACAAGCCTTAATTATCTTTTCAACTGCTTTTCTTCGCGAAAGTGTTGAGCCATCTCTCGATCAAAATTATTACCTTTAAAATATTAGGGGTGTCTATATTGAGAGCATTGTCCATATAGGGTACAAATACCTTATTATGTTGCATTTGTTTCGTGTGATAAGAAATTGTAAAATTTGTTGTGTGTGGATGTGTGGACATATATTTTTTGAAAATATTAGGCGTAAGTAACTTCTTTCCGTGTTCAAAAATAGTAATATTTTGTCTTATCTTTATCTAAAAATGCACGACATGATCGGAATAAATCGGAAATGAGCTTGCCAATTATCCAAGATTGTAATCTAGCTCACATAATACATACAACAAAGACTTTTTTAAAATTTCGAAAAATCTTAGAGAAATTTTTTTCTAAATCTGTATCTCCAAAAATGAAAGACGAATCTAGAAGTTGTTTGACCTTGCGTCTCGAACTATCTTCATTCTGGATAATCCTAAATGTTTGTCTGACAAGACGTAGTTGATGAAAAACCAGCTCGAATAAAATTTCGGTTATCAGATTGGCGAATAAGCAATCCTGAATCCTTTGTAATAAGTTTCGAATATGCATAATGAAAGGAATTCAATCGCTTTATTTGAGAACTTTAGAATTATAATAAAATAATTTCAAACGTTATTGAAAATATTTAAGAGATATGTTTTTAACTGTTATTTTCAAACATCTGATTACTTGGTAAATTTCACTTGTTTGTTTAAAAATTATGGAAAATGTATTTTTAAAGTTTGAAAGAAGATTGTAAGTAAAGAGGGGGGGGGGTCGAACAAAATTCCTAATTAGCGGTCTAAAAGTTTTATTCGCTACAGTTAAATATCCGTAAGGAACAGCATACATAACTACTTTTGATGCAAAAGTGTCTAGCCGGATAAGAATGGCCCCCACGGGCAATGTTTGAAATAATACGTGGGGTAATGCGTGTGGTTTCTGCATCCTGCAGAAATGTTTTTCAAAGAATGCATGCATTTGGTCTGTTATATTTGAAAATTTTCTACAAATTAATAAGCTGCACTTTCGTTTGATTTTTTACTTCTCTTAGTAATTATATATTTCTATTTATTTAAATGTAAAATTACTTTCATTTGATTTTATTTTTGTATCAAATAATTAAGTGCATACACAGAGATGTCTTGTGAATAATAAAACTACTATAAGTTTTATTAACAGTATTAATATTTATTTTAAATGAAAATCATTATTTTTTATACTTTACTAAGAAACAAAAGTAACTATTAAATAATGCTAATAAATCTTTTAATTAGGACAATTTTAAAATTTTCCTGTGCATCGTATTAAAATTTAAGTATTCTTAATTATATTAATATATTTTTTTTATAGATGTGTTAATTGTCTACTAAATTTTATACAAAGTAAATGCTGCAACACATTTTACATATTCCTAAATTCTGCTCTAATATTGTATGCTATATTGAGAAAAATTGTAATCAACTATAAGTATTTTTGTGTTAAAAGTAATGTTATAAGAATAGTAACCGTGTTATAAGTAATAGTAAATGTTTCTGTAGTAATAATGTATGTAGTACTGTAAATATTCCATTGATGCTTTGTTAATGTTAATTTTATTTGTTACGTCTAGAATACTAAACATTGATGGGAAGTTTTCTTTCTATCAATAATAGAAAGAACTTGTTTTGTTTAAAGAGATTGATAGTAAAGAACTATCAGGCACCTCTTTTGTATACTGTTGTAAGTATCTTTTATTATTTATAATTGTTACTTATTGTAGTGAGATTTGACTCAGTATATTGAAAACAAGTACAAAATTTTTAATAAATTTATAAAACATCAGAAAGACTTTTTAAACTATTTAATATGTATATATATATATATATATATATATATAGATAGATAGATAGATACTAATTTATTCTTGCTTAATTTATTTTTCTCATTCTGCAGCATATACAGTATGGTTATAATAAAAGTTCCATTTTGAAATGGTTACAGTTCCTCCATCTCCCTCTCATATTTCAATCCTCAACTCCAAAAAAAAATCAAATACTCGCCACCAGGTGTGGATGGTGCTGTATTCAATATTGTTAAATTAAATAAGACATGAAGACATTAATTTAAAATATTTTTAATAGTTCCTATACGTCTTACAAAGCATATTAAATGTGGTGTCCATCATTTTCCAAAAGCAGTTGAAATTGTATTGCTGCATTGTCAACAACAGCTCTTAGCATATCAGGAAGAATGTTATGGATATGTTGGTGTATCGCATCTTTCAGTTATGCCAAATCATTTTGATTACCACCATAAACATGCTCTTGAAATAATCTCATACACAGAATTCACAGGGGTTGAGGTCTGGTGACTGGGATGGCTTAGAAGTGAAGAAAGTTTCGGCCTATAATCCATTCATTTGTGAAATATTGCTTAAGGGGCCGCTGCAGTGAAACTTCCCGATCTTGAAATCCCATGTTAATCTATGGGGAAACTTTGAAGAGCGATGACTCATTACCTAATATAATTATTAAAATAGCATTTTAGCCATCAGAAAGTATACGTTAGATGCCGATGATGTGCGTTTTTTTAAAAAATTTCTTTGCAAATTTTAAGTACCTAAAAAAAATTATAAAATTTAATCAAATGGGAATTCCAAAATTTGTAAGATTTTTTCATATAAGGTATTTGTACCCTATATGGACGGGGCTCTCAATATAGACACCCCTAATATTTTTAAAAGTAATAATTTTGATCGAGAGATGGCTCAACATTTTCGCGAAGAAAAGCAGTTGAAAAGATAATTAAGGCTTGTAAATGTGCCTTAAATAAATAAATAAAAAAAGAGCGCTGTTCGCCATTTAGGAGGAAACTTGTTGTTTTGAGATGTGCTGATCTTAATTACTTGTAAGTTTAAATTCTTATTAGATATGGTAAAATTACATTAAATGTTGAAAAGTGAAGTATTTTAGAAAGCTAATAAAACATATTTTCGATTGCTGTTGCATATTTTGCTTAAAATTATTTTCCTTATTCATTTGTTACAAGATTTAGTAAAACTACGCCCGGTTTCCAATATGGACAGCTTATTGTCTCCATCGACTACAACTGTAAGAAAGAAGAAAATTCAACGTTCCCAAGCAGTAAATTGAAAAGGCATCAAAGTGGTAAAATCTTTGTTCAACAAGATGCCATTTGATCAATCTCCCTAAAACCTTCCTCTAAAAAACCCTTGCAGAAAAATAAAAAGACCTCCCCACCCCCAGTAGGATATCTGTTGGTGAAATCGTAGGTACCAATGGTATCACTTCCTCAACAAAGGAGAGCTGGTACTGCTTCTTTTGCAGTATTGATGCTTTTTCAAACATGCGGCCATGCATCACATGTGGCAGATATGTTCATGAGGATTATGTGGGACTTACTGCCCATGGTGAAAAAGTTTCTATTTGTCCATGCTGTGAGGACTGAGTAATAACAGATGTAAATTTGCAGACAGATGCAATAAAGCTAAGCAAAACCAACAATGTTATTTCATAATATTCACTAGTAACTAAGGGGCTTTGCATGGGTCTTCGAAGGGTAAAAACCGAGACTGACCCCATTTTTGAAAATGCATGTTCTGAAGATATTTACTGTCCCCCCTCCTCCTCCGAATACTTTAAGATACATTTTTTTTTCATTCCCTCTGCTCTAAAACCCCTTGGAAAAGTGGCTCTTCCATATACACTGTAGAAAATCAATAAGGAAACACCTGTCCATAATAGGGACAGGTAGTTCCTTATATGGACACTTGTAAACATTTTTTTTGTTTTTATTATTTAATTAAACCAAATAATTACAAAGTCGCTAATTTTAATAATGATAGTCAATAGTCCAAGGATAGTAGTAACATATTTTTGGAGTCCTATGACGTGTAGATCGGGGTGAAAAAAATGCATTTTCCTTAGGGTGTCCATATTGGGTACAGGTACCTTATTTAAAAATTGCGTAGCCAGTTTTTGAAAACGCATATCATCGGCATATCCTGCATCAAAATCGAGAAGTCAAAAATGCCACGTAGCTGGGGTTCAGGTATGACGAAGCGTCTTAACACTGATGCTAAGCGAGCTGCAGTCACAGTACAAGTAATAGGCCAGCTGTCAACTGTGAAACTTGTTGTCATACCATACAAACCTTAGAATTTTGATGACTTTAGGAGAATGCAGTGGAACTAGATACACAAAATGAGGCATTCGTTTGAGAATGAGGAGTATTTTACTAAATATAAATTATAATTTTCGTTACTTCTTAAAAAATACGTTTTCTGATCCAAACAGTGTTTAACATGAAAACTTTGTCAATTTTAAACATTTTTACAACTGGAACTATATGTCTCAGGCTTACAGTTCCGAAGTTAGCTATTGGACACGTCTTAATAGACACACACTGTAGTATACCGGGTGTCCCAAAAATGACTGATGGATTTTAAAATTCAATAATTTGGAAACGGTGACAGCTATTTAAAAAATTTTTGCAGGAAGGCTATGCATAATGTCAGGAGTTTTTTTACCGTAATTTTTTATTTTAGTTCGAATTTCAAACAATAGATGGCGCTGACGGCGATTGAAGGCCAGGTAATCAATGTTGAGTTAGGTCAATTTCGGCGTCGATCTGGCCTTCAATTGCCGTCAGCGCCATCTATTGTTTGAAATTCGAATTGAAATTACGATAAAAAAAAAAAAACTCCTGACATTATACATAACTCTCCTGCGAAAAAGTTTTAAATAGCTGTCACCGTTTGCAAGTTATTGAATTTTAAAATCCATCAGTCATTTTTGGGACACCCGGTATATATATATATATATATATATATAAGACCATTAATTGTAAACAATATGAACCATTTGAATTTAATAGTAAAAGAACATATTGAACATGAGGAAAAATTAAATAAATAAATAAAATGAATAAAATAGAAATTATTAAATTTAACATTTAAAATATTATAACAATATTAAACAATAATTAATCTTAAATATAATATTAAATCACAATTTATATGCATTATGAAACGTTATTGCTACTCTCTCTATATATATTCAGGGTAAGTCAAAATTATCAAAACAATAGGCTATCTCCTTAAATATTGCCCTTAAGTACATACTTCACTTGCAAAATTTCATAAAACAGTGAATTTTTTGATAAGTTGTCTCGCCATGGGGGGTCTATTTGAAAAAATACGAAAATTAAATTTTTATACTGCCTTCGTAGAATAAATATTCCAATTAGGAAAACTTCCCTTATCTAGTAAAGAATTAAACAGAAACGATGCATCTTCATATCTGCAAAACTCGCAGAGTTATACCTGTTAAATAATAATTTATCACGTTTTAAGGGATTAGACATAAATTGACATGCACGCCATTCAAGAAATAATGTTACATTAATAGTTCTAGAAAACATGTAAAAAATGTATCTTTTAAGTTGAAATTTTGGCTTTTTCTTTCCTTTTTTGTCATAGTTAACTATATAATTTGCTAACAAAATCACATCCGAAAATTTCTCATAAAATGTATAAAAATTTCAAATGATAAGTATTGTTTTAAATGGGATAATTTAAAGTCGTTATATTTAGAAACTTTATTTAACGGATTTTTTTTTTTTCATTTAATTAAAGCGATAAATCTGAATTTAATTTTATTCTATGGATTTTTTTTTTCAATATTGAATCTTCTACTATCGTGTTCCACTAATTTTAGCTTTGTATGGTTGAATAATATAACTTGATTTTTTTAAAGTAAAACATATGAAAGCTGCCTCTTCCTCCCAGTACTGGCTGGAAGTACTTTTTTTACTTTCTTTTCTTTTCTTTTCTTTCTTCTATTTTTTACCCTTTAAGTGTACCTGACAATTTAAAAACTTTCCTATGATTATTTGCAATAATACAAATAAGGTACCCTGGGGTAATAAACGCCAGGCGGGGTAATAACGCCAAGTGCTTATATTTTGCATAATTATGAAATAATCAGGTAAATGATACCCATGTGCTCTGCGCAGAAGGGTTTTGAGTCATATAAATCGCAAAAAACAGCTTCAAGTTAATTTGTTTCATTTTTAGGTCTTATTGTTTTTACAAACAACTAAAATTAACGCTTGATCTAAAATTTGCGAGATACGTTTTGTGATGTGGAGACTATCTTTTTATCCGGAAATACTTTGTTAATTACATAAATTTTTAGTGCATTTCATGTACTTTTAAAATGTTGTTGAAGATTTTGGATATCTTCTCGAGATAATTTGTAATTGAAAATGTACTGCGCAATAACTCTACCGGGGTAATAACGCCAATCCTTGAATTTAATACCCCGGTTGATTCTCTACAGTGTCCGAGCTACATCCTAAATACTGATTCAAATAAACACAGTTAAAACTGTCCAATGTTTCTCATATTTCTATTTAAGCGGTCCTTTTTAAGCAAAAAGAAGCTTACGGTCTGATATTCTTTTGCCTCATCCCCCCTTCCCACACCACACCTTTTTTTTTCTTACACTTTCACAAAAAATTGAACATTTTCAATAGCTTAGAATGCAATTTGTCAATTTCTAAGTTTGTAGAGTTTGTATTTTTAGAATTGGGCTATCTACATACAATTATCTTATTTCATAGTTTTGTTTGCATGGCGTTATTACCCATATAGGTGGGTAATAACGTCAAATAGCATTGGTCAAGAAAAAACGCCATTACATTTTATGAATACATATCTGTTAAATTATTTTATTTTATATAGAGAGTCAATGAGTTGCTGTATCAGATCCTATATTTGTTTGAAAAATACAATCTAAAACTAAGCCGTGAAAATTGGTAGAACCTTAACGTGGCGTTATTACCCCAGGGTACCTTATATACAATTTGTATGCTTAAAAATCTATTTGCAAAAGTGGTATACAATTTCAGAACAGCAAAAGTATGTTGCGAATATGTTTTTTGAGAAATGCCAACTATAAGTGCTCCACTGGTGGAAATTGAATTATGAAAACACGGTTTTTTAATCAAAACGTTTATAATATTAACTAAAAATGAATAAAGTTTCATACATTATACATGCTATGTAGTACAAATAATTTAGAAAAATGAAATTTCATACAAATTAATAAACTAAAGCATAACATCAAAAATTAGATTTTAGTAACATAAAAACATGGAAATTTACTTATGAAATGTCACATTTAATTGAAATTAATAATTAGTAAAGGCGCCTTAATTCATTAGTTTTTTTTTTTATTCCAGATTGCATTGATAAAAAAAGATTTTGGATGTATTTCTGATCAATTAGGTTCCAGTTTTAACAGATTGAAACTTTCAAATCTACAAGTGATGTTTACAGCATCCCATTTCCATAAACCATTCAAACAAGCTGTTCCCAAACGTTTTCGATGGGTTTCAGATCAGGACTAATAGGTGAATGATCTAAAAGAACTATATTCTGTTCTATCAAACCAATCTTTCATTGTATTTGAAATGTGAATACTTGCATTACCTTGCATGAAGATATAATCGAAACCATAATATTGCCATGCAAATGGAAGAAGTGAATTTTCTAAAACTATAATCAAAAGAGTTCTGGCGACCGTTTAAAAATACAATTTCACTTTTGCCATCATAAGCAATCGCTGCCCAAATCATCAAACTTCCGACACCAAAATTTCTGCTGAATGTAGATTTCGGTTCTTTTTGAATATCTCTCCAGTAATATCTCAAACCATTTGGGCTATCCATATTAAATTTTTTTTCGTCGGAGAAAATGACTTATTTCCAATTTCACCCATTTAGTCCAGGTATTACGTGCTCAAAAAGTACAAATAAATGCAAGTTTTGGTGTAGTTTTGATTTTTGGTTCCCTTTATGTTTTTTGGGTCGCTGAACACGAATCTGGCATTATCCAACAAAATTTCTCCCCGGAAACACGTTTTTTTGGCGAAAAACGTGCAAAAAACGTGCAAAAAACGTGGCTTTTTTTCGTTTTTTCTAAATAACTTCAAAATTATGCATTTTACATAAAAGTCATCAATACATAAATTAAAGAGCACGAAATTTCCTACATTTTATGTATTTAAAGTTTTTTTCTTTGATCAATGGTTTAGCCGTGTGAGAGCCGCAAAAATGGGTGTGAAAAGCAAAAAATTCTGAAAAATGTGAATTACAGCACCGTACGTCGATGAAACATGAAAAACAACCATTTTACTCAAATTTTTCCCACTTAATAATACTAAATATATTATTATTGACTATATTTTATTAATCTGATGTTTATTGTTTCTTTCATAACTAAAAAATAAATAAAAATGAGCATATTTGTGATCAAAATCTTCATTTGCTATTACAAAATAATAATAGTAATAATTTCTTAATTTACTTTTAAATAATGTAAATAAAATAACTAAAACAGGCTTTAACATATAAAAGCTGACACAAATTCCAGTTCTTAAAGTTCTAGAAGTTCAAAATGTGGGTGTGAAAATTAAAAAAATCCGGAAAATACGAATTATGGCACTGTACACATAGATTTAACATGAAAAATGACCATTTTTTTTTTTTTTTTTTTTTTTTTTTTTTTTAGCAAAGATTGACTTTAAATGATACTGAAGATATTATGATCGACTATATTTTACAATGAAGTTGCTAACAATAAAAACGGCGACTCATTATGAATTATTATTTAATAATTAATAATTATGTACATTAGTAAGTACATTTACTTTAAAAACAAAGTTCTGTTTTCGCTTTCTTTTATTTGAGGATCCCTGCTTTTCACCGACATCTACAAAATAGAAAATAGACGAATGGAATTAGTGGGTGTTTTTATAACTATCAATATTATAAATAAGTTCTTTTAATAGTAAATATTTGATACCTTGCGGCATAACTATTTCTCTTTCCATTGGTTCCTCTGATTCATTGTGTGGGCAATCCATTTCCAGATCGGTTTCAAAGTCTAGTTCATCCTCTTCGTCTTGACACACAACTGCGATGTTTTTGCAGTTTCCCGAAGCAAATCTTCTATCTGATATCTTCGCAAATAATTTTTGCTGCTGCTTCAAGCACTCGCAGTCTCTCATCTCGATCAGATTTACATGTTTGCTGATACCATGCATTAGTCAGTATCTTCCCTCCTATATTCTTGAAACACACAATAGACTTTTTTTTCTGATTCTTTGTGATCAGTATGTCGTCTCCATATCTCTCAGTGAGGTTAAACTTTATAGTTCTCATATTAGGTTGATAACTCCCTGTAACCTGTTTCATTAGCTCTTCCATGGAGAATTGACATTCGTCATCATGATTTTATGTCGTATGTGCTTTGCATTGCTCTGACGATTGCCTCGGCAAACGGACCACGTTTCTTCTGTTCTTGGACCTTCGACCTCCTATAAATATATTTAAAACATTTGATGTGGTATTGAGCATCTGCTGCGATCAAATCATTCACTGGTTCGATGCGCTGAATTATAGCCTGCCCATAATCATCATTGCCAGCTCTTGCTGCTTTCAGAATTGTACTCCCATGTGTCGCACACTGTATACAGTATTGTGTTCGCTTGGTGGATTTTTCGCTTGTGTTGCAATAAACTCTTCCGAAATGCACAGTCCACGTATAAAACAATTTGTTCGAAAATTAAACTGAGGAGTTTATGATCTTAAAATTTGAAAAGTGCTAGCACTTTGTTCCTCAACTGTCTTCACATAAGCAGTAATCATCCGTTCATTTACGTATGCTTTTCTACACTTAACATGTATATATACTGAGGTTTTCCCCTTTAGGAAAACTGCCTATCCATCCTTTCTTTCTGTATTTGCCTTGATTAACGCTGCAATACCTCGACTAACTTTCGCTGACGGCCCCTCTTCTAGAGTCACAAATAAAACACAGCGACATCGCGCAAAATCACTTTAGCTGTTCACTATATTCACGAAGACACAAACAGTGAATTACTAAATTATAAGTAAGCAGTTGCATATGGAAACTGAGAGGAATGTATCCTCCTGATAAGCTAGCGATCTGTGCGACGCATATTTCTAACAGAGGCGAGACTGGCGGGAAAGGGGGGGGGAGAGTTAGTATTCTACTAAACGTGGACATGGGATGTGGGGGTGGGCGCTTGACCAACGTTATTTCACACTTTTACCCCTTCAATCAAGAGGGAAAGTGCAGATGGGATCAGTTAAAGCCTGTTTTAGTTATTTTATTTACATTATTTAAAAGTTAAATTAAGAAATTATTACACTATTATTATTTTGTAATAGCAAATGAAGATTTTGATCACAGTTATACTCATTTTTATTTATTTTTTAGTTATGAAAGAAACGATGAACATCAGATTAATAAAATATAGTCAATAGTAATATATTTAGTATTATTAATTGGGGAAAATTTGCGTAAAATGGTTGTTTTTCATGTTTCATTGACGTACGGTGCTGTAATTCACGTTTTTTCAGGTTTTTTTGCTTTTCACACCCATTTTTGCGGCTCTCTCACGGCTAAACCATTGATCATAGAAAAAAACTTTAAATACATAAAATATTGGAAATTTTATGCTTTTGATGACTTTTATATAAAATGCATAATCTTGAAGTTATTTAGAAAACACGAAAAAAAGCCACGTTTTTTACACGTTTTTTGCCAAAAAAACGTGTTTCCGGGGAGAAATTTTGTTGGATAATGCCAGATTCGTATTCAGCGACCCAAAAAATATAAAGGGAACCAAAAATCAAAACTACACCAAAACTTGCATTTATTTTTTACCAAATGCCTGGACTACATTGTCATGTACTTCTCGCAATACTGCAAACGCATAGGCTTGTGACACAGAAGTAACTTTGGACACGGCTTCATTTTCGACCATCTCAAGCTCCGTGAAGAATGTAAAATATGCCTGACTTTTTTTTAAATTACAGACAGGAATAGATCTGTACAAATCTGCTTTGAACTGTGACCGGCTTTCGACTCAAGTTGAAGAATCACCCCTTTCGACTCCTGCTTAAACGTGGATTACCTTCATAGGTGCCAACCTGACATCGATTATCCTTAATACATGCTTTAATTTGACCCTAGTTTAATGAGTTTCGACCCAGACTTTTTTCAAAGAAATGAAATTAAGTACGTTCCAGTAACAAATCTGAAATTAAATAATGATTCATGAAATATATTTTCTGGTTTGAAATGACGTTAACCTGGATCAAACTAATCCAGGTATTACGGAAGATTAGTTGAAAGTTGGCAGCTATGTATATTTTTTGTAAAAATTTTTGCCATAACTTGCTGGCTCTTTCCTATAGTTCCACATCACATCAACAGATCTTTTAATTAATTTACTAATTTTCTGGACAGACTTTCCACATTCTACACTCTAAAAAATAAATGTGTAAATTTACACTCAAAAATGTGTAAATCGATGATACAAAAACGATATGTCTATACGTGTAAATTGGTGTGTAAATTGCGCCACATGTGTAAATTTCAAAATACACATTTCATTGTGTAATTTGATGATAAGTCCAAATGTGTAAAAATTATCTGATAACACCTGAAATATACGCTTGAATGAGTAAATTGCAGGGATATACACATATGTCTGTGTACTATTTTTACACATATATGTGTGTAATATTCAGTTTTTGCACATATTTTTATGTAATACTTTTACACTTATATCTGTGTAATATTCAGTTTTGCACATATTTCTGTGTATTAGGGAAATACACATAATGTTGTGTATCATGCAAAATACACAGATTTGTGTGTAATATTCTGTTCTTACACAGATGTCTGCGTAACATGCAAAATACAGAATTTTGTGCAATATTTAAAATACACAGATTTTTGTGCACATAGTTTTATCCTATACTTTGGAGTGTAAAATGTGAATTAAGTGTTTAATAATAATAATAATAATAATAATAATAATAATAATAATAATAATAATAATAATAATAATAATAATAATAATAATAATAATAATAATAATAATAATAATAAAATACAATTGCTTCTGTGTCTGTAATTGGATTTGGTGTAAACATTTGAATTTTTCGGCCTAAGTTAAAATTATTGCTTCTGGTATCAAATGACACCTTTTTAAAGTTTTTATTTATTTTTCTTGAAGTTTTTGAATGCAATACGCTTATAAAAAGTCTTCAATTTAAAAATCACAAACGAAAAACCATGAATTGAAATCTATGAAAAGCTGTCTTTTGTCATCGGTAGAAAATGAAATAAGAAATGTATAGCATGTAAAATAATGAAAACTCGAAGTTTTATAGTAAAATATATTATAAAAACGCTGAAACAGATAGCATTTAAATTGAATAATTATTTTAAATGTTATCTAATGTTGAAATTGCAAATATTTACTCTAATGTTAGAGTAAGTGGTTTTAAACATGAAATAAATGATTTAAAACACACACACACACACACACACACACAAAAAAAAAAAAAAAAAATATTTTTTCCACATTTGTAATAAGCAGAAAATAACACACTTCTCATCCATATTGCTAATTTTCAAGTATTAAACTGTAAAATAAATGAATTTACCTTTGAAAAAAATGTCTTTTGGGCCATCTCCAGCCGTTTTAATTTTACAAAATTCATTTTAGCAATAACGATCTGGAATTGCTCAAGTGATCAAGAAAACTTTGACATGAATGTATCGTCGTATGTTGAGAATTCTCAGAACATGCGTGGCAAAAATGCTATGCTGGACGATAGCAGTAATAAATAAGACCACCGATTAATGCTCGTTGTATAGGTCATTTTGTCTTTAGTGTATATCGCAGTTATGCGATAGATTTGACTGCATCAAAATTCATACTTAAAAACAAATTTTTAGTTATTAAAAAATAATTTTTAAAAATTCATTGTCAAAATTACATTTTTATTTATATATACATTTAAAAATAATAACTCGTGCTATCTATGGTTATTATTTTTTAAAACAAAGGTCATTTTCAGGTCTAATATGAAAGTTTTTGTACGATTTTCCAAGGATCTATGTTTCTAGGGGTAATATCACTCTGCTATCATCATAAAAGAAGACAAGCTGATTTATAGGAATTTACTATAATGGTTTTTAAATGAAATGTGATAAAAAAATTTCCATACAATAGTCTGTTAGAAATCCATATAACCGTACTTAGTTTCCCAGATGCTGTTAAAAACAATGTAGGAATATACAGTTTATCACTTTTTTTATGTGAATGAAGTATAAAATTGGAGACCATAAACATAAAATAGAACTACACTTTGGTATATTATCATTAATATTTTATTTACAAGATTAGATGGTAGTTATAAATAACAAACCTTATTTTAACTCTCCGCCTACCAGACCGTTTCAAGTAAAATTAGGATGTAAAAAAATCATAATTTAAAAAATAATAATAATAAAATCAGATTTCTGTATTTAAATCATATTTCTTTTTATTTAAATCGGATTTTTTTTTCTCAGCATTAAAATATTGAATAGATATAGATTTAGATTATAGGTTTCTATGATTAATAGATTTTAGGTTTCTAAAACAATTAAACCTTTATTTACTAACATAATATATGTTTTTACAATTTAATAGTAAAATTTAGTTATTAGCTAGTAATTACAAAAATTATAAAAACTATAAATTAGTAATTTCATTAATTAATAAAATGTTATCATAGAAGGCGGCAGCCTTCAAGTGACGCAGCTTTAAACCTACCATCGTCAAAACCTACCATCGTCATAAGGGTAGATGCGGAACTTCATATATACAGCTAACTCAACATCAAAGGAAATCGGAAAAGCCGCCTTCTAATAACTCAGCAAATATTTGTCAGAATGGTCCAATTTTTTTAATATAGTCTTATATTCCCAGTCTAATCCTATCCTATAATTTTTACATTTCTACGTGCCGTATATTTTTAGATCTCGATAACCATTTTAAAACTGAAATCGATGGTGTTTGTTCCTGATAATGAGATCTAGAAAACGGGCTGGGAGATTTTATTAAAACTTATATATAATATGAATCTCTTTAAGATAGAGGGAATAAGACTTGCCTTGTTTCTAGGAAAACTCTTGTTTGTTATATATTGGTCTTGGAAAATTGGACTATATTAGCTCGCGGATTACATGTTATTCTATGGGTTAGCAGACGAAGACGCTGCAAAAAGGCAAATGTACTTATGATCACAGTTAAAACACCCGCATCGAAGCAATAAATGTTTTTTAAACTACAAAAACATCTTATCATGTGCTTTAAAACATTCAATAAATATATACTAAATCAAATTTCTATTTATATTGCCTTTATTTTTCATAAGAAGAAAATATTACGTTTCTTACATTGGATATTTTTGCATTTTGTGGAAAAAATATTTTGAATCCTTTTTTAAAATAGGAAAATATTTTTTAATTATACATATTCAATATACTTTCGACTTATGATTTTTTTTAAAGTTTACAAACAAAAATTATTTTTAATAATTTTAATAAGATTTTTATGTATTCATACGCGTTTAGATAGTTTTGTTTTGAATCGTAATCGAATTCTCTGGCGGCTGAAGCTTCCAAAAGCTACGCGCGTCGTCGAAAATTAACTGTAAACATTGGATTAGAAATATTAAAAAAAATATATAAAGCATCCCCAAAAGTAAGTACGAAATCTTAAATATCGAGGTAGTATCTGATGTAATTAATCCCGACCCAGAGTTGTTTTTATTTACGCCATTTTTTTATCTGTTTACATTATAAATACATGCTTCCTGACGTGTCTATAAAGCGCATTAGAAATTAAACAATTTACTATTTTATTTTGAGTTTTCTTAAAAAATAAATAAATAAATAAACAAAATTTTTCGTTTTTAAGGAAAATCCAGGTTAAATTTAAGGTATGACAAAATGAAAATTGTTCCCAATCCCGTGTGTAAAATAATTTATTTGTGAATCGTTTGTATTTAAGTTAACGAAAATTGCCTCAAAATAACATCTTTTTCGAAATATGCATACCTATAGCTTACTTTTAATTTTACATTCTTTTCAGATTAAAAAAAAATTAAGCATCTCAGTATAATTTTTATCAAAATTGTACCTTTTTAAATTTTCGGGAATTTCTAATGTAACTTATACTTTTTTCCGCCCTTATATTCAACTCTTATTCTTTCGTTACACATATAAATAACGTTAAGAATGTTTTTAATTAAAGTGGTAAATGTTTGAAATTTCAAATTTTGTCCACCAAATTTTCAATCAATCTTGTTTTTATTTACAGTAATACTTGATTATAATCCTTTTCCATTCAAGTACATTTGTGTAATAGAGACCAATTAGCAATGCAATTTTGTTTATCTCTTAAAGAAACTAAACAAAAATTCACATTATCAAAGACAGCACAAGTTAAATAAAAAGTTATGACATTGTGGAAATTTGGATATGTTTATAAAATGATATACTTGTTTACAGGGGCAGATCCAGAGGATCATTTGGGGGGGGGGGGCGATACCAAGAAACATAGAATCAATATAGTCATAATTTCTGTTCATAAAATACCTCCTTGTACAGTTATTATTAAATGAATGATCAAATGAAATGCTTTTCTGCGATCTTCTCATGAAAAAGGCTTTTTTCTGCGATCTTTTGACTAAATTTGCGACTCTTTGACGGAATTCGCATTTTTGACGAATCTCGCGTTTTTTTACCCACGATACGCTGTCAAAATTCAGGTTTTTATTGTGATCCTTTGACGAAATTGGCTCTTATCTGCGACACTTTGACAAAATTAGCAATGTTTTGCAACCCTTTGAGAAAAGTAGCTCATTTTTCTGTGACCTTTTGACAAAATTGAAATTTTTTCCACAACACTGACAAAACTTATGCTTTCCCAGCAATCCTATTTCGAAATAAGCGCTTTTTCTGCGACCTTTTGACGAAATTCACACTTTTTTGCAGTGCTTTGATAAAATTAGCGCTTTTTCAGCAATCTTATGTCGAAGCTGGCACTTTTTCAGCGATCCTTTGTCGAAATTCACACTTTCTGCGATTCTTTGCATACCTTTCTTCAAACCCTTTGACAAAATTAGCACTTTTTTCACAACCTTTTGACAATTTTCGCTCTTTTCCGCTATACTTTGACAAAATTAGCATTCTTTTGTAACCCTTCGAAAAAAGTAGCTAACTTTAGACGAAATTCAAGCTTTTTGCGTGACATTTTGACAAAAAGATGTGCTTTTTCAGCTGTCTTTCGGCTTATGTCGAAATATGTGCTTTTCAGCGATCCTAGGTCAAAGTTTGCGTTTTTTTTTTTTCGCGATCCTCTGTCAAAATTAGTGTTCTTTTTTCTGACCCTTTGACGTAATTCACGCTTTTTTGCGATACTTTGATAAAATTAGCACTTTTTCAGCAATTCTATGTCGAAGTTCACGGTTTTTCAGCGATCCTATGTCGAAATTCGCATTTTTTCAGAGTTCCTTTGCCTTCCCTTTTCGCAACCTTTTGAAAAAATTAGCGCTCTTTCCGTGAACTTTCGACGAAATTAGAGTTTTTTATATGACACTTTGACAAAAATCTCGCCTTTCCAGCGATCCAATGTCGAAGTTCGTGTTTTTTATGCGATCTTCTGATAAAATTCGCATTTTTTTTTGCTACCCTTTGACGAAATTCGCACTTTTTCGCTGTACTTTGACAAAATTAGCAGTTTTTTGCAACCCTTTGAAAAAAGTAGCGCTCTTTCTTTGAACTTTTGACAAAATTCAAACTTTTTGCGCAACACTTCGACAAAAGTCGCGTTTTTTCAGCGATACTATGTCGAAGTTCATGTTTTTTACGCGAACCTCTGTCGAAATTCGCATTTTTTCCGTGACCCTATGATGAAATTCGCGCTTTTTCTGTGATCATTTGACAAAATTCGCGCTTTTTCACAAAACTTTGACAAAATTAGTGCTTTTTCAACAATCCTATGTCGAAATTAGTACTTTTTCCGTGATACTTTGCCTTCCCTTTGATAAAATTAGCGCTTTTTCCATGACCTTTTGACGAAATTTGCTATTTTTTTGCTATACTTTGACAAAATTAACGTTTTTTTTTTGCAAACATTTGACAAAATTCGTGCTTTTTCCTCGACCTTTTCACGAAATTCGAGCTTTTTCCACGACACTTTGACAAAACTCTCGCTTTCAGCGATCTTGTGTCAAAATTCGCGTGTTTTAACAATCCTTTGTCGAAATCCTTTTTTTTGCACGACCTTTGACAAAATTCGTGCTTTTTCCGCGATCTTTTGTAGAAATTCGCTCTTTTTCTGCGACACTTTGACAAAATTAGCACTTTTTAGCAACATTTTAATGAAATTTGCGATTTTTCTGGAACAATAGAATGTCTCCGACGAAGCTGCAGAAATTTCTTTCAAAAAAAAGTCTGAATTCAACACTAGTTTGGGGGGGGGATCCCCCCCCCAACAATTTTAATTTTGTCATACCTTTAAGAAAATTCAAAATAAAATAGTAAATTGTTTAATTTGTTTTGCACTCCATAGACATACGTCAGGAAGCATGTATTTATAATGTAAACAGCTAAAAAATTGTCGTAAATAAAAAAAACTCTGGGTCGGGAATAATTACATCAGATACTACCTCGATATTTAGATTTCATACTTACTTTTGGGGATGCTTTATTAATTTTTTAATAGCAAATTATGTCCATAAATCATGTAAAATGTAAATTACATTCATTAATCGCATAAAAATCGCAAATTATGTCCATGAATCGCTCAAAAAAAGCGAATTGCATAAAAAATGGGAATTACATCAACAAATCGCTCAAAACTTGAATTATGTCCATGAATTGTTTAAAAAAGTGAGAATTACATTCAGAAATTGTATGAAAAACACAAATTATGTCTATGAATCGTGTAGTAAAACGGGAATTATGTTCATAAATCGCTTAAAAAACACTAATTTTGGCAGCAGAAAGCTGAAACGCAAATTACGTCTATAAATCACATAAAAATAGCGAATAGTGTTTTGCATTCATAAAGTGCATAAAAAACACGAATTACATTCATGAATCGCTCAAAAAACACAAATTACATCCATGAATTGCATAAAAACATGACTTACGTTCAAAAATCACTCAAAAATGCGAATCACTTCCATGAATCGTGCAAAAAAAATACTAATAATGTTCATAAATTACAAAAAATGCGAATTACATTAAAGAATTGGTAAAAAAAGCAAATTACATTCATAAATCCTATAAAAACACAAATAACGTCAATAATTCGATCAAAAAACGCAAATTTTGTCGACAGAAAGCTCAAAAAATGCAAATTACGTCTACGAATCGCATAAATATAGCAAATTACGTCCATAAATCAAGTAAAATGTAAATTACATTCATTAATCGCATAAAAATTGCAAATTATGTCCATGAATCGCTCAAAAAAGTGAATTGCATAAAAAACGCGAATTGGGTCAACAAATCGCTCAAACCGTGAATTACGTCCATGAATTGTTTTAAAAAGTGAGAATTACATTCAGAAATTGTATGAAAAACACAAATTATGTCTATGAATCGTGTAGTAAAACGGGAATTATGTCCATAAATCGCTCAAAAAACACGAATTTTGGCAGCAGAAAGCTGAAACGCAAATTACGTTCATAAATCACTCAAAAAATGCAAATCACTTCCATGAATCTTGCAAAAAAATACTAATAACATTCATAAATTACAAAAAATGCGAATTACGTCCAACAATTGGTAAAAAAAAGCATATAACATTCATAAATCCTATAAAAACACAAATAACGTCAATAAATTGATCAAAAAACGCAAATTTCGTCGACAGAAAGCTCAAAAAATGCAAATTATGTCTACGATTCGCATAAATATAGCAAATTACATCCATAAATCATGTAAAATGTAAATTACATTCATTAATCGCATAAAAAACGCGAATTGGGTCCACAAATCGCTCAAAACGTGAATTACGTCCATGAATTGTTTAAAAAAGTGAGAATTACGTTCAGAAATTGTATGAAAAACACAAATTATGTCTATGAATTGTGTAGTAAAACGGGAATTATGTTCATAAGTCGCTCAAAAAACACGAATTTTGGCAGCAGAAAGCTGAAACGCAAATTACGTTCATAAATCACTCAAAAAATGCAAATTACATCCAACAATTGGTAAAAAAAGTGAATTACATTCATAAATCCTATAAAAACACAAATAACGTCAATAAATCGCACAAAAAACATGAATTTTGGCAGCAGAAAGCTGAAACGCAAATTACGTCTATAAATCACATAAAAATAGCGAATAGTGTTTTGCATTCATGAATTGCATAAAAAATGCGAATTACATTCATGAATCGCTCGGAAAACACAAATTACGTCCATGAAACGCATAAAAACGTGAATTACATTCGTAAACCACTCAAAAAATGAGAATCACTTCCATGAATTGTGCAAAAAAAACACTAATAACATTCATAAATTGCAAAAAATGCAAATTATGTCCAAGAGTTGTGTAAAAAAAGCGAATTACATTCATAAATCCTATAACAACACAAATAACATCAATAAATTGATCAAAAAACACATTTCGTCGACAGAAAGCTGAAAAAACGCAAATTATGTCTATGAATTGCATAAAAATAGCAAATTACATCCATAAATCATGTAAAATGTAAATTACATTCATTAATCGCATAAAAATTGCGAATTATATCCATAAATTGCTCAAAAATGCAAATTACATTCATAAATCGCATAAAAAACACGAATCATGACCATGAATTGTGCAAAAAATGCGAATTACACCCAACATTAAATTAATTTGCAGAAAGTTTTTGGTTTTATACAAGTCTGCCAACAAGAACCTACAAGTTATCCTGAAACCCATTCTAAACCAACAAAAATTTAATGGAAAGATAAATTTGTCCAAGAAAGACAAAATAATTTCCATTGACATACATTGACCAGAATCGAAAAATTCCAATTGAAATCTATCCTATACAATCCAAAACCAGAAAGAAAAAAATCCCTCCAAGAGTAACTCAATCTATCTGCTGCAAAATAAAATACATTGAAATGCAACTGAACCAGAACCTGAAAATTGCATTTGAAGTCAAACCAAAACCAGATTCAACCCCCCTCCCCCCCAAAAAAAATTATCCAACCATATCTCGATTCGGGAAAGAAAACTTAATTTCCATAGAAATTAAGGATATCATAGATCAGAAATCTGGAAATTCCAATTAGTCTATGGGTTAGCAAACCTTAATTCGATCTGAAAAAAAAAAAAAAAAAAAAAAAATCTGACAATACACACTGACAAGCAGAGTTGTATAATATAGACGCACGCCATGTGCAGAAAATTTTATGAAGAAACAATTTTTATTTATTTATTTCGACAAAGAATTCCGTAAAAAAAAAAAAGTGCATCTCAACAAAGAATCATGTAAAAAAAACCCAACATTTCTACAAAATACCACGCGAAAAACGTAAATTTCGTCCAAAGACCGCAATAAAAACATTAATTCAATCCATGAATCACATAAAAAATACGAATTCCATGCATGAATCGCATAAAAAATATGAATTACATGCATGAATCACATAAAAAATGTGAACTACATCCATGAATCGCTAAAAAATAAAAGCAAATTGCATAAAAAATGGGAATTACGTCCACACAAAAAACAAAAAACACAAACAAAACACAATTTTGTAAACAAAATCCACAAATTGTTTAAAATGTGAATTACGTCCATGAATCATGTAAAAAAGCGAGAATTATATTCATAAATTGTATGAAAAATGCAAATTAAGTCTATGAATCTTGTAGTAAAACATGAATTATGTTCATAAATCGCTCAAAAAACACGAATTTTGGCGGCAGAAAGCTGAAACGGAAATTACCTTTATAAAACGCATAAAAATACAGAACTGCATTCATGAATTGCATAAAAAATGTGAATTACGTTCATGAATCGCTCAAAAAACCGCAAATTACATCCATGAATTGCATAAAAACGTGAATTACGTTCATAAATCACTCAAAAAATGCGAATCACTTCCATGAATTGTGCAAAAAAAACACGAATAACGTTCATAAATTGCAAAAAATGCGAATTACGTCCAAGAATTGGTAAAAAAAGCGAATTACATTCATAAATCCTATAAAAACACAAATAACGTCAATAAATCGATCAAAAAACGCAAATTTCATCGATAGAAAGCTCAAAAGATGCAAATTATGTCTATGAATCGCATAAGTATAGCAAATTATGTCCATAAATCATGTAAAATGTAAATTACATTCATTAATCGCATAAAAATCGTGAATTATGTCCATGAATCGCTCAAAAAAAGCAAATTGCATAAAAAACGTGAATTGGGTCCACAAATCACTCAAAACGTGAATTACGTCCATGAATTGTTTAAAAAAGTGAGAATTACATTCAGAAATTGTATGAAAAACACAAATTATGTCTATGAATCGTGTAGTAAAACGGGAATTATGTTCATAAATCGCTCAAAAGACACAAATTTTGGCAGAAGAAAGCTGAAACGCAAATTACGTCTATAAATCGCATAAAATAGTGAATAGTGTTTTGCATTCATGAATTGCATAAAAAACGCGAATTACATTCATGAATCGCTCAAAAAACATAAATTACGTCCATGAAATGCATAAAAACGTGAATTACCTTCATAAATCACCCAAAAAATACGAATCACTTCCATGAATCGTGCAAAAAAACACTAATAATGTTCATAAATTACAAAAAATGCGAATTACGTCCAAGAATTGGTAAAAAAAGCAAATTACATTCATAAATTCTATAAAAACACAAATAACGTCAATAAATCGATCAAAAAACGCTAATTTCGTCGAGAAAAAGGCTCAAAAAATGCAAATTATGTCTACGAATCACATAAATATAGCAAATTACGTCCATAAATCATGTAAAATGTAAATTACATTCATTAATCGCATAAAAATTGCGAAATATGTCCATGAATCGCTCAAAAAAAGCGAATTGCATAAAAAATGCGAATTACGTCCACAAATCGCTCAAAATGTGAATTACATCCATGAATTGTGTAAAAAAGTGAGAATTACGTTAATAAATTGTATGAAAAATGCAAATTACGTCTATGAATTGTGTACTAAAACGGGAATTATGTTCATAAATCGCTGAAAAAATACAAATTTTGGCAGCAGAAAGCTAAAATGCAAATTACGTCTATAAATCGCATAAAAATAGGGAATAGCGTTTTGCATTCATGATTTGCATAAAAAACGCGAATTACATTCATGAATCGCTCAAAAAATGCAAATTACGTCCATGAATTGCATAAAAATGTGAATTATGTTCATAAATCACTCAAAAAATGCGAATCACTTCCATGAATCGTGCAAAAAAATACGAATAACATTCATAAATTGCAAAAAATGCGAATTATGTCCAAGAGTTGTGTAAAAAAAGCGAATTACATTCATAAATCCTATAAAAACACAAATAATGTCAATAAATTGATCAAAAAACACAAATTTCGTCGACAGAAAGCTGAAAAAACGCAAATTGTGTCTATGAATTGCATAAAAATAGCAAATTACGTCCATAAATCATGTAAAATGTAAATTACATTCATTAGTCGCATAAAAATTGCGAATTATATCCATAAATTGCTCAAAAATGCAAATTACATTCATAAATCGCATAAAAAACACGAATCATGACCATGAATTGTGCAAAAAATGCGAATTACACCCAACATTAAATTAATTTGCAGAAAGTTTTTGGTTTTATACAAGTCTGCCAACAAGAACCTACAAGTTATCCTGAAACCCATTCTAAACCATCAAAAATTTAATGGAAAGATAAATTTGTCCAAGAAAGACAAAATAATTTTCATTGACATACATTAACCAGAATCGAAAAATTCCAATTGAAATCTATCCTATACAATCCAAAACCAGAAAGAAAAAAATCCCTCCAAGTGTAACTCAATCTATCTGCTGCAAAATAAAATACATTGAAATGCAACTGAACCAGAACCTGAAAATTACATTTGAAGTCAAACCAAAACCAGATTCAACCCCCCCCCCCCAAAAAAAAAAATTATCCAACCATATCTCGATTCGGGAAAGAAAACTTAATTTCCATAGATAAGCGTGATCAGAAATCTGGAAATTCCAATTAGTCTATGGGTTAGCAAACCTTAATTCGATCTGAAAAAAAAAAAAAAAAAAAAAAAAAAAAATCTGACAATACACACTGACAAGCAGAGTTGTATAATATAGACGCACGCCATGTGCAGAAAATTTTATGAAGAAACAATTTTTATTTATTTATTTCGACAAAGAATTCCGTAAAAAAAAAAAAAAAAAAAGTGCATCTCAACAAAGAATCATGTAAAAAAACCCAACATTTCTACAAAATAAAACGCGAAAAACGTAAATTTCGTCCAAAGACCGCAATAAAAACATTAATTCAATCCATGAATCACATAAAAAATACGAATTCCATGCATGAATCGCATAAAAAATATGAATTAAATGCATGAATCACATAAAAAATGTGAACTACATCCATGAATCGCTAAAAAATAAAAGCAAAGTGCATAAAAAATGGGAATTACGTCCACAAATTGTTTAAAATGTGAATTACGTCCATGAATCATGTAAAAAAGCGAGAATTATATTCATAAATTGTATGAAAAACGCAAATTAAGTCTATGAATCTTGTAGTAAAACATGAATTATGTTCATAAATCGCTCAAAAAACACGAATTTTGGCGGCAGAAAGCTGAAACGGAAATTACCTTTATAAAACGCATAAAAATACAGAACTGCTTTCATGAATTGCATAAAAAATGTGAATTACGTTCATGAATCGCTCAAAAAACCGCAAATTACATCCATGAATTGCATAAAAACGTGAATTACGTTCATAAATCACTCAAAAAATGCGAATCACTTCCATGAATTGTGCAAAAAAACACGAATAACGTTCATAAATTGCAAAAAATGCGAATTACGTCCAAGAATTGGTAAAAAAAGCGAATTACATTCATAAATCCTATAAAAACACAAATAACGTCAATAAATCGATCAAAAAACGCAAATTTCATCGATAGAAAGCTCAAAAGATGCAAATTATGTCTATGAATCGCATAAGTATAGCAAAGTATGTCCATAAATCATGTAAAATGTAAATTACATTCATTAATCGCATAAAAATCGTGAATTATGTCCATGAATCGCTCAAAAAAAGCAAATTGCATAAAAAACGTGAATTGGGTCCACAAATCACTCAAAACGTGAATTACGTCCATGAATTGTTTAAAAAAGTGAGAATTACATTCAGAAATTGTATGAAAAACACAAATTATGTCTATGAATCGTGTAGTAAAACGGGAATTATGTTCATAAATCTCTCAAAAGACACAAATTTTGGCAGCAGAAAGCTGAAACGCAAATTACGTCTATAAATCGAATAAAAATAGTGAATAGTGTTTTGCATTCATGAATTGCATAAAAAACGCGAATTACATTCATGAATCGCTCAAAAAACATAAATTACGTCCATGAAATGCATAAAAACGTGAATTACGTTCATAAATCACTCAAAAAATGCGAATCACTTCCATGAATCGTGCAAGAAAACACTAATAATGTTCATAAATTACAAAAAATGCGAATTACGTCCAAGAATTGGTAAAAAAAGCAAATTACATTCATAAATTCTATAAAAACACAAATAACGTCAATAAATCGATCAAAAAACGCTAATTTCGTCGAGAAAAAGCTCAAAAAATGCAAATTATGTCTACGAATCACATAAATATAGCAAATTACGTCCATAAATCATGTAAAATGTAAATTACATTCATTAATCGCATAAAAATTGCGAATTATATCCATAAATTGCTCAAAAATGCAAATTACATTCATAAATCGCATAAAAAACACTAATCATGACCATGAATTGTGCAAAAAATGCGAATTACACCCAACATTAAATTAATTTGCAGAAAGTTTTTGGTTTTATACAAGTCTGCCAACAAGAACCTACAAGTTATCCTGAAACCCATTCTAAACCAACAAAAATTTAATGGAAAAATAAATTTGTCCAAGAAAGACAAAATAATTTCCATTGACATACATTGACCAGAATCGAAAAATTCCTATTGAAATCTATCCTATACAATCCAAAACCAGAAAGAAAAAATTCCATCTATCTGCTGCAAACTCAATCTATCTGCTGCAAAATAAAATACATTAAAATGCAACTGAACCAGAACCTGAAAATTACATTTGAAGTCAAACCGAAACCAGATTCAACCCCCCTCCCCCCCCAAAAAAAAAAAAAAAATTATCCAACCATATTTCGATTCGGGAAAGAAAACTTAATTTCCATAGATACGCGTGATCAGAAATCTGGAAATTCCAATTAGTACTAAACTTAGTAAGAAACATAGTTAACTAGAATGAGAAATGATACATACAGCATAGATTATGAAATCCTTTCTTAGAAATATGGTGTTGAATGTACATTACTTTCTTATACTAACGTATTTTACTACAGAGTTGTTTTTAACGAATCAAGTAGCACAGCATATATTAATAATAAAATATGAAATATCTTTTTTTAAGTGGGTGGGGGAGGGGTAATTAAAGGTGATCAGAAATCATGAATATGAATTCTTTGCATTAGTCTTTAATTTTTTGTTTTTATCTTTTTATTATTAACCTAAAAAAAGCACTGATATCAGTACAAAAAACCCTGAACGGGTTAAAAGCTTGTGACGCAGCACTTTATCTTACATATCTAATAATTTTAAATTTGGGACTTAAAACTAATGATATCAAAATTTATGTGACGCTATGCTATTAATTAATATATACATATATTAAAATTTATTCATTAAGGTTTTATCAATTACATCTTTCATAAATTCAAAATATGAATCTTAAAAGATATGATATCAAAATTTAAGTGACGCTTTGACGAGGCTTTAAACAATGTTTTAAAATTCCATTTATTTATTTATTGTCTCAATACATTTTCATATCTAAACAATACTTTTCATTTTCCAATACACTGTTAAATACATCACTTTCACTGAATATATATAATGCACTGAAATGTATTTATTTGAATAAATAGATTTATCTTTTGGGCTACGCTATCCAAAATCAAAAATAACATTTAAATAAATAGTTTTTGCGTCATTGTATCCAAAGTAAGTTAAATAGATGCAAATAGATACAATGACGCAAAAACTATTTATTTAAATGTTATTTTTGATTTTGGATAGCGTAGCCCAAAAGATAAATCTATTTATTCAAATAAATACATTTCAGTGCATTATATAATTCTGTCAATTTTCAAATAAAAAATTGCAAAGAATATGAATTTACCTTTATAAAGAAATTATTTTTAAACACCATCAGCCTATTTAATTTTATGAAATTTGTGAAGTTGACTTTAGCAATAGCAATATCAAACTATTAAAATGATAAATAAAATTTTGGTTTAAAAGATTAATCGTCATAAATGCTATATGGTGAGAATTCTCTGAACTGTTTACATTAACTGCTTATTGGAAGTAGCCTTAAATAAAATCGTCTTTTTAAACAAATTTAATTAGTAATTTTGACTTATGGGTATGTTGCTGATATGCAACACAGTTGCTTGTATGACGGTGTGTCTATAAATTCTTATTTGTTATAAAATCATTTTTTACACATGCTAATTTTTTGTCAGTAATTTAAATATTATTAAATGTTTGATTACAACACTTTTCCAAATATTTTTAAAAACTAAAGTTTAAGGAATGAAATTTTAATCCAATAGTTTTTTAAAGAAAAAAATTTATTAAAACATAATTAAAATGAATGATTTAAATCATTTGATTACAATCGTTGGACATAATTTCAACAAAATAAATATTTAATTTATTAAAACTTATTTAATTCATAAAAGTAATTTAATGACTGTTATTCCTTTTATAAGATGTATATGTGAAATTAACTAAATCGTTATAAAAAAAAGGCAAAATTAATACCTGTTTTCTATTAACATAGTCCTTTATGTTTTCTTTTTCAAATATCCAAATAGAGAAAGGTTTCTTTTGAAGACCATTATATCCGAATTCAGTACAGTAATATTAGCGTGCTCATGTATCAACGTTAAAGCCCCTGTACCTTCTTCGGACAGAAAATCTTTGTAAAATATTAATAAGCAGTATTCCTATGTATCTTTTTTTGTAAAGTTTTAAAATACATGCCAACTATACACGTTCATAAATCAAACAAAGCACACAGCCACTAATGTCCGGTTAGCAATTCGGAAGGAACTGAGAAGAATAAATACACTGTGTTTATCTCTCTGCATTCTCCTGCAGACGATATTTTTTGCAGATGTTTCTGTTCTACGTTCTTCGATTTGGCAGTTAAATAAATAATATTTTTACATTTGAGCACCTGTAATTTGAATTTCCTGTTTGAAGATATTTTTCTTCTTTTTACGCATTTTACCTTTGTTTTAAATCAGTTACAAAATAATTTATGTAACGATTAATATATTTCTCCTCATTATGATATATTTTTAAAATTCATATTTTTGTCAAAATGTGACTTCACAACATATTGGTCTATTTGTGATACATTTGATGTGATGCAACTTGCAGTAATGGCATAAACATTTAAAAATATATCTAAAAAGTTTCTTTTTTACACTGAATAACATGTTTTGTAAAGTTCTTGCATTTTTTTTTAATGTTTCTAAGCAATTTACATTTGAATCATAATGTGACGCTACTACAGAGGTCACAGATATGATATGACCACCGCGGCTGGCAGTGACATCATAAAGACTTTTGAATCTCTTTTAGAAGACAAATTTTAATTTTGATTTTGGGAGCTGTTTATGCGCTTGCAACTTATTTGAAATGCGGAGGGGGAGATGGAATCAGCTCTGGAGGAAAAAGCATGTTAAAAGAAAAAAGAAATTGCCCAGTTAAACTGATAGCATTGAGCTATAGGCTATTCGCAGTAATTATATATTACAGCCTTATTTTTTTCAAAGAATAATGCTCCACGAAAAACAAAATTAAGGCAGGGATTAGTTTCCCCTTTCCCCGTTTATATTTAACCACCGAACTCCTAAAAACCAAACAGGGATACGCCGTATCAGAATGAACCTGTATCCAAAATTTGAAGAAAATCGGATAAGTCTGTACAAAAACTCATTTATCTAACTTCAGAGGGAGAGCGTTCTCTACTTTATAATTTACTATTAAACTCCAAGATTATTCAGGCATTTGCCTTATTAAAAGAGCCCATATTTAAAATTGAAGCAAATCGGATAATTCTGCATAAAAACGCATTTATCTAATTTATAGAAGATAATCCTCCGTTCCCTCTTTTATACTTATCAAAAGAGCTCCTAAACTTAATCAGGGGAGCAACTTATCAAAATGAACCAATATTCAAAATTTGAAGCAAATCGGTTAATTCTGCATGAAAAACCCATTTACCTAAATTAAGGGAAGTAGTTACCCGTTCCCAGCTTCATACTTAACCAGTGAATCCGCAAAACAAATGAAGTAAGTGCTTATCAGAATGAACTTATATAAAAAAATTGAAGTAAATTCGTAAATTCTGCATCAAAAACCCACTTACTTAAATTATGAGGAGTAACCCCCGTTCCCCCTCCCCCCATTATATTTAATAATGAATTCCCACAGCAAAACAGGTAAGCGCCTTATAAGAAAAATTTGGATAAAGAACTTGAAGCAAATCGGTAAATTCTGCATGAAAAAACCATTTAACTAAATTGTGGGGCGTAGCCTCCCGTTCCCTCCTTTATACTAAACCAATGAATCTCCAAAACAAATCAGGTAAGCAGCTTATGTGAATAAATCTATGAAAAAAAAAGCGAATCGGTAAATTTTGCACGAAAAAGACATTCACTTACATTAAGAGGGGTAACAACTCCTCATTCCGCCCTTTTATACTTAACCAATAAACATACAAATTAATCATGGAGGCGTTTTATCAGAATAATCTTATTTCTAAAATATTTATGAAATCTGATAATTCTGCATGAAAAACCCATTTGCCTAAATTAAGTGGGGGGTGGTCTAATCCCTGTTCCCCCTTTATACTTAACCAATGAACTCCCAAAACTAATCAGGGAAGCGCCTTACGAATAAACCTGTATAAAAAAATTTCAGGCAAATCCAATATTTTTACCTGGAGTTATCGCGCTACGTACTTACATACGTACATGCATACATACATACTGAACATGCAAGCACATTAGCTCTCGGCTTTGTTAAACTGTGAGCTAAACATTAATTGTTTCAGTTTTTAACTACTATTAAAGTACTAAACTTATACAGTTAATAACTGAAATTAAATACGCACCTTAAAATGTATTAATTTTTTTTTTTTTTTTTTTTTTTTTTGCTTATATATTTGTATTTAAATATGCACATTTAGACATTGTCTTTTAAGATTTAAACATTTATAATTATATTTAATACTTCAATTCCTGTAAATGCAGGTATTTTTCTGTATTTACACACTTAAATGTGTTTATCAACCGATAACAACTTGCAAACTCAATGTCATAAATTAAATGCACATAAAAACAGGTAACGTTTTGTACAAATGTGTATTTTTTGTGACAATTGGGTGATTTTTGAAATTTACACACTTCTTCGTGTATACATAACTATGCTTAAATTCTAATAACACTCCAATTCGTGTAAAATCAGACCTTTTTCTGTACTTACACACTTGTGTGCGTTTATCAAGCGATAACAAATTACACACTTGCTTTCATCAGCTAAATACACGTAAAAGTATGTAAATTTTTCATTCAAAGTGTGTAAATTTGATAAAAAGTGTGTAATTTTAAAATATTACACATATATGTGTGTAAAATTAGCTAATTTACACATTTATTTTTTAGAGTGTAAATATGCGTCGATTTTACCTCTTTCTTCCTCAAACAAAATCTTTCGTTTACCCATCGCAAAAATTGTAACTGAAACGTATTGCTTTCACTGTACAACGCTTTTTATGTCTACTTTGCAGTTCACGTTACCTTGTTTTATGTAAATTTTTGTCCCATTGCTTCGGAATAACCAATGAAATGTGATATTTCATAAATCAATTTCCGTGTTCGCATGTTACGAAAATTTAATTTTTGACTTTTTGTTTGCTTAATATTATGTGTGAAAATTTATTTTTGTAATAGATTTGTCATACGTACTATGTATATCCCAAGGAATTTCATTCATTTTTGATGAATATTATAGATGTTTTTTGTCAAAAAACCGTTTTATCATAAATCAATTTCCGCCAGTGTAGTATGAGTTATAAAATTGATTTAGCAATAATAATAATAATAATCATAATAAAAAGATGTAACTATGAAAATAAGCAAAAGAAAAAAATCTTTTCACAAAATAGTTTTTGACACGGTAAGTTGTAAAATATGATAAAAACATATGCAAATTGATATCAGTTATCAGCACCGTTCCCTTGTGCTTATAGAAAGGATAAAAAAATCACGTTTCATTGTTACATAATATTTAATAAGAAAACATCTTTCTTAACGTCAATTTTCTCCACAGTATTCATAGTTTATTATTATTATTTGTTGTTAATAGAGGTCATCAGATGCATATTTAATTCCAGCACAGCGAAATAAGCAAAATGTAAATCTTTGTGATAAACATATTTCAATGTCAAAGTGAAACCTCGCGTGAATCAAAATCACGTTGTTAAACAGCAAACATCGCGTTTAATCATTGCAAATATTTTGTTTGCAAAATAACAGGAGGCGTATTGTTATATTTTGTTACATTGTTTGGTAACAAGCCATACATCTCGATAAAAAATGACATTTATTGAGGTCTGTGTTTGTTTTTATTTGTAACTTGTCAAAGGAAATTCTTATTTGTATTAAATGATGATATTCAAATTTGCGTGCTTCCGATCACTTTATTTAAATTTAAAAGATGTGTGTTGAACGTATTTTTTTCTTCAGTTAGAATTTTAAAGAAAACTGTCGTTTTTCAAAAATTAAATTAATATACAGTAGGTGATTACACATTTTGGTGACATTTTCGCAAATTTTACAAAACGACATAAAAAGCAAGTTGTTTTAAAGTGTACAAGGTGTCTATCTTCGCTAACCAACAGCTAATTTTAAGACAAATTTGAATAAATTAAGCTAATTTCATTTAAGAGAATCAATAATACTAATTTCAATTAATTTATCTTTTAATTAAGTTACTTACAATTTCAGATGTGTAGTTCCAACTGCAAAAATGTTTCAAATGTTATTATTATTGAGTGCTATTCTCCATTATTTTATCTGTCATTTATGTTCAGATAGTTGATATTGTGCAAATTTTAAAACTCATAATATTTTTATTCGATGCCTGTGTCTTATAAGCTATGTTTAGAAAAGTATTTTTCATGCTATAGTACATAAAATAAATACTTTTCTATGACCCAAACTTAACTTGTTATGATGCTTTGAATTTTATGAATTTTCAACAGTTTCTACCACTAACAATAAAAATATATTTTCTAGTGGTCGAAAACAATCAAAACAGAAAAATATTTTGTATAAAAAGGGGAGCCTTTTTAAAACTTTCGCATTGAAGCGGGGAGGGACAAAATTTTCTTGATAGAAGGGAGGGGAAAGGCAAACTAATATTTTGATGTGCGCAGCCGATAAAGATTTGATGCAATTTTATTCTCCTGCATATATATACTTTTAAATATAGCCAAGATACTCAGTGCCATTAGTGATAGGTGTAACAAATTTTGGGAATTTTCAATATCAAGTCTTTATCAAATATTATGGATAATTATTAGTAGCCGTTCTTCAAAGGGATGATGCTACTTAACCCTTTTCCGGCACGAGCAAAATCCGTTAGTAAAATGAGAAATTATCGACTGACACCGGAATTCACAAACGAACTTTTTAGATATTTTGAAGTCCTTAATTTAAGCTTTTATTGTAAAAGTAAAATTTTACTAAAATATTACTGGTGCCGTTTGCTAGTTTTGAATTAAAATTAAGTATCCCAGACCGGGCACAGTGTGCCGGAAAGGGTTAAAACGCATGAAAAATCCCTGATGTTAGAAAATTTATTTTGAAAAAAAAAATGTACACCTTCATGTATATTGGTTTGAATACATGCACTGTATCAATATTTAACACCAATAATACATTTATTATTATCCTTATTAAACAACAAAATGGTGGCATAGGGTCTGTGGCATATGATGATACCAAACATGTAGCCCTCCGCAGTTTTCAGTATAGGTGCGCCACAAATAAATCAAGATTTTTTTTTTTTTAAGATACATCGAATTTGCTTGAGGGAGAATCACGCAGGATCATTAAAAAATTTTAATTTTGTTAAAATGGAAACTTGCTGAAATGTGTCGATTTTCCAAACACAAATTTAAGTTTGTAGCTGTAAAAATATTTTATCACACATGATATTTTGTGAAGTTTTCTAGAGCCGTGTTTCTCAAACTTTACCCCCGCGGTCCGGTTCATTATCAGATCTTTTCCTTGATGTCAACTAAAATGTTTTGCTCCTTCCCCATTTTTATAGACAATAATATCTTATATAAAATAAGTCTAATTCTAAAATGAAACCAAATTAAAACGTCACATATAATTTCAAATATCTCATCAAAAAAGCACTTACTGTTACTAAAATGTTAACCAAGAATTAAAATTATGCATCAAGCAAAGATTAAGAAACGTTTTGTAACACTTTCAAAATTCTTAAACAAAACTTCGCTGCTTAGTAAGGTAAAACACGCTAAATATTTTAGAAAAGAAATGACACATTTGAAAATCAGATTTCAGCAATTACTGTTCATAGCCAGTAAAGTAGTCCAATTCTTTTATGCAGCTCTGTATTTAATCTACAGATTTATATATATTCTACATAGTAGACAAAATCTTACTTTAGTGGGAAAATAAACTTCGATTATATTTGAACTATAATTTATCATATATGTTTAACACTAGAAAGGCCAATATTGCTAAATTTTTACTCGGGTTTTATAAAAATATGTTACACGAGTATATTCATTTAAAACTGTTTATCTTGCTTATTTTACTTTCTCTTTGTGATTTTTAACGTATTTTATAAATAATTTTCTGCTTTGAACCAAAATATATTAATTTGATAGGGATTAAAATGCCTCGGATCTTCTAATGTTAATGTGAGAGAAATTTGAAATTAGATTCTTCATATTTTTTGACAATAAGATATTGTATTATTAGATATTTTATTTTTCAGAAGATTTGGCATATGCGGTTAACAAATGCATTTATTTCAAATGCAATTTATGATGAATCTCTAAATTCATTTCAAAGTAAAAACAAATAAATATTTTACTCATTGTGAACTTTAATTGTGCTAAATAATTAAAATATCCTGAGAAGTTTTGTGTATTTTAGTATTTTCAGACGTAAATATCACTTGAAAATTTCAATAAAGACTAAATTATCATTAAGTTTCAAAAAAAGTTTCAAAAACTTCTATTTTTCCTGAATAATGTTTATCATAAAAGATTATCTAAAACCATTTACAATGATAATAAAATTAATTTAACTGAGAAATCAAATTACATGAAGCAGCGAGGCTATTATTAGAATCTTCTTATCAATCTTTTTAAAAATTAATTAAAAAAAATAATTATTTTTCTTCATCTAGAAACTGATAATTTCCAGTTGGATTTCCTGATAATGCTACACTTGATTGTATTTTTGATCCACACTAGTCAATAATACATATATGAATTCTTCAGATACGAGCTCAAATTTACTTTACTTATCGATTTGAGCTGCGTTGGCTGAACATTGCACCAATTATTAGGAATACAAAATCATTTAAGAATATTTGTTTCTTAGCGAAAATTTGCAGAAAAGGTAGAATTATGTCTTGAATTGGCATGTCTTTGGTGGTCACATTGAATTTTTGTTTTCAGTGATCTTTAACTGCAAATACACGTTAGGACATCCTCCTTGATTGATATGTAAGATAGAATGTTGTTGTTATTCCAGATGGTATCATCATATTTCATTTGATACTTATCTGGAAAATAAAATTTCTGACTTTTCGTGGTGTATTTTATACAGAGAAGATTCCACTTCTGTTTCACTTCTCTTCTTACTATTGAATTATAAAGAAATTCAGAATTCACGTGAAAAAGTTAAAATTTTTTTGATTCCTTCGGACATATCTAAAATACCATAGCATATAAAAATAACGTATATAAACTTTTCTATCAAAAATAAAACCGACTTGAAAACTTACTGCAAAGTGAACTTTTTTTTTTCATAATAGTAATAAGAAATTAAATTAATAGCATAGTATTTACCATGCGTATTATATTTATGTACATTAATTTGATTTTTTGGAGTCGGTGCCAGACAAGCCAAGTTGCAAGTAATTTTCCAATAGCCACACATCTAAGTACCGTAATTACGGGTGTATAAGCCGCAGATCAATTAATTCTTTTTGGACCCAGAAATCTTATTTAGTGATTGAAGACAAATAGTTACGGCGATCTGACTTGTTTTTAAAAAAATTCTGGGTCGAAAAAGAATTGCTTGAGCTGCGGCTTATACAATACACCCGAAATTACGGTATCTACTAGTTTTTTTACGATTTAATATTAAGTTAAAAAATTCACTTTATTATTTTTTAAGCATTTTTTCTGATGTTATAAATGAGTATTTTCAAAGGTGATTAGCAACTATAACTATGTGTCCTAAATTAAGGATTAATATGAAATTAATGCATTTAAACAAGATATTATGTAAAAGAAATCGTAGCCAATCACAGATTTTAAAATGCAGGATGCTGTCCGAGTTGATTTATTAGAATTGGATATTTTTTTCGTAACATTGTTGCTGATCCTTGTTATTATTTAAATTGGATACTTAATTTTAATTTTGAACTTGTCTGGTAATATTATTGTCAGTAATTATGACAGTATTATGCGTAAAAATTTCATTCTCTCGCCAAAACTCCTATACTGGAAAATTACTGTTATTATTATCTCGTGGAATACTTAAAAGGAATCTCGAAGCATTCAGATATATAACTGTTTAATACAATATAATAAAGATATTAGGATGCATAAAATTTACATAAATATAGATAGTATGTGCCGCCAGTCTGATGTTATGTGCTCAATAAAACGTATGCTAAATTATTGTTTTTTATCTAATTTAGTTTTTCTTCTATATTACTTAACGTTTTAAATAACGTTTCATATTTAATAAATGTACATTAAATTAACATTCTAAATGCGATTGGCCTTTTACAATAATAAATATGACTGAGTAACAAATCCGAAGAAACCAATTGGAAAAGATCGATTATTGAGTTTGAATGAGAACGTCACCAAATATGTCTGCTACAGCCAAGTTGGATTCATTTATGGCGACTGATTTTGGTCGCCAAATTTGGCGATATTTCACTAAATGGTGCCAAGCTTGGCGACAACTTGGCGCTGACACAGATAAATATATAATTTTATGCTTGTGATTGGGGAAACGGTTACAACAATGAAAGTTAATTTGCGAGAAATTGCTACTTTTACTGGTTTTGCCTAATTACTAAAAAATTTCTGAACCAATTTCTATGAAACAGAAGTGGTACCAACTCGAAAGAAACCTCTTGCTTAATCGGTTGGACAGTTTGGGAGTACTGGGTGAACATACATAGAAAAAAATACATGTGCGTTAAATTGATAACCTCCTCCTCCTTTTTTGAAGTCGGTTAAAAATCAACGTGAAATTCACATAATCATAGCATGATTAACAAGTCATTCAACTGCATTAAAACATTATGTTAAATATTTGACATTCTTCCCATTGTTTTCAGATAAATCTAAATTGTTCCGTTTCAAATTAGAACAAAGCATAAGCTTATCGCCTTATGTTTTATAAATAGTTTTAAGTGAAGTTTTTATCTGTTTCTGATTCTGGTATTACGAGGAAAAATCAGTTTATTGTACACTGCGACCGGAACTAACAGTGTAACATTGTTCCAAACTATATGATCTTTACATTTGTTTAACACTTTCGTTGGTAAATTATTTTTCACGTGAAATTTAAGTAAGTGGAAGACTATGTGTATGCTTGTCTTGGTACTGGTATTTTTATGTGAGATTCCTTCAATTTTGTTTCATATTTTAAGCATCTGTCGATTAAGTCGATAGTTAAATCATCAGTTTTTCAATTTGAAAATTGCAGGCGACCAGAAGTACAATACATTCTCGTTAGTCATCTGAAGGCTAATAATTTTTTTCCAGTATTTCAACTGATTCTCTAAGTATTCATAAATTTTCCCGTTTTTTTTTTTTTTTTTTTTTTCTAGAATTCTTGTATTTACTTTAGATCAAGTTATTAATTTTAAAAAAATGCTGAGCTTGTACTGACAGATTATGTGAAGCTAGTCAATCGAAACCGCTATTTAATAACACAAATTATGAAGCTTGTAATCTACATTTCTGTTATTCTTTCTACAGTTTAAAGCAGCTAACAAAAAATAATAATATGGTTAATTACATATATTTAAGGGGAAACAGAGCGTTTAATCTTTCAGAAAATCATTTCTCGGCTTTGTTTTATTCTGAATTTTAAAAAAAAATCTCATTAGTATACAAGAAACCCCACTAAAAAATCTGCATTATTTCTTAATTTATAATCATTCATTAGATGGCGATTGCTGAAGATCCATAGATATTGAGATTTCAAAACGAGATTTCTCAGATTAGTAAATTTGGAGTTTATGTACCCTCTTACTTTCAAATTATGTATGTTGCAGCTTTAAAAAAAAATAACCAATAATGCGTTTCTTTATAGACTACATGCTAAAATAGAGATAAAAAATTACAAGTTTTGGTTATTTAGTTTTTTGCACTTGAAAAACTTGATAAAACTTTTTTTAATTTTTTAATTTATTATTATAATTTTTTTGTTTTAAAATTAAACTTTTACCAAAACTTTTTGTGTATATATTGGTTTTAGTTTATAAGTAAGTATGTTATGATTCTATTTTGTTAAAGAAATCGTTTTCCATATGCATAATTTGAAGTTTATCAAGCGCAAAGCACTTAATGATTTTAATTCACGCCTTACTGGGATGAATTTTTTAATTTAAAATTTAACTATTAATTTTATATTTACAGACAACATTTATATTGTTGGATAACATAGTTAAGAATATATACTTTAGGCAGAAAGAGAAAAAAAGACCTTAATTCCATATTATTTGTGGTTTGGTACTTTGAAAAAGGGGATGCTTTTGATCGTTTGTACTTTCCAAAAGGTGCTGCGAACACATAGAAGTATTTTAAATTTGGGATTTAATAACGTGTCTCGTCTGACGTAATTTTTCTTGATTTCTAATGCATATTAAAAATATTACATAACTATTTTTTTAAATTTTGCACCTTCAACTTTAACCATAACCTAAGATATGTTATCAAATAAGCATCCGGAATAATCTCTTATTAAAATTCTACTTGTTACAGTAAAGAATAACAATTTTCTTTGGTCTTTACTATCGCAACGACAAAAAACGTTTGGAAACATACATCTCAAATTTCACTTCTGACCTTCAGAATTATTATGACCATGATCTTTCAACCTGCAGAATTATCGAGTTTGCTATGAGTTTGCTTTCTTTATCAGATTGAAAGAAATGGTGTTTTCTTTGATCAATTTCATTGCGAAGGAACGGTGATTTAAATTAAAGTATTATTCCGTTTTACTAATTATTAGTTCAGTAACTGACCCTAGATTTATTAACAGTTTTTAACACTAGAACCGTGGGAAATTTTACTCGACTTTTATAAAAAATATTTACACCAGATTTTTTCTTGAAAACTATTTAACTTATTTATTTAAATAAATTTTGCAGGGCTTATATGTAAGTTATTTTAAGAAAACTTATCTGGTTTGAACAGGCATCTTTTCACGGAGTCCGGGTCAAAATGACCCGCCTCCGCGGTTCTAGTGTTAATTGTATTATTTAATGTTGTTTCTATGTTTTATCGATCTTGATCTCCCTAAAGGCAGCAGACTGATTATTGGCGTTTTTGGCATTCTGGTTGTAAATCTTAACCCTTTCCGGCACGGGCAAATTTTGTTAGTAAAATAAGAAATTACCCACTGACACCGGAATTTAGAAACAAGTTTTTGAAAAATTAAGAACCCCCTTAACTTAATCTATCACTGTAAAAGCAAAATTTTATTAAAATTTTATTGGGGCCGTTTGCAAGTTTGGAATTAAAACTAGGTATCCGGGAATGGGCACAGTGTGCCGGAAAGGGTAAACTGGTATTGATTTGTATTTCAGGAAGGTACCTAGCATCAATGGAAGTTAAAACCTTACTTAAAGTTCCATTGTTTTTATTTTGAATCAAGTGCCTTATTAACTTTGTTTCAATAGAGGTTTTCTTTATACAAATCATTTTACAAACATTCTAAAGTGCTGTCTATCGCCATTTTTGTAGTAATGCTTTTAAAGTAAATCTTGAACACATGATCTGAAAAATCGGTTTCCAAACTTCATGTCGTAACGAACAATACTATGGTTTCCAAATACTCCTGTGTTAGAAATCTATACATTGAATCTAAACCCATCGTTGAAGGACCAATTTTCTTAGACATATTTAACATCCTTACTAATATTATAAATCGGAAAGTGAGTTTGTTTGTTTGTTTGTTCCGCTTTCACGCCGTAACTACTGAACCGATTGCTTTGAAATTTTGCAGACGTAAAGTTAAAAGTCCGGATTAAATAATAGGGTACTTTTTATCCCGGAAAAAATTGATATTCCCGAGGGAAAACAGAAATATAGTTTGCTTGATGGATGGATTGGAGATGGCGCTGTGTGTCGTTTAAAACAAGATAAAATATTGCAAGCGAATATAAACATGTAAATTTAGAAGCTAAATGATACGATAATGAATCCCCGAAAATGAGGAATTCCCGAGGGATGACGTACAATTTGTTTTATCGTCTAAACTGTTTTTTTTACATCTACTTATATATTGCAAACGAATATGAACATGTAAATTTAGAAGCTAAATGATACGATAATGAATCCTCGAAAATGAGGAATTCCCGAGGGATGACATACTATTTGTTTTATCGTGTAATTTTTTTTTTTTTTTACATCTACTTATCCTGAAATAACTATAAGTCAACGAATTACTAATTTGTATAAGTATTAGTTACGTTATTTAGTTCTTGAGGTATGCGATAGATGGCGCTGGGTGTTTTTAAAACGTGGTAACGATGTGCAGTAGCTGTATAATAGTTAGGTTAGGTTAGTTTAGTGCTTTTTTTCTAGGTAGATATCTAAAGTAGTTATTGTTTTTTCGATGGGTAATTACGTCGCTTTGTTCGTCGTTTAGATTGTTATAGTTTAGTTTGGGATTTTAGTTTAGTTTAGGTTTATAGTTTATTCATATTTTCACAATGCTTCGCAAACGTAAATCTAATTTGTCGAGCACCTCATCTAAAAAATTGCCCGATCTCAAGAATCGTCTCTACATGCTGAATTAAGAAGGCGCGAACAAGCAGAGCGTCAGGTTGCTTCGAGAGCTGCTGAGCTACCATCTCAGCGCCAGCAAAGACTTGAGGAGCAAGCCGCTCGCCAAGCTTCTTTGAGGGCTTCTGAGAATGATATTCGTACTCAAGTCCGTTTATCGCAACAGGCTCAACGTCAGCATGGTCAGCTCTATGTTCCCGGATTTCCAGTGACTAAAATCTGCATTTTTTGCTCCACAAGGGAAAACATATAATATAGTGTACCATTTAGTTTTGGTTTAACAACTAATCGTATCCAGCGTTACATCGCGCTTCTTACATTTTTCCGTGGAAATGGGAAGTTTTCTTATAGCTGTGCTTTATACCGCAATATAACCGAATTCTACGCGGGCAAAAAGCTAGTATTCAATAAATAAATCGCTACAGAAAATTGGAGATTACTTGAAACTATTTGAAAGGAGTTGGGGGACGGGTTGGGGGAGTGAGGAGTGAAAGGCTTACCTGTAGCTTATGAGGCTAGAAATGTGACAGTGGATAAGACGTAACTACTGTCGTTTGGACTCGGGATCGCAGTGATTCCGATCTCATCACCGCTACATCCCATCCATTGTCAAAAATGTAGCCTAAGTTCCAAACCTGCATTTCACCCTCATCCCCCGCCTCCTTAAGAACGTCCTCAAAAAATAGGGCTTTAAAACTTAACCTCTCCCTCCAAAACTGTGTTAATATAGCACAAAAGGTTCTGAAATTGAGCATATCAGCATTTAAGACAATAGGCTATCGATATTCCACACTAATCATCGCAGTACAAATATTTTATATTCACTAGAGACTAGAGGAATAGTTATTCAACCACCTACGTATTTATGTAATATACGAAATACATATATTTTTATGTAATATTCAGTTTTTGCACATATTTCTGCATTCTATGCAAAAACAGTTTTGTATAATATTTAAAATGCTTTTATTTTTATGTAATATTTCAAATAGACAGGATTTTTAAGTTTAATTTTTATTCTTTAAATTTATACTTTGGTGTTTGGTGTGGTGTATTTTGTCGGCCGATTATCTACGCTAGGGATATAGGCCCAGGGGGGAGTGCCCTTCGTGGGGGTCTTTCTAAGGGAACCTAACCCGTATTTACGCAAGGTTCGAAGAAAACCACGAAAACTCCGAACGGTTAGGCCGACAGCCGCGATTGGGTTCGAACCCAGCACCTGCTGTCTACCAGTTGAGAGGTCAGAACCTCTCGGCCACTGGTGGGGCATTATACTTTGGTATATTTAAATTATTAACTAAATATTTTTCAACTGCATATCCTAAATATAATTGTTCTTTCTAGTAGCTTTGTTTTGCGACTAGAAAACAGAGTCCCCACAATGTATTTTTTCTAATTTACTTTCGACATAAAGGCAAATCATTTTTTATCATCGATATATCTATTTTTACATAAAACAGGATTAATTGAAAATTTAGTTACTCCAAATCCATCTTTCTGTTAACCCGGGAAAACGGGCGCTGGACCAGATAAACCCAGAGTGCGTATGGTTTTTAAAATTAAGGAACCCTGGGGTAATAACGCCAGACGGGGTAATAACGCCAAGTGCTAATATTTTGCATAATTATGAAATAATCTGGTAAATGACACTCATGTGTTCTGCGCAGAAGTTTTTTGAGTCATATAAATCGCAAAAAACAGCTTCAAGTTAATTTGTTTCATTTTTAGGTCTTATTGTTTTTACAAGCAGCTAAAATTAACGCTTGATCTAAAATTTGCGAGATACGTTTTGTGATGTGAAGACTATTTTTTTTATCCGGAAATACTTTGCTAATTACATAAATTTGTAGTACATTTCATGGCCTTTCAAAATGTTGTTGAAGATTTTGGATATCTTCTCGAGATAATTTGTAATTTAAAATGTACAGCGCAATAAATATAACGGGGTAATAACGCCAATCCTTGCAATTTTTACCCCGGTCGATTCCCTACAGTAGCCGAGCTACATCCTAAATACTGATTCAAATAAACACGGTTAAAACTGTGCAATGTTTCTAATAATCCTATTTAAGCGGTTCTTTTTAAGCAAAAAGAAGCTCACGGTCTGATATTCTTTTGCCTCATCCCCCCCTCCCCACACCACACCTTTATTTTCTTACACTTTCAATAAGAATGAGCATTTTCAATAGCTTAGGATGCAATTTGTCAATTTCTAAGTTTGTAGAATTTGTATTTTTAGAATTGGGCAATCTACATGCAATTATTCCAACTTATTTCATAGTTTTGTTTGCATGGCGTTATTACCCATATAGGTGGGTAATAACGCCAAATAGCATTGGTCAAGAAATCACGCCATTACATTTTATGTATTCATATCTGATAAATTATTTTTTTTATATAGATAGTCAATGAGTTGCTGTATCAAATCATATATTTGTTTGAAAAATACAAACTAAAACTGAGCCGTGAAAATTGCTAGAACCTTAACGTGGCGTTATTACCCCAGGGTGCCTTATAACTATTACTTCTTTAAAAATAATTTTCTACTCATTTTATCACAGAAATTGCAACAATTGCCTCCGACTAAGTAAAGTGATGATTATAATTTATATTTATTGGTGACAAAGTAAAAAAGTTTTTGAAAACGTGGTTTTGTTAAGACAACCTGCTCCCATCTTAGAGTGTTAAAGCTGGCGTGGAATCCTAAAATCACATTAACAATTTAAGTGCAGAACCTGTGTAACCTGAATTTCATATACAGTGTACAGATGGTCTTATAAATAATAATAATAATAAAATTCTTGTTTATTTTTAGAGCTATAGCAGTTTCCAGTTTCTAATATTTTATAATTTTTTTCAGAAATGTTTATGCATGTCTTCTACAACCCTACACTCTGAAAATTGAATAGTCTTAACTGTATTTATAAATGGCACAAAATAATATTTATTAACTTTTAACCATATAAATGTTTTCTGAGGTATTCAGAAATGTTTAGCATTTTATATAAATGCTTCGTGAACACTAATAAAAAGAAATATTCTAATTAATCTATGAAATAAATCATGAATAATGATCATAGATATAGTGGAGGGGAAAAGGGGGTATGTACGATCTATATTGTCTACATTTCTAAAAAAGTTTCACACACTCCCAGCTTCACAAATAAGTTTATAACGAGTACTCTAAGGATGAACTTCCATGGCTCTTAGTGTGTCTCTTCTTTTACGATGTTACATTTCATTACAACTGCCAACATATTCATTTTTAATTTTATTCATAGATCCATGCTTACTGCACGAATATAGAAAATTTAAACACTAAAAAAAGGACTAATAATTTTCTGTCGTGTGAGCCATCCTATATTCCTTAACCTTAACTTCTGTGACAAAGGGATGAACTAAGGGATGTGAACTAAGGGTTCACAATAACCTGGCAGTTCTTACTTTTACATTTTATATGGAAAGTATTTGAGTTTTGACAGTGAGGTATTGGTAAATGTATATTAGATGTATTATTTGTGGTCCCGTCGGCAGTATTTGCTGACGCATAATCCGCTTTTGTTACAGTAGAAGAAGAAATAGAAGTATTTCGAGACTGAAGATCCCGAAATAGATACTATTTGCATTTAGAGCACTACCGTAATTTCCCACGTATACTTAGTTACTTCTTTTTGATACCGGAAATTTTATTTAAAGAATGAAGTCAACTAAATGGCTAAGCAAACAAAAAGAAAGTTTTATTTGAAACAAACCCTGGTAGGCAATCGAGTTATCTGAGCTGCGGCGTATACGCGGGAAATTACGGTAATTAGACCACTCTGTTAATCATAGTTTTTCGAGCATCTGAGTATCGATATAAATTTTCTGTTAGAACAGATACAAGCAGTTTTCCGCCTGGCTTTACAACAATGGCACTAACATCCAAGCATTATTTACTATTAATTTCTTTAATAAATATTTACAAAAATAGTTTCAGAAAACAACATTGACCTCTGAACAACGTAAATACTATTTGAGTACGGGAAAACAAATCTGAACGCGCTCCGATAACCGTGCATTTGTTTCTCATTCATGACACATTCTTTTCTTTAATAGGTAGAAGTGCACACTGAACCAAAATAAAATAGTGCTCATATAAAAGCTTATAAAAAGTAGTATCATTGCATATCAAAATTAAATTGGTTCATCGAGTGCTTCTTAAAAGAACATTAACTCAAAGACACAAAAAACGACAAAAATGTTGAAAAAAGCCAAAAACTCAGACACAAAAAACGACAAAAATATTGAAAAAAGCCAAAAACTCAAAAACACAAAAAACGACAAAAATGTCGAAAAAAGCCAAAACACTCTATTTTCGGGCTATAATTTCCATGACATACTATTTTATTTATCACGTAAAGCTTATATTAAACAAAAATACACATCTTTAATTACAAAAAGCCACTGAACAATTATCGGAATTCGAAACTTTTTTTACGGGTGTATGATGAACGAAAAATAGCCCTTATCAACCCACCTCCTTTATTGATATGGAGAGCTTCAAAAACGTCTAAATAAAGCGGAGTGGTGCATTTTTGAATAATCGTGGCTGAAGTAAAATTGAAATTATGTCCCTCCCCCTTCCCAACAATGAAAAGCAACAGATGAATTTTTCAATTCTTTTCTCTTTATATAACCTATGTCTTCTTTGACTCTTTTTCATAGTTTACGTTTGGTTTGTCCAATATAAGACAAACCACAATGACATTGAATATTATAAATACCCAAATAATATAGAGGAGGAATTTAATCTTTTAATTGTGAAAATGTTTATTTATTGACAGGTTTAAATGCCACTTTAAGATCATAATGATTTTAAAGTGGTATTTATAGTGGTATTTTAGTGGTATAGTATAAGTGGCCTTCTTGTTGTAACAAATTTTCCAGTTTGAACGACCATGTACCATGTATTGTGGTCATTCAACTTTTCATTTAAACATATACAATGTAAAAAATATGACTATTTTGCTGCATCGTCACTCCACCGTTTTTATAGAAAACGACTACGTCAGGCTATCATGGAGTATTGTCATTTGCCAAAAGAATGATATTCTATAAAAGCGGGGGAGTGACGATGCAGCAAAATTGTCCTCATGACCAGATTATTTATTATTTATTAAAATCAATTTATTTTCGAATATATTCCTGAAACTTATTAATAAGGAACAGCCTTTATCGAGACAAAAGCATCGATCAGTCTCATGATCTAAATACCTTGAGTAATAAAATGGTTTCCTGTTAGTATGCAAAATATTGAATTTCTAAAGATAAATATTGAATAGTTCCTAATACCTTGTGTGTCTTCTTCTTTACAGAAACTTTAAATCATCTGGTTAAAATTTCTGGTAACAACTCTAATACTCCAATAAAAACGTTATTCGTTTTGAAATTGCTACAATAGTTAGGCTTGCCTATTTTATACCTTTATAGTTAAAATGAGTCAGAAAGTTTCATATTGTTAATTCATATTTGAATTAGTCAGTTGTTTCATATTGTCATATTGTTTCGTTAAGTCACGAATTTGAGTGATACCATTGACAGAACTTCATTATGGTTATTTTTTTTTTCGAATATATATATATTGCTTCCAATACATACTGGTGGTAATTAAAACTAGTTCTGACCCATTTAGACTATGTAGAAAGAAAAATGTGAGTCTAATTCCAGTCCGAGTCTGCTGAAAAAATTAAGTTTGATCTCAGGCACTATGTAGTTATTCAAAGCCGATCTCTACGCTTAAAATGTTATGTTTCTGTACTGATGTTTTCAAACTAGCATCGGCTGCTGCAGCACTCTTATACGAGTACTTATCAATTCTCAAGTGCCATCTAAAAGACCAATTTTGATGGTAATATTTTGAAATATCTTTTACATTTAGCAAGAAAATGGAAAACGCTTTTCAGTTACATAGTTTCTGAACAACAACACCTGCTTATTTTATGCGCTTCTGAACAAAAATGAATTAAAACTTATGTCATAAAGTTGTCCTTTTAGATTTGAGAGTTAAGGCTACTCTTGAGTCTTATTTTCTCGAAAGTCAGATCCATTGAAAATGTTTCATATTTCAAAAGTTTCACTTAATCTTTTTTCCGATCCAGCTCGTTTAAAAAATTATCCTCATTCTGCTTTGTTGTCCATTGGAAAATTTAGCGCTTTGGCGAAGCCCCGTTCGCTGACAAAAATAAATAAATAAATAAATAAATAAATAAGTAAATAAATAAAAGAAAAAGAAAAAGAAAAAAAAAGGAAGCTAGACATGAAATCACCAAACATATCCCCTTGAAAATTCACACCACCCCTCTTGACTTTTTGGAGAAAAAAGTAATTAAAGCGATTTGAGCAAAGTTTTGCCGTACAACACAGCTTTAAGGTGGGAGTTATATTCCATTTCAAGCGAATTTGTCTGCATGCAGGCTGAATATTGGTTTTAACTAAAAATGACATCTACAGTGCCGTGTGGTTGTGCTCTATATTCCAGGAAAATCGTTAGAAATTTCAGTCAGGGGAATAAAATACTTTTCATTATATTTTTCGATCACTCTTTTTTTTCTCCGTTTAGAATAGTTTTACAGTATTATTATTATTATTATGATTATTATTATTTAACGGAATATCCTATTGTTAGCTTTTTACATATCGCGCAAATATATCTGTTTTACTTAAAAGATTTTTTCCCATTGAAATTTCTATTTAATTGTCCTTCATACATATTAAATATCCGAATTGGGAAGAAACTATTCTTAAAAATAAAGTTGCAAAATTAATTCAATAATAGAAGGATAAATCCTCCCACTACCTCTGAAGAAGTGAAAAATATGAGATTTAAAGCATAATGATACATATGTTTTTAACATAATGACTCACACATTTCATTTGAATAATTCAATCTATTAAATATCACATTTATAAAGAAGCTATTCTAAAAAATGAAGCTGCAAAATTAATAGCAAAGTATAGGGATAAATCCTTCTCCGATTTCAGAATAAATAAAAATGTCAGATTAAAGAAATAGTTTTATTTCAGAGTATTTTTGCTTAAAAAAATCTTTTATATAAATTAGGGGATCATACCGGGCCTCCTCGGTTATGCAAACCATTTTGTTCTAACTCTATTAGATATTTTACATATACTATAATTTTAGTTCGCCCATTAGTAACAACAAGAACATTTTTACATAAAAAATATAAGTAATGTGAAAATGTGAAAATTATTAAAAACGATGCTTTGATATTAGCCTCGTATTACAGGTCTGCACGTGACCAGGCCTGGCCCACAAGAATTAGAATAATTTTTTCAACAGGCCAGGCCGATATAGAAATTTAGAGGACCTATCGGCCAGTTATAAAGATTTAAGCAGAAACGATTAAATATGAGCTTATTTTCAATGAATATAGCTTTAACGAGAACAGGTATAAATGTGCGTCACAAGCTAATGCTAGTTTGACAACATCATTACAGAAATGTAACGCACAGTATAGAAATCGGCATCGGACAATTACATTGTTTCTAATCCGGGCTTAATATTTTTTTAGCAGACTCGTGCCCGGCCAATATCATGGCTGGCACTGTTTTCCTGTATATAGACGAGCCAGGCCGGTACTAGACTTAATTTTTCTCAAGATGTGTCGGGCAGACAACATGATTTATAAAATTATTAATAGCGGTAAGGCACTTATGTTAACGTAATATTTGGATGTATACTTCTGGGTGGTTCTTAAATTCATTTTTCAATAACGAATTTTTTCAGGGCTTCAAAATTGCACATAATTCATTAAATGTTATCTTCTTCAACATAAAAAAATCAAGCAAATAAAAAAATACAACTATCAAAACATTACTTTTTTGTCTGAATTTCAAAGTAATGGCTCTTGATAAAATGATATAGAAATATTTTCATAAATCTACTTTTATTACACACCTTCCAAAGTTACGATGTTTTTCACTTTCATTTTTTTCTTTTATTATAAACATATTAATTTTTTAATGAATCTTTATTTGAATGTTGAAAGTCTCAGAATTAAGTAATCATTGATGTTGCTATTCTGTATTTCCTGTAAAATCATTCCCATAGATATGTACGCAGTATTCTTAGCAGGAATCTTAATTATACTACCTCTGACAATAAAGTTCGGTGAAAATCCTGTTGCATTAATGTAGATGAAATATTAACGAAAGTTACCATATGATCCGTCAAAATATTCATCTCCTATATCTATGCACCGCTGAGATCTGCTATACATGTCTTGGGAAATTCGCAAGACGCCCAATCCAAAGTTGCGGGTGTGACATTTACACAACTTAAAATAGTCACCAGCAAAAATATTTTTGAGCATTGGTTTCAATTTGTATGAATTTCAATGTAGACCACTTACATATACATTTATCCAAATCTGAAAATTTTCCGATGTATCATTTATTTAAAAAAATAATAATAATTTCTACCTGTTGCGGGTGTGACACAAAAAGGACATGCATTTTCATCTTTCAGTGCAAAAACGCAAAACTCTGTGAATTATGACAACTGAGTGAATTGATTTTTTTAAATATTAAACAGTAATACTTAACCCATTAACGCCCAGTGTCCTCTTTTGAGGACGGTTTCAAAAAACGCAAGAAAGCGGTTTTTCCACCAGTAAAGAGCAAGATAAATATATACCTTATTTCACGAGACAGAATCCTCGATAAATTTAGATAAAAGTTAATTTGCTTTTAAAAGTGGTGTGAAATACAAAATTTAAATTTCAGCGACGAAAATAATTCGGGCGTTAATGGGTTAAATAATTATTCTATGAAAAAATTAAATTACTTCCTCAATTCTTGCTTTTGTAGAAAATATTCAAAATTTTCGTTGCGGGTGTGACGCCCTGTTGCGGGTGTGACTTGTATAGCCAATAAAATAATGACATACACAAATATTTTCAAGGCAGATTTTTTTAATTAAAGAATTAATCAATATTACAATTATAATATCTAGAAAGGAAAATATCAAACAAATTTCATTTCAAATTTTGAATTTATAATTTCTGGTGGTGGTAGCTTTTTTTTACAAAAATGCTCCTTTTTTTCCTAGGATACATACCATGATATTATATTTTTGACAAAATATTGTAACAAACAAATTCTCTTGTGATCACTTTCTGAAGTTATTACTACATTAATTGTTCTTACGTCAATAGAGACAACATGATGTATCGGTTGAATGTTGAGCTCCGATTGTGCTTGGTGCCAGCATGCATGAAGCATTTTCATAATATCTTCTGAAATTTCACATTCAGCAAAGTTCTTTTATATATTTTAGGACTTTTTCTATACACATAGCAAAATCTGAAGCTGAATTTATAGTTGCAGAGCGTTGCTAGCGTTACCAATTTCTTGGCAACTGCACCAACACTGTCGACAACTCCTTTACCACGAGATGAAATGCAAAAGGATTGGATTTTTTTTTTAAATAGTCTCTTCTTTCCTCTCCTTGCTTTGTCTCTTTCCTTCTCTTTTTGTAGCTATGCTTCATATTTAAAAGGGTTTTCTTTAATCTTTTTTCGATGATATCGTGATCTTTCTGTACACTTCATTCTCTGCAAAAGAGAAGAAATTAATGTGTAGACTTAATAAATATAGCACTTCCAGTCCAAAAGTATATGCTTAACATATTGTTAATATTTATCCATTGAAATTTCTAATCTTACATAAAGTTAATTATGTTGAATTTTGGTTATTTTCAAACTGACTATATACATTTTATGCTAACTTAATAAACATTTTAACAGTTTCTATTATTCTTACTTCTACTTTTTATTTAATTTGAATTAAAAGAGAAAAAAATCTTTCTAGAGAAAAAATATTGCTTTACTTATTTTTAAAAACTAAAAATATATATATTAGATAAATATTATCAAATAAAAAAGTAAAAAATATATACATAAAAAACAAAACAAAATTAACAAATTTAAAGAAAACTGCTGAAATATTGTTTCGCAATTTTTTTTTAAATTTCTATAAAAATCTTACCTTTTAAATTAATTTCTTAATCATATATCACTAATAAAATTATTTTCTTGTAGTAAAGCAACAATTTTATCAATCCAAACTGAATAAATCAACTGCACACAGTGTCACATGCTCAGATGATGAAACTTTTTATTTATTAACTGGAATTCACTCTATTAAATCCAAGGATATAGTTAAAGTTACCAAGTAATGTTTTGAAGCATATTATTCTTATATAAAATTACATATAATTTGTTCAAATATACATTTATAATCAATTTTAAAAGACGTTGCGGGTGTGACTTTAATGAAATATCACACCCGCAACAGGGACATGTCACGCCCGCAACGCTCAATAATTATAATTAAAATATTAATAAATTTTTTTTGTGTCTGTAATTCAAAGTATCTTAATAGACTATTTTTGAATATAAAGTTTCATAACTTTAAGTCAAAAATTTTTTTCTGTAGAGATATAAATGTAACTTTTTGTTGCGGGTGTGACACAATAATTAAGAGTAATTAAATATGCTTAACTTTTGTAATGAAGATTAGTTAACACTTCTCTGCAGACAAAAACTCTCAATAATAGTTGTAAGGTCATATATATCCAAGTTTGGAGATTTTCAGAATGTTTGTTCAGCTGTATGAGACCATAAAATGTAAAGATATTTGCCGCAGTCTATTTTACAAAGTCATAGTGTCACTTTATTAATTAAAATAAGTATGTTAATGACAAAAATGTAATTCTTTTTTGATAAAATATGAAATAGTACACTCTTAACAGTTAATATGCAAAATTTCAATCATATTTAAAGAAATTTAAATTTTCATGCTCATGTCCATTTTTTTGTGGATTGTTCGAAGAAGTCTTCTTTTGGAATGAAGTTTAAAAGCTTCGTCACGTTTCGTTGGATGCCAGAAATACGGTCAAACCTCTTTCAAAGAGGGTTTGAGTCGTGAAAATAGAAAGAAGTCTTGAGGATTGAGATCTGGGGAGTATGGTAGGTGTTCAATTTGCACCATCTCTCATGAATTTCTTTCGGTGTCTTGCAAAGCTTAAAACCAAACTTTAAACTGATCTTTTATTCTTTAATTTTCCTGTTCTCAGTTAAGAACCAACACACTGGACAAGCACTTAGTAAAGCACGTCATGCACAGAACATAAACGACGCTCAACTGAACAACGGTGGGGGAAGATGGTCTACACTTGTCTCCATGCAGGTGCAGCGTTTTGTTTCCTCAGTGTTGCCAGATCAGTCGCTCTGAATTCATTCACCGAACTTTATAGAGCAGTTCACATCACGTGATTTTTACCGGAGAACAACGAAGAAAGCTGTAGGACACACAAACAGAAAAAGCATTGATAAAGTTAGTGATAGTTCTTTCTAACCGATGACCAGGCCCCTACCTGCCGAGTTATCTCAGCTTAACTGCTTGGATAAAGGTAGTGATAGTTGTCCTACAGCAGCAGCAGAAACCTGTTCGTGACGTCACCTTGCACAGCTCTATTGTCAGAGGTAGTATGATAAAAATCTGAATTTTTTACAAATGGTAGAAATTGTGTCGGGCCAGAGCGGGCCGGGCCCGGCCTGGAAATTCCAGTCCGTGCAGACTTCTACCTCATACCAGAAATTAATAGTCGAAGAAATCGCCAAAGTTTTCGCTGCACTGCAAACTTTTTTATTTTGATAATTTTAATGATTTAAGCGTGTAATTCGATTACATGTCTGTTTAATTTTGTGTTATATTTATATTATACTATTTAAGGAGAAAATTTTAATTTTGATCTGGAATACAATTAGGAAACGAATGTTTAACCTAACCTAAACGAATGTTATGTTGTTTGCATTTTTTAAAGCTCAAATGAATTAATGTTTCATGATTGGAATGCATAAGATAAAGACAGATTTTAAAATATTTCATGATTGAAAATTAATCAGTAAATTGAGACACCGTTTTCAAACAAATTATATTTGGGAGTGTATTTTTTTTTTCCTATTTGGTGGTATAAAAATTGAAAAAAAAATTTTATTAGGTATTATGTTTCTGTTTATTTTATTTTTTTATTATTATTTATTTATTTATGAAGTTTAATTTTCTAACGGAAAATTAGTCGGATACAAGTCTGAAATATTTACATTGTTTTAAGTGTATATGGACTGTTTTCTTCCGCATTAGACCCTGCGAAGCGATGGAGATAGATTAAAAAATATCGTGCTTTAAAATTATTTTTAAAACCGATGTAAACGTGTAAACTGAGATACAATTCTTAAACAAATTGTATTGGAATGTACTTTTTTTCTCACTATTGACGGTACAAAAATTTTAAAATTGCGAACATCGGGAATTAAAAAAAGTTTCAGTAATGAAAATTTCAAAATCAGTATTTTGTCGCCAGGTTTTGCCAGTTACAGTCAGTTACGCACTGACACATTTGTCCTTTATAAATTATAATATAGATGTAGTCTTAAATTCATTTGAACTTGGGTTCATTTGCATAAAAATATTGAAATAAATGCCTCAAAATCCTGCTTTAACAATCTTTCTAATTGCTAGAATTTCCGAAATGTTCTTTAAAGGTTGTTATCAATTTCTAGAATTTACTGAAACTTTAGAAAGCTTCCGTGGTTCGTTAGCAGATAGGAATAAATTAAAACTAAAGCGCAGCTTCACAATTGATTCATACCAATTAGGTTATACAAAGAACAAACAAACTAATTATCGTAATCTTTATTATACATATATAAGCCAAACTTTTCAAAAACTAACTGTGCGAATAAAAGCAAGTATGATTCTTGCTTAAAATACATAACTTTATTTTCGTCTCTTCTAACTTTACCTGCGCATTCTTAAATGACTTAACATGATTTTGTTGAAAACAATATCAGAACCCCATACTGATTGTACTCTTATATTTTCAAATTTGTGCTGCAATCTTTTTCCTTTTCAATAGTAATATAATGCCAATTATTTCCATATTTATGAAATAGAACAACGCTAAATGCAAGCATATTGCGGATATTTCGTCTATAAGTATCAAAGCCTTGCAAAAAATCTTTAATTTAATAAATGGAATTATTAATAATCATAATAATAATATAGATGAAAATATTTCTCTGAATAATTTTATTAATATTTATTGTAAATTAAAAATTGGTTTCTAGTTCTAAACCTTCACAATAGATGGCAGCACTGCAAAATTATTGAAAATCAGAATTAAAAGGTCTTATTGAATCCGACACTATTAACTTTTAAACAAAATTGTTAAATAAAGAAAATACTTTAATATAAATTTTGTTTATAACTAAATGGCCTTAAAATCATTAAAACAATACGAAATTTTGTTTTATTAAAAATGTAAGTTATAATTCAAAATGTCGGGTATATTTTAATACTCAAAACAATTAATTTTTGTTTTTAAATGAACATAAAATAATTTGAATTAATTAAACTCTAAATACTTGTGTAAAAATACATTTCAAAGAGTTGCTTACATTTGAAAATCTTTAGTCGATCAAAAAAGCAAATGATTGTATTTTTCTCACAAGTCTCATAAATTCAGCTTAATTTCTAATTGATTTCAGATACAGTAAAAATAAACTAATAAATACATAGAATAAACCATATCAACATCTCCCTCATAATCTCTTCCTTCAAATTCTATAAAAAATATTGATTAGAAGGAAACGCATCACGACTGACTTTTATTTCTGAAACCAATCTCATATGAAATGCTCTGTCACTATAGATTTTGACATAAATTTAATGACGACTTTCCATATTTTGAGGAGGAATTTTAGTTAAATATCTCTAGAATTTTCCTTCTTCGAGTAGCTATCCATACCTGGTTTAAAGTAATACGAACACATTTAAATTTTTTTAATTCATTTTCTCTCACTTATGTTTAAATGTGTAAAGGTACATTTTTGTTTTATTAATGTTGTGTGCAAAAATATAGAGAATATTCATAAGTGATGAAATCTGTATATTTATAATGATTATCATTTTTATCATTTCGAAACTTTGTCTCTAAACTGCATTTGCCGAAAAAATGTAAAATAAAAACATACATGAAACATAAGCCACGCTGAAAGATTTCTTTTAATAACATTGAACGAGAAAAAGAACTTGCTTTTTAGGTATTATTTTTAAAACTAAAAAAAATAATGCTCTTAACTTTGCAAACACTTAAAAGAAAAAAAAAAATTCTGTAAAATCAAGGTTTGTACAAATAATTTTTTGTTAAATTAAAAGAGACCTGATTAACCGTTGTTTCCTTAAGTTAATCAAGTTTTTTATGAGTGTTAATTAATGTTGCATTGTGATAGTCAGATATAAAAATGTATTGAAGTAATTAACTGATAAAACTATTGTTGACCCCTTATGTTTATTATTGGAACTGTGGTGAAAGTTGAAACCACTTAGAAAGAGTACAGTGATGTTCACAATTATAAGGACAAGGCAAAAATTGCCATATCTTGGTTATATTTGGCGGGAGACTTATGCAAATTTAATGGCTGGAAACCAATGAAAAATGAAGATTATTTTTGTATGTTTTTATGGAAATATGTGGTAAATTCATATTCATAAAATGTATTACAAATTTATAAAGCCGTTGTTTTGGACAAAACTATAAGAAAAACTGTATTTGTGTGTTCTAAAAAGTAAAATTTGCATGTTTTTTGCTTTGCACACAGAACTTTCAGACGATATAAATGCGTATTAAGCGTTCGGGATCGTATTATTCTGTTTTTCAATCATGCCGCAAGGTGCAAAGTTTTTGGAGTTTCAGAAAGGAAAAATGGATGCATTTCAAAATTCAGGACTTTCTGTATGCTAAATTGCTACAAAGTTTAATAGATCAAGAACAGTTACTTACAATTATCTTTAAAATTCCGGTAAATATGGACTGCAAAGACATACAAGCAGGCTATCTTCTGTTTCTGTATGGGGGGGGGGGGGGGAATTATATGAAGGCGAGCTTGCTGCAAAAAATGGGAAAAAACCGTGAATTGAACTTATAATGCAAATGCTAGAACTGTTCGACATGTTTTACAAAAAGAAAGAAAAAGGTTCGTTATAGTAAACATGTGTCAAGACCGCGTCTTACAAAAGTTCATGAGAGACTGAGGATGGAATTTGATAAAAACTGCAATATACTATGGGAAAAAGTGGGATTCTGTATTTTCCGATGAGAAAAAGATTAATTTGGATAGACTAGATTGTTTTTGCAGCTTCTATTATGATCTCCGCAGAGAAAAAAAAAAGATTTTCTCAAAGTATGTATTTGGAAGTGATTCAGTAACGGTCTGGGGAGGTTTCACAACTGGTAGAACTACTCCAATAGTTTTGTGCAGGGTAGGAGGACTATTGAGAGTTACATTGATATGTATTGGGCGATAATCTTTTACCACAAGCACCGTTAATAGCGATTGGAGGCTATTTTTTCCAGCAGGACAATGCTTCGGCTCATGTTTCCCAAACTTCAAACTCGTGGTATAATGCTAATTCCGTGACACTATTTGATTGGCCGACCAGAAGTCCTGATCTGAATCCAATGGAAAAATCTGTAGGGTATTCTGGCATAAAAATTATGCAAAAATGGTATATAATATCATAACAAGCAAGAACTCATGTCTTCCATCGAAAAAGACCATTCAAAATCTCCCAAGAACGTTCTTAAGGAATTGTCAAATTCCATGACGTCAAGACTGATAAAGTGATTGAGAAGAAGAAGGGAGATTATTAATTATCAGTGTGTTTCAGGCAAAAACATTCATTGTCCTTATAATTTTGTCCAATTTTTACAATGACATACTTTGCTACTTGGTGACAAAACATTCATATTTTGCATTTTCCAATGTTTTGCATTCTACAACGATTTCTAGCATAGAAAAGCATTTAGTGTATAAATTTCACTTTATTTAGCTCAGAAAAAAAAAAAATTCTGTGCAATTTTCAGTAATTCTGACCACCACTGTAGTAAGGACCACTGGCTGCTTAAAAGAGATAGAAGGGACCTCTGGATGCTGAGCCTGCAAAATTGGCTTAGAATCAGCACTATGTGATGGGAAATCACAATTATTTCTCTTTTCCGTTTTATGTTTTAAATGTTCCATGCGGCTCAATGTGGTTTCATGCATCATTATCGTTTGATGCATTAGGATTGTTTGATGAATTTGATGCATTTCATTGGGGCAAAGATAATTCTGAAAATTGCTTTTAGCTTTCTAGGACATGTAGTTCTGAATGTGACACTGTAGTTATTGCTGCAATGTAATTTATGTTTGCGTCCTTTTTGCATTAATTTTTTTTCTACATTTACATATGCATCATATAAATCTTCAATATTTTTTAAATGCCAATTTTGGATAAAAAATTTAATATAGTTTTATTACAAATTATTTGACGACAAAACTATTTGTTTTTGGCCCAAATTTCTTTTGTGTGTACCGAAATCAAACATAATATGAAAGGCTCAGCTTCTCTATATCTGCATTAAAAATGCAGATGTCTGATGTCATGTAACTTATACATGCTTTAAAAATAACTAACACTTGGAGATTTTTTTCCATGTTAAATTGTTTTTCTATCAGAGGGATTTTTCTTTTTCAATCACATAAAGTCTTCAAATTATCTTATTTTATATTAACTTAAAACCTTTCTATAAGCTGCGAGGTAGTAATAGTAAGGCTAAAAGGTGCAAAACAGAATAGGGCAAAACGAAGCAGGGAATTATACCGATAAATTAATTTTGTAGTCGATTGTATACTTCACATTATTTCCTTTACTTTTACTATCGAATAAATGGCGGTCAATATAAGAGAAAAATAGTTAGGCTAACTTTAGATGATGAAATATGTAAATGGGATACAGTACAAGAAAAAAACGGATGATTTTACGAAGATTCTACTGGCAACCTGGACGCCAGTACAATTCACTGTTTTTTATCGAAAAAAATTCCTTAAATTCCAGAAAATTTTTCTTTTTTCTTTTCTTTTCTTTCTTTTTTTTATAATAACGGAGACACATCAAAATCGCGTATTTTTTAATTCTTACACCTGTTCTGAATAATTCGTCCACATTTTGAACAGAAAAATTACCATTGAAATAACATTTTTTTCCTAAATTAATAATGAGAAAAATGTTGTTTCCGATATTACTCCTCATCCTTAATTTTCTCAAGGCAATATTTATTTATTTATTTTGTAATATTACATTAATTCATGTGTTTGATTTATTGTTTATAACTTGAATTCCTAGATGGCAGCACTTAAAAATAATCACTTTTATAAGATTGAGTAACTGTAACTGTCACATCATAAAGTAATTTTTTTTTATGAATGCAAAAGGAGAATTTTCAAGTATAAATTATCTAAACTGTTACTGTAGTAATTAGAAGGGGGGTGACAATTTATTACAAGTTTTAACAGAGTTAATCAAAGTTTCTTAATCGGTTAATCGTCCAATTTATCGGATTTTCGATTGGCTTTATTTTGTTTTATAAGCACGATTTGAATTTTAATTAAATAATTTAAACCTTTAAGGAAAAAAATATGTAAATGATTCTTTTTCTATAACAAATTTTGAATGTTTAGATAATGCCAGAACTTCCACTCGGTCCCTGTTTTGAACGCCATATTTTTCAAAGGAAAATTTGCCTTTTAGATTTCTATTGCAAATTTTGTAGAAACCTTCTCCAAAAACTATTTTCGATGCAAATACTGCAAATCGTGCTATAAAATTATTTCTTTAGAAATACTGGTATTCAAAACCAGACTAGTGGGAGTTCTGTAATGTAATTATCCGAGAGGTATGTGCAAAAAACCTTAATTTTACAAACATTCGTAAACCAGCTACTGTATAATATTTTATTAAGTACACTGCATATTGAATTTTCATTTCATTGTGAGGTCGTTTGATTGCGCAGTATTATTGATGTTTTTACAGACATTAATATTTTCACCTTTTTTATTATGCATACTTAATTTCCAAACATTAGTAACATAATTAAGTTAACAGGAAGCCGTTTAACAGCGAAAATTATAAAGTTAATGGTATGACAAATGTAACAGCATAAATACATTGCAATAAATAAATAAACTTGTTTGACGTAAATTGTTGGTTATCTCGAAAACGGCTCACTTCCGACGCACAGTGGGGCAGGAAGCCTCCAAAGTTGGCAAAAAATAAAATTTACTTTGAACAAAAAAAGCACATCATGGATTATTTTTACTTACCCATCATACGTAGTATAGGGTAAGTCTTGCAATCGTTTTGAAAATCGAAAAATTTTTTTGACGGATTTACACGTTTCAGATACTGGAGATTCCGAAAAACATATTTTTAGAAAAAAAAAAATTTGCCGTCCGTCCGTCTGTGTGTCTGTCTGTCTGTCTATAACCGCTCTATCTCCCGAACAAATTGAGATAGAGACTTGAAATTTTGTATGTACTTAGTATGTAAGAATGGAACGAAGCCTATTTAATATCAGTAATCTCGATTATCCGGAACTATTTTTTTCGGACTCTCGAAAAATTCATTCTGTTGAAACGTATATAAAAATTTTCAATTTTTTTTATTTTAAGGAGTGGAGATAAAAGACAATAAAATAACACAAATTTTGCATAAAGAACGAAGTTGATCGGATTATTAGTTGCTGAGATACGTGTAATCCTATTTTTCACATTCTATGATTTTTCATGACTCTGTATTTCATTCAAATTTGAATTCAAAGATATATTTTAATTGGAAATGAGACGCTTCATCCGACGCAGTAAATTGCTAGTTAATACGATTATTATTTTTTGAGTTATAAGGATGTTTCTTTTACGCAATCCGATATTACTTGAGTATTTTAGCGTTTTATATAATTTGTCGAAATTGGCTCATCATCAATTCATTAATAAATCATTACTATGTATATTAAAACTATTTAAATATGCGTTAAAATTTTTATTTTGGAATTGCAATGCATTTTATAAATAAGTTACACATGTTTTATTTTCACATTTTATATTATGCATATGTATGATGGGTAAGTATTACGGTGGCCTCCAACGACTAGTTTAGACTAAAAGTAGTAAAACTTTAAACTTTTACATAAGGCGTAGAGTAATTTATTAATTAATTTACAAACCTTTTCCAATATTCTTTGTAGAAAAATTAGTTAGAAACAAGAATTTTAGAGAGTTTTATACAAATTAAATATTTATAAATCATCCATAATATCGCATTTATAGTTTTAAAAAATGTAAACATAATTAATAATTTTAATTATTCTCAAGCAAACCTTACAGTGAATATTAGCGACTCATTTTGAAGGAATGAATCAACATCTTAGATGCACTCACAGGAAAAATTCTTTTAGATGTGCTCACAGAAAAATTATTTTATCAAAGAAAATACGCATTTCATTTTCACTATGAAGTCATTTTCACCAAGTGAAGCCGTTTGAAAGGGGAATCTCATCAGTGTTCACGAAATCAAAAGAAATATTGAAAAGAAAAAGAAATATTGGGTTACTAAAAATGCGTTATTTTATATAGTGACGTCATTTTCTGGTTGAAAATTTTTTAAAATTTGCTGTTAATTGTAATGTGAAAAAGACACTAAGGAAATGAAGTAACTAATAGAAATATTCACAGTTGTGAATAACAAGTATTTTTTAATTAATATAGCAGAGTGCAGTCTATTTAGATGCAGGAATAAAAGTCATTGAATATGGTATCACCACTGACACAGTTATAACAATATATGTAATATACTCATGGAGCAAATTTATCTAATTTCGGAATTACATCCTTTTCATCATTGGAAACATTTCACTTTAGATATTTCTTTTTATCATATCATTATTATCTGTTATTTAATTTACATAGAATACTTAATGGTATTTCTCAGTAAATATTAATTGTCCTATCGCGATTACTGCATAATTATACACAATCATTTTATTATGGTTAAATTTTACGAAAACCATTAACTTTTTTCTATTAAATGTGATGACGTAAGTTATCATGAAATGAAGCTTCTGACTGGTCGATAAGGATAAAGAAAAATAAATTTTTACTACGCTGAACTGAATTGCCAACATTTTGAAGAAATATTGTAAAAAGCTTTTTAAATTAAAAATAAAATATAAAAATGAAAATAAATTAAACTAGTTGGATGTGCCAATTCCAAAACTATCTTCTATCTCATACGTAGATTTTAATATTTAAAAATATAGCTACACATGTTAATGCTTTTATAATTTTAATTCAATACAAAGCCAACTTTGATTTTCACCTTAAATTTCTGCTTCAGTCAATTAATCAGAGTAAAAACAAATTTCCGCCTCTGCACTAGCAGATGACCATTAGAATGCTAGACAGATTTTTTTTTCAAATTCAGGGAGGACCTACTTATGCTCAAAAATAATCATACAAAAAAAATTGGTTCAATTCTATACATATCTTCATACACTTTTAGGTGGTACAATATTGAAAATTGCACAAAAATCGCTATTATAGCGCCCCCTTCCGACATATTTTTTTCAAATTCAGGGAGGACCTTAACTACAATGTTTAATCAAACGATGTGTTTAAAAAAATTTTGGAACATGTTAAAAATCTAATCAGAAACTTTGTGTATACCTTATACATAGTTATGTGTTTTGTATATATATATATAGCAATAGTGGTTTTAATATCAGAAATAATAATATATGATCAAAGTTGAATTCAGGGGGGGGGGGTAGTTTGGGAGGGACAATCCTACGGAGCAATAAGATGTCCCCGCTGGAAGATTGCATATTTTGTGTTTTCAACTATCTAAAAATGCAACCTAGCCTCCGAAACTTTATGATGCCCTCTCCTCCAGAAAAAAGTGTCTGAATTTAACAATCTATTTGATAGTTAAAGGACTAATTTAGTCATATGGTAAGACTTGCTTGCTAATTTCAATACTACGAAAGAAAATTTTAAAGATATCTCATTTACATTTTAATATTTTAAAATGATTTTTTCTTGCATTGGATAGCTGAGATTTATCTTTACATCTGCTCTTTTTTGCTTTTTCGGTTTTGTTTGCAGATTTTTTTTCAAGACGATGCTTTCATTTTCGAAATCGGTTGCGAAAATGGAAGCATCATAATTAAAAATATATCTATAAACAAAAAAAGTGAAAAACGCCCTTTGTACAGATCGATTTCGTCTAACCAATCCAAAAAGCCATTGCAAAAACTGTTTAAAAATACTGAAATGGAAACGAGATATCTTTAAAACTTTCTTCCATAGGATTAGCATTAGTGAGCGGGTCATTTCAGTTGATTGCAGCAGCCTCTTAAGGATTACTGTTTTTGATCTCGAAAATAAAGGGTCAAGTTCTGTAATAAGGTACGATTTCGTAATCTCTAACACTATCATAAAGTTTAATATTTGAAAAATCGAACATGTCATTATGTTCGCAATAATATTAAGATTCGCAATAAAAAATTATAAAAGCAATGATATTAAGAGCAATAAAAGAAGTATCGTTCATAGCAATATTTCAGCAGCAAGAATACTTTTGTATTTAGAATGTTGTTCTTTTTCCTCAGCATCTTTCTTTCTTTCAAAATACTACGCAGAATAATTTTAATTGCAGAAATTATTTCTAACATATTAATTGAAACACGAAATATCTGTAAAAAAATGTTGTTATTATGTTTGAGGTTCTTGAAGGACGTTAGAATGAAACACCTGGAAGCGTATCAACGAGAAAATAGTTTAAATCTGACGAAAATATTTGTTTCCATGCATAATTATCCCACGTCAAATATTTTAAAAATATATTTCTGAATAAAAAAATAATATGCTTGTGAAAAAAGGGCATTAATAGGTAACAAGTATTCATAAAAGTACTACACAAAATTTTCTATTTTAAAGTAGTTTTTACAATGTTTTCCAATAATTCTCCAACGTTTAAATTTCTATGTAAATTCATACACATATATACATATATATATATATATTTTTATCATCATTCTTTTATTATCATTATTATATCCTTTTCTATTTTCATATTGTGCATTTTATATTAACAGATAAACCTTTTTATAGCGTCAATTTTTCTGTGATTTAATGGTTATTATTAAGAAAAAATTTATCACACTATCATTTCGTTCCCACAAGTATAAGAGAAGGGAGCGGCAATGATATTCGGTCCTCGTGACGCCGAGCGCACATCATACAGGAGAAGGCAAAGAAGGGGTCGGCACCGGCGCACTAAGTAAGCCGGTCTCCAAAATAGCAATTCAGCGTTCGAGAAATGCTCGTTTTTGAGCAATTTTGCTGAATTTAGTTTTTATTCATTTAGTTAATTTTTAACCTTATTCAGCTTTGGAAGTTCAAAATATTAATTATAATCAAAACAATCTATATATTTAAAATACCTGGATTTTTTTTAGTCATCAGCTCTGAGCTTTCTTCTGAACCTACTTTCATAGTTATTTTTTAAAATGAAAGCTATTCATTTGTAGTTATGACCATCCTAACTATTTTTACTTTCTTCTATCTTCAATAGAAGAAAGTATTGCAATCGAAATTTTTTTTTGACTTCCGATTTTCGATGGATTTACATGTTTTAGGGGTTAAAGATTCAAAAAACATGTTTTTACAAAATGTCTGTCTGTCTGTGCGTCCATAAGTCGCCATTCTACCATCAAAAAGTGTATGAAGATATGCATAGAGTTGAACCAAATTTTTTGTGAACGTTTTTGGCTGTGACAAGCAGGTTCTCTTTCAATTTTGAAATATTCCGCTGGAAGGGGTGGTGCAATAGCGAGTTTTGTGCCATTTTCAATTTTGTACCACCTAATAGTGTATGAAGTTACGCATACAATTGAACCAAATTTTTTGTGTAAGTGTATGGCTATGACTAGTTGGTCCTCACTGAATACGAACAAAATCCACTGAAGGGGGCGCTGCAATAGCGATTTTTGTGCATGTTCAATATTGTACCGACTAAAAGTAAATGAAGTTATGCATCGAATTGAACCAAATTTGTTGTGTAAGTGTTTCGCTATTGCTAGTTGGTACTCCCTGAATATGAAAAAAATCCGCCGGAAGGGGGTACTGCAATAGCGATTTTTGTGCCATTTTTTATATTTTACCACAGAAAAGTATATGAAGTTATGCATAGAAATGAATGAATTTTTTTGTATACGTGTTTGGCTATGGTCTGCAGACCCTTCTTGAATTTGAAAAAAATCCGCCGGAAGGAGGCGCTATAATCGCGATGTCTGTGAAATTTTTATTATTTTACTATCAAAAAGTGTTTGAAGTTATGTATAGAACTAAACTAAATTTTTTTGGTATGAATTTTTTTGGGTATGGTGAGAAGATCCTTCCGGAATTTGAAAAAAAATCTGCCTATCTTTCTATTGTTCATTGGCTCGTGCAGAGACGGAAACTCTCGTTTTTACTCCAATTAATTGACTGAAGCAGAAATTTAAGATGAAAATCATACTTGGTGTTGTAGTATTGAATTAATAATATTAACGCATTAACATGTGTAGCTAAATTTTGAAACATTAAAATGTACTTATGAGATAGAAGAAAGCTTTGGGATTGGCACATCCAACTAGTTTTAATTTTAATATTGTTCCACTCAAGAATCTCAAAATATTGATTATAATGAGTACAATGTCGATAAATATTACTAAAATTGCATACCAAATTTAGGAGCCCCTAAAATGAAGGGAGCAGAGGCGGCGGAACCATGGAAAAAAATATTTTTCCAGAATTCAACGTGGTCGAACATATACGTATAATTTAAGTATAATGCTTACAAACAATGACTGAGATTTAGATGGTTGAAGTGTCTGAAATTCAGAAGAAAATTTGTCTGAAAAATTAAAAAAATTTTCACGTCTGAAAACATTCAGTTGGTTCAATTTAAAGTGAAATTAGAGTTATAAAATATACTTCGGATTTTGATGGCTTGGTGACTTCAGGTACTTATTTCTTACGAAGCAAATTCTCTAAATGCGGAGAGGCTTATAGAAGATTTACGAACCAAGGTTATATGATATGATTATATGAAGCAAGGTTATATGATATATTTTTCATATTTTGTATTAAAATTGTTAAGAGTAGATAACATTTCTAATTAAGCTGCGATATTGATAAGCTTAGAGTTGAATTAATACATTACAAAAATCGGCATATTCCTCAAATAATACATTTCTTTAATTGGCTACTTAATTAGTATTTAAAATCTTGGAAAGAAAAAAAATGTCTTCCAGTTCAAAAATGTTCAAAAGACAAAAATATGTGCCTTTAAAATTTTTTATTTAAAAGAAATGCTGTAAGAATTATTGTGTATTTCTAGACAGGAAACATAGACACATGATTACGGGATTTGCATTCACAATACTTTTATATGGTGAAAATTCTGAAAAACCTTATTAAGTAGAATAAGATCAAGAAAGAAATTTGTGTATATCTAAATGAGTATTTATGTTTTCATATGTGTATTCTATTTTTTTTTTTTTTTTTTTTTTTTTTGTGAAAGTATAAGAAGAAACAGGAATGGAGGAAGGAGGCAACAGAATATCAGATCCCGAGCTTCTCTTTGCTTAATATGACCCTCTTAAATTGAATTATTAGAAACACTGCACGGTTTTAACTGTTTTTAAATCTAATATCTTTATTATGTAAAATTTTATAACTGGAGTTATATGTAATAAATATATTTGTTGAAAAAATACTGTTATAAATAACTTGTAAATGCATTTTAATCTTTGAACATTAATGCGAATTTGTACAGACCAAAATTTAAACTGTCGTCGTCATTTAAAACATGCTTTATGCAGATTTTTTTAAATTAATAAAAAAAAGATTTTTGATAAAAATCAATATGCTTGTTAGATCTCTTATTAAATATTATTTTTTAATGTAGATCATACACAAGGCTGCACAAAAGTACATTTCGGTTTTTTGCTGAAACGGAATTTTCTACTGTGTTAAATGTTATGCATTTCTTGAGTTAAATAAATGTTAGCATTACTACGTAGTACATATACGTATTATTAAATAATAAATACTTTACAAAGGAATTTGAACACTGTTCTGATTACAAACGGTAACTGCTGAAATTGTTTTTTAAAATGTGTTATAAATTTTCCTTATTGATTTTTATAATCTGTTTCTTGTTATTGGATGCGTGCGTAACTATATAAATTCATAGTAACTACGGTCGTCGTCTGATCCGTCCATCTGCCCGCATATAACAGGGCAGAAACTACCCACCCTAATGGTTTGAAATTGTTGCAGAATTTTTTAGAAATTCTTCAAATTTTATTAATTTTAATTTATCGAATCGAAATTTAAAAACATATTAATAAAAGTTTTCTGTATTTTGTCAAATCCTACCAAACGTAATTAATTCAGTGATATCCTATGATAGCGAAGGATTTTGCTATGTTGTTATGTTGATTTCTTCGTATTTAAGATGCAGTCATTTTATCTTCGTATTAATAAATTTAATATATATCTTCTATTTACTAATAAAAGAACAAAACGCTCTGTCTGTCTGCGTGCGTGTGTGTGTGTGTGTGTGTCAGCGATGGCTAGCAAAATCTACAGCATGTACGAGGCTCAAAAATTTTTTAAAGTAGCCCCAAACCTCTCCTGATGCACCTGAGCTTCAGAATTTCGAAATTGCAATTATTAACTGAGTAATTATTTAAATTCCAAAGATCACTCTGATAAAAAAAATCGCCTTTTCCACCTTTTCCCTTCATTTGCTTATGGTTGGTTGGTTGCATAAAATTTTCGCAGAAATAATTTAAAAAGCTTGGACAGAATTAAAGGAACAGATTTGAGTGTTTATTTCCAAAGTGAGAGTTTTTTCAAAAGACCTTTGAAATTCATAGACTGGCAAACTGTCAGTTTAACTGAGGATTTTTTATCACAGCTGTTGTACGCCTTGCAGGAAAAAATTAGGTGGAGGTGAAGTAAGCCACAAAAAAGGTTTGCAATATGAAATCATTTATCGCGCAAATTTTAATGACCCAATCAAAAGTACGAGGAATGGGTAAAATTGCAATGATGTTTTCTACGCATTTAGTTCTAAATTCTTAGAGAATATGATTCTTTCAACATTATATCTATAAAAAAAAATAAATATGAATGTAACCATTGAGAGTATTAATCAATCTTTAATGTATTGAAAATTCATTAAATCTATAGAATTATATTTTCTTAAATATTAATCTACAATCTTGATTTCAGAGTGCAGACGATTTTAAGACATTAACGAAAGAATGTTAACTTTTCAAGCAAAATCTTAAATGATGCTTCTATATTGGTATTTCAAAGTTATATGATAAAAATAATCAAATAACTCTTGCCAATGATCGATCTCTTTGTGTTTTTTATGCATTCCGATCGTGTATTACAGCGGATAATGGCAAAAATCGTCATTTTTTTAAACGAAATTTTAGTCATCTGTTCATTAAGAGTTAACGATACAAAACAAAAATAAAGGTATTACGAGTTTAAACCAGTTTGAATTGATCGACGTGTCAAAGCACATGGTTTTGTTGGTGCTTAATTAGACTTAGTGTAGCGGATTTTAGGGATATGTTTTCGGCGTTACCGTAAGACATTATATTTCCACTCTATTAATTTCTCTTTACTCAATGGTTGTACGCAGATTTTTGGCACTTCGAACATTAGAATGTATGAGTGATTAGCTGCGTTGCAGTAAAAAAAAGTATACAACACTTTTCTAGGAGGTTTTTTTTAAGTCATTGATTAAATTTAAATGTATTCTATCCAATTTAAAATTTTATTATGGCTTTAATTTGTTTTAAAAACGAAAATAAAATGGCTGTTTGGCGTACAATTGTTCGAATCCACAAACTATTCATACACCCTAATAAGTTATCAAATAGCAAAGTAAATTATTTATCAGAAATTGTCATAAAAAGAATAGTAGCAAAACAGGTTATAGCCTTAATGTTTGGACTAATTAA